>BPLT01000190.1:600000-1136820 GCA_019656295.1 Rhododendron mucronatum var. ripense
GGATTGGTTCGATTTTGTAGTAAATTAAGAACCAAATCAATACCTACGGATTATGAAATTGAAGAACGAAACCAAACCACAAAAGGCATAGAACCAAACCGATCCAAACCATTAAAATGCGGAAATATTTCGGTTTTAAACCACGGTTTACTTTGAATTAAGCTATTATCTTCAAAAAGTATTAGGGTAAGTAGTCTTGGTAGTGAAGGAATTATAAGAATATGAGTTGGAATTGGAATTGGTTTTCATGTATAGAAACTTAGGAATTGGGCCCTAAAAGTGATTGATCTAGTGATCCCATATGTTTTTTGTGTATAATAAATTAATAATCATAGGAAATTAGAAAAGGGTTGTGAATCGTGATATATAGATATTTAGTCTAAATTATCTTGGCAGAGAAGAAAAAAACTAAATACTGCGGTAGATTTAATAGGATCAATAAATTAAGAAAATAGTTGACTAAGGCTCCTAGATTTATTTGGTGAATCATAATTAAACCATATATATATATATATATATATATATATATATTATATGGTTCGAATCGAATCAATTTGGAACCACAACTGTGAACGTGAATCAACAAACCAAACCATATAATGCTGATTCTAATTCTTTTAAATCATAACTAAACCATACTGCTAAAAAACCAAACAAAATCTTTCGATTTGGATTGGTTTGAACAGGATTCGCTGTTTCACGGATTTTTTGCTTATCCCTACCAATAACAAACTGATTTGTAACTTCAAAAATTGAAACTAGTGAGTAGCCAATATGAAATGGTCTACGCTTCATGCAGATAATCAATTAGAAACCCCCACATGCAAAGTCAACTTTTAGTAAGAATAACAATTCGGTTCAAAATTCCAAACACGTAAACGATATGTCTAATCTACCCATTTATGATAAAATCAACACGCACAGTCCAGATTCCGAAATCTGTTTTGGCAAAATTTCCAGAAACTAAAACGAATATAAACCGAATTCCAGAAAAATTAAGAACACGAATTTGCTTTAAGACTGTTAGAACCGGGATTCGTTTATCACTGGAAATTACACACCAAATATAAATAAGATTAGAAACTTACTGGACCAATTTCAGGCATCCAGAAATTGGCAATCGAGGCTAGTATTTTTATAGAGAATACTACTCCCTCCATCCATTTTTTAGAGTCCAGTATTCCATTTTGGGCTGTTCCTTAATAAGTGTCCATTTTGTAAAGTTAGTCGATAAAATTGGTGCATTGTCTATTTTGTCCCTAAAAGTAGATTCCATTTTGAAAAGTTAGTGACTAAAAGTGTAATGATGATGGATAAGTAGGGAAAGTAGAGGAAAAAGTTAATGTGAAAAGTGTAATGTTGATGTATTTTTAATAAGTTGGAATTACGAAGCAAGACACTTATAAAGGGACGGAGGGAGTATATCCTTAAAGCAAATTCGTCCCCCACACGGTGCTCTTGGGTCTCTTGAACATTTGGCTCCCAGGATTACTCGATTTTAGAAAAACGGAAGTAGCACTACAATCTATTTAACGGGCGAACCAGAAAACTGTGCAGAACTCTCTCAAAAGATGTATGTTATGAGTGCAGAATTTTTGTTACTGAAATGGGAGGAGATGGGCCCTGTTTATAGAGAAGTAGGCACCCTAATGAAGAGGAACGGTAACTGTTCGAAATGGTGTGAGGAAAAGACGCAACTGTTCGAAGTGGTCTCAGCCGAAGAGACACCACTGTTCGAACTTGTTTTGGCCGAACCAACACAACACTTTCCTATTTTCCCAAGGCGCATGTTGCCAAGGAAAATGAAATGTTGGCGCCCATTGGATTAGTTGCCACATGTTGGTTTATAACCAACTCTAAATTTAATTCAAAAGCTTTAATAAATGAAGTAACTAATTTAATTAATTACTACAAGTACCCAACAAACTTTAAGCCTTAAAATCTTATGAACCCGCTGCCACACACGGCCTGGTTCAGTGGCAAACCAAACAATTTCAATCACTCTATATTATTTATCCACAAATAAATTAGAACCAAATCAAATGGTTTATTCTGGAGTCAATTTCCAATTCACTTATTTCCAACACTTGTCTGAAGGGTCTCCAATATTTTGACCACCTGGTTCATAACCGGCCTCTCTTTAGGGGTCTCGCCAAGGCATTGGTAGGCTAAGTAGGCCGCCTTTAGGGCAGTTGTGGTAGAGTACTGTCCTTCCACTCTAGGGTCCAAAATCCTCAGAAGCTTCTCGTCATGGATCAAGAACGGGCGGGCCCACTTGACCCAGTTCTGTTCTTGATTAGGTCTGCTCCAATCTCTTGCTTTCCTTCCAACCAGCATCTCAAGTAACACTACCCCGAAACCATAAACATCGCTTTGAGTTGTTAATTGCCCTATGTCCAGGAGCATAGAGATATAGATTAGTTCTAAAGCTGCCTCTAGTTGTAGTTGAGCGCGTGCATACACTTATGTATGGAGAAATTATTTCCGTGCTCCCTTTATCCACTCAAGTATAATAAATCACAAAATAGTTTTTCTATTTATGAGTTCCTGGTTCCGTGCAGAAGGGTAGTGAAATCATGTCTCTGAATACAATGGAACTATGGAAGTAATCCATTCAAGAGAGTGGGGCGTCAAGGAATGATCTGCATAATACTATGATATAAACCATAGACCAGTTGAACATTACAGACAAAGCAGATGTATAAAAATGTTTTGGCAAATCATTTCTCATGACCTGCTTTAGGTTTTAGTTCATATTTTATATATGTATTCATTCTTAGCTAATTTTCGCTAGTGGGGTCAATTTGCTAAATCTATCAACAGGTTCATCTTAGTTCAGGTTTATGGTTGAACATATATGTGCGGGAACAAATATCGCTGTGTTTGTTTAGATACATATGTGGTGGTTATAGAGAAGAGGACATGCAGAAAATATTTCGAAATAAGAGACTTGCAAAAGTCGGGCAGTTACAGAAGTGAGTTCCCAGTCTAAAAGAAAACAAGTGAAAAGTACATAAAGGTTTCTGCGTGGGAAATTCGGGAGAGTTTTCACTGCTTGAAAACAATAAATTTCTAAATGCTGCAAACTCAATGCCGCCAACGTGGCAAACAATCTAGAAATGAATAGCCCAAGTCCATGAAGAATGGGTGAGACAGAGAGAGCAAGGGAACCACTTCAATTCCCAGAGCTCAGGTATATAAATGGCTTGAAACACATAGCTTCTAGATTACCACACCTTTTGGGACTCTAAGTTAAGGATAAAAATCCAGGATTTTAAGATAGTAACAAGGAAGCCACTCTCTACTCCCACTGTTCTAGGTGCTCTAATGGAAAGAGTATACAAGTCTTTCTACAATTGACAGAAACTGCTACAGGTTGGGTGTACTTTGAACCACGTGGAGGTGAACTCTAAATTCAACAATCAGGCCGATGACGTGCTCCAAAACCATCTTTATGTAGCTCTAAGGTTAGTTTAGTCATTTGCTATCTATTTTAGTAGCATTTAAATTCAACAAATGGTCTGTTACTGTATCTTCTCTTTAGATATTTAACAAGTGAAAGTTTAGTTCAACCATTGGGCTTTTTTCTATCTTCTGTTTAACCTAGTACTAATAACATATACCTCCTTCACATAGAAGCAGCAACTAGGGATTTATGTTGTCAAGTTCAATTGATTTGAATATAAGGCCAAACAAACAAGCTCCATATTTAAGTAAAGTCTATTCCAATTTTTCATTGGGCCCAACTTTTCAAGCAACCAAAACATGAGAAGAGCTGGATCAAACCAAGAGGTATAAAAGAATCTGACAAAAGCTGCAGTTGAATAAAAATAGTGGGTCGGTCAAGGAAAAAAGTCATTGAAGCCAACACAATGGTCACTTTAATGAGATGAAATGAAATAAAAGGAAGTTAAACAACCTAGTCCCTTCTCAAAATGCAATGTCATGCGGGATATGCAACTACGCAAGTACCGATGAACATAATGTGTCATTCCAACAAGCCATTGAAAGACTCACCAGACGCAAGATACTCCGGAGCTAAATACCAAGAAGTTCCCTTGATTACTGTTAATGTTGTTATGTAGGTCTGGTCTCCCATAAGCCCATCTATAGCCAGCCCAAAGTTAGAAAGCTTTGCATTAAAATCCTGCCATCATTATTGAACTTTTAGCAACATACAGAAATTAATTCCAAAGCATAAAACACAGAATTCACGAAAGACTTCCACGAGTCGCCATGAAGTTCCATTTTTCACAAGAAGTTGGCTACTGTTATGTGAAATATTTCTTTGAATAGAGCATGGAAAATTCAAATTGGGCATGGCTAGTGGCTATTACCCTATTAAGAGTTTTCAGTCGATAAGTCAAAAGATGACTCAACTGTATAACATACAAAAACAAAACTGTCTAAAAGAAAAAATTCATAACTCAAAACAATTCACTGTTAATGTTTCAGTTTCCAAAAGAAGTTGGTTAGTGTTTCATAAAACAATATCCGTTGCATAGAAACCGGAAACAATGTTTTCAATTGAGAGTTTGGAGCTCGTCTTGAGGCGAGGCAGAACAAAATCGCTCCCGGCGTTGATTTTTGAGCTGAGAACCATAAAGGCATCACCCTCCATCCGAGGTGGATGGAGACATACGCTTTTGACGCCTTTTTGCCTGGGTGAGGGAGGCAAGCGCATCACATGGGTCTGTTCTTTTTTCATTGGTAGGTGAAGAGTCAGTTCATTATAAGTTGTTGGGGCAAAGACGAAGGGTTCCCATGTTTGTTTGCAAGACGATATTGTCCTAGTGGATAAAACTGCATGGGGGACTAATAATAAATTAGAAATTTGGAGAGAAGCATTGGAGTTCAAAGGATTTAAGATAAGTAGGAGTAAAACTGAGTATATGCATAGAAAGTTTAGTGAAAATAGAAGTGCCTAGACAGAATAAGTGAGGATTTAGGATCTAGAAATACCAAAAAGTGAGCATTTAGGTATTTAAGGTCAATTTTTAGCAAGGATGGAGAGAGTATGGACGATGTAACTGTTAGAATTATAGAGGGGGAATGAGAAAGTTGTATCGATACTAGATTGATTCAACTTGATTCACTTGTATTGATGATGACTTGATTCGATTTGGGTGTGCTTTAATTTGGATGTTAATTACAAATGAAATGCATGCCTACATATAGGCTTACATGAGGAGAATAATGGAAGACATAAAGAAATGAAAAGGCATAAAACATGGCTAAAACAAAGGGCCTTAAAACATGGGAACATGATTCCCTAAAACATGGAACACAAATACATAAAGCAAGAAGGAAAACATGGAAGAGTAAAACAAGGAGGGAACTATGGAAGGGATTCTGTAACATTCTTTAACATCCCCCTCAAAATCAAGGAGGTTAACCGCTTTGAGTTTGGAAAGAGAAATTGAGACGAGAACGTGAACTTGATGAACGAGAAGTTGATGCACTTGTGAACATGATTTTTTGAGTCAATGAACTTGATGAACATGAACTTGTGAACTTGATGATTGTTGTTGATTTTTGAGTCAATGAACTTGTGAACTTGAGATGGAAGATGAGGTTATGTGGCATATATCACCCAATGGACAGTACACAACAAAGCATACTTGGGAATCTATAAGATACAAAAGTTAGAAAGTCCCTTGGGCTTCAATAGTTTGGTTTCCTAGGAATGTACCGAAATGGGCATTTATTTTGTGGCTTGCCTGCCTACAAAGGCTTTCCTATTTGTGTGCTTTGCTCCCAGGATGATGAGTCTTTGCAACACATATTCTTTCAATGTAGTTATTCAAGCAACATTGGGAAGTCATTTTATCCAGATTTCAGATCCAAAGGAAGGCTGCTCTATGGAATTCTGAAGTCAGTTGGGCAATTAATTTCTCCAGGGGTAATTCTTTCCAATCTCGCCTTTTCAAATTAGTTCTACCTGAAGCAGCTAATCACATATTGATGGAGAAAAATTCTAGAATCTTTGGTGGGAAGTCTAGATGTGCAACTGAAGTGTTGGATTGTATAGATGAATACATCAGATTGCGTGTTTATTCTTGGAAACTGATTCCTAGTTTAGTTGAGAACCAAAGAATGTGTGATCTTTGGAAAATCTCAAGTAGGATTTTTGGGACTATTACTTATTCCCAAAGTGTTGATGCATGTAGTGTGTAGTTAGGTTGCTTGTACAGTTTTGTTTGGAAGGGTGTTTTCCCTGTTATTTTGGTGCTATAAATTGATCAATTTCCAAAAAAAAAAAAGAAACAAACTTGATGATTGTCGTTGATTTTTTATTACGACTATAGTGCAAGTTTAGCAACGACGGCCATAGAAACCGCTCTGATACAATGTTACAATTATAGAGGGAGAATGAGAAACTTGTATTGATACAAGATTGATTCAATGAGATTCTCTTATATTGATCATAACTTGATTCGATTTAGGCTTTCTTCGATTTGGGTTATACAATAGCTGGTCACGAGTCCATATATACCATTCAATACTTCCACAAATTCCCGATGTGGGACTTTCGGGGCCTCACATTGGGTGTGCTTCAATTTGGCTGTTACTTACAAATGAAATACATGCCTATATATAGGCTTACATGAGGAGAATAATGAAAGACATAAAGAAATGGAAAGGCAAAAAAGGGCCGTAAAACATGGGAACATGATTCCCTAAAACATGGAACACAAATACATAAAGCAAGGAGGAAAACAAGGAAGATTAAAACAGGGAGGGAATTATATATGGGAGGGAATCTCTAACATTCTTTAACAATAACCCATGGGATCCAAGTTGAGTGGCTCAAGTGGAGAGTCGTTTCGGGTATATTGTTGGCCTATCAAGAAGTAACAAGTGAGTAAGATGAGTGTAGCTGAAATGAGGATGTTAAGATGGATGTGTGATAAGACAAGGAGTGAGAGAATTAGAAACGAAAACATTCGTGAGACAGTAGGAGTTGTACCTATACTAGATAAGTTGAGAGAAAATTGATTAAGGTGGCTTGGACATATTTATCGTAGAGTTATAGACGCAATAGTCAAGAAGAGTGACATGATAGTAGCGGATAGTCATGCTAGGGGAAGAGGAAGTCCTAAATTGACTTTGAATGTCGTGATACGAAAGGACTTGGGCTTACTAAATCTAAGTGAAGAGGTAGCCCTAGACAGAGCTCAATGGAAAAACAGGATTCACGTAGCCAACCAGAATTGATTGGGACAAAAAGCTCAGTTTGGTTTGGTTTATATTTTTATGCGTTAACATGCCTTCTTGTCAAATTCTATTTACTATTTTCTTAGTTTTGTAAGACACCTGTGTATGGGGCAAACTGTTACAGCCTGGCATTTTTATTTAGGGTTAAATATCGGGACACTCCTCGAACTATTCATGTTTGTCTCGCTACCCCCAAATAGAATTTTGCCTATGGCCAGACCCCTTGAGTAAAGTTTCCATTTCGAGGGGGTAACGGCGTCGAACATAAGTAATGAAAAGACCAAATTACCCTTACATATATATACACACAGAGCAGACCCACACTCTCCTCCATCTCCTTTCCTACTCCTCTACCTTCCTAACCCTAACACTAAAATGCAATCCCAACCGCCACCCATCACCACCACCACATCGTCCATCACCTCGCCATAGCCACCTATTGCTTCCAATCGAAGGGACGTTGGTGGTGAAGTTCGAGGAGAGGACGGTGGCGGAGAGAGAGATGAGGTCAAAGCGGCTGCGGAGGATGACGTTGGTGACGGAGTCAGAGCTGGAGAGGACACAGAGGCCGGTGTTGTGTTTGTTGCAGAATTTGGTTATGGAAACGACGGAGCTGGTGGGGACCTCGAGGAAGTAGGGGGTTATGGAGGGGTCGGGCTCGCGGGTGATGAAGACGGGGTATGGGCTTGTTTTGGAGCCGGGAAGGCAGCTGTGTGGGCAGCGGACGACTTCAATGGTGGCGCCGTCGCTGGTGTAGGTGTTGGGGGTTAGGGTGGTGGTTGGGATGGTGGGGCTGTGGTGGTGGTGGTCGAGTTCGTCGAGGGTGAGCTGGAAGTGGTGGGGGTGGAGGTGGTGGTGGAGGTGGGGAGGTGGCGGTGGAAGTGGTGGGGCTGTGGTGTATTTTAGTGTTAGGGTCTTATAGAGAAGGAAAGGCCAAGATTGGAATATTTTCTCACATTTCGAAAAAATTAAGGCAAAATTCTAACAGTTTTGGACGGAATCCTAACGGAAGGGGTCTATACGACAAAAAAACTTTGCTCAGCGGGCTGGCCATTGGCAAAATTCTATGAGGGGGTGAGCGAAACAAACGGGAATAGTTCGAGGGGTGTCCCAGTATTTAACCTTTTTATTTATTTATTTATTTATGTCGCCATTTATTATATTGGTGTTATGATTGGGTCCCAGCTACTTCTAATTATTTTGTTCACGCTATGGGTATTGTTGACACGATTGTAATCTTCCGAGTATGAGATTGATTTTGGGTAATTGGTGGTTTGTGTTGGATTATCTATATTACATTACACAACGCTTTTGCGAAATGTTTCTCTCACAACTGTCCTTCGTGGTAGTTTGGATGGTGGAGATTGAATTTGAGTTTTGACGTTCATTTGATCTAAGGGTTCTTATCTTTCCCTGTTCAAAATTCAAACTCCATATGGAATCTTTCAATGTTCTAGATTCAAACCCTATATGAAAGAAGATTTCCTCTTTACGGCAGGGATGAGATAATTTTCAAGAGATTTAAGGGATTTATATTTCCAAAAAATTGAGATGCTTTCTATTCCTCTCTTTTTATTCTTCTTTTTCATTCGGCCATTTGACAGGGCTGACCTCTCCCATGGAGCTTTAAACGGTGACTTCGACACAGAGTATTTTTGTTTAAGGTTTTATCATTTTATTCCTCGGTTATGGATGACTGATTTTAGTTGGGTCAGTTTTGTCAGTTGAATGACATAGTGTTCATTGAGCTCTTCAACGTAAAACTTGCTCATATATATTGGGTTTGGAACCCCTATTGGGCAACCTACAACCATTTTTTCCCTTTATGGCGTTGGCTTCCCTATTATAATATCATTTTTTTCTTTACAAGTGCATCTTTAGCTTGGGTTCGATCTTCGATTTAACAATTAAAGCATTACCATTTCAATGGAAAAAAAATATTGCTAATGATACATTCTCTCTTACTATAATCGTCTCATGGTAACTTATTTATTATTTTATTTGGACACCCATTATTCACTAATTCAAGTTATTCAACGTAGTTGCTACTTTTATCCGAAAGCTAAGGTATTCAATCAGAAACAAAACAATCATTGCCCAAGGTAATAACCAACAATGGTTGTGGATTTATTTTTTATTTGCTACCTGAAATTAACAAAGTCAACAAATATGGTCTCACATAGTTGGAATGGTTTGATAGGGTCGTGATGTTGTACGTGAGCCCAGTCAGTATTAATTTGTGTGTGTCGATCGTTTGAGCTGTGTCTTCAGGTACGGGCATACACTAGTTGAATTTCATAGCAAGTCAGATTAAGTAAATTTATATTGCTATTTATTTACCTAAACTCTAATTAATTAGTTAGCTATAATTTAGGGTACAATGTGAGTAGTGGGTGGTTTTAAGAGTACTACTTAAAGCCTCATGTTTATACGCTATGTAGGGTTCTACAATGGGGTTAAGCTCCAAGGAAAAAGAAAAAAAAAGAATAAGAAAGAGCCGCACAATCGAATCTATGGTGATCTTCTGAGGTAATGCTAAATTCTTAATTTGTTTCTTTCTTTTCCGTTGGTCGGCACAGATGCACAGTCATGGAAAAACTTGGGTTTATTGGTGGAGTAGATTAGTGGAGTGAATGATGGGATAAATGGGTTTTGTTTGAGTTTTGGGCAAAGTTCTCTACGAGAATTATTTTCCTCTCATCATTCTATTGGACCATGGAGTTTGGAGGTGATTTGTGTGCGTGGCTGTGCGTGAGGATTTGTGTGAAGAGGTGGTGATCTGAAGAAAGGATTTCGAAGTTGCTCGATAATTGGTTTTGGACTGATATAGTTATATATGCCTTATACATAATTTATTAGTGAACAAAGGTGATTATCTGGAAGGGGTTTGTCGGTAGATTTTTGGTGGTTACTGTTGGCTTAGAAAACTTAGGTTTGGGAAATTTTATAGCAGTAGTACTGTTCTTAGTTTCTGTTGTCAGTATTATATTTAAATTAGTTAGTTACTCATATGCTCTATTTTTGTACAGGAAAGTCTCGCTTTGCGTGTTCGACTGGCATTACTTTTGGACCCAGGTAAGTGGTTAAGCATGTTACGTATTTTTGAACTTCCCCATGTCCCTTAAATTGTTGTTTTGGAAATTTTATCATTGAAATTGAAAACACATATTGTTTATATTTAATTATATTAAATTGGCATGCGGTATGGGTGAAACCATTTGTTGATCGAATAATCTTTTGGTGAGAATTTTGTGGATATCGAATGGGAACATATTTTGGAAGTCCAGGGAAATTAATCCTTTGTGTGCGGGTGACTGGCCATTAGGGAAGAGACCGGATTAGGCCGGTGACCCTAATGCTCAATGGTTGTTATTGACCGGATCATTCTTAGGGAAACGTTCCACGGGCTGCCAACTCTTGGTGACTCTAAGTTTCCATATTGAATCCAATCTTGAGAGATTTATTCACTGGCACTTGGTACTATTGATTTTGGTTGTGGTTCCCCATTGTTGTTGGAGATTTGAATGAGAACACCATTAAGACTTATTGGATGAATCATTAATTGGATTAATGGATTATTTTGTTATTCACCGCATATGCCAAATTTATGTTGACATGGTAAATTATTTTGATCCCTATTTTGGAACTGTATTTAATATACATGTTTTGCTACTCACTGAGCTCGTCAGCTGACGGATTTATTCCAACTTCTTTTTAAGCAAGTTGGAGAGTTAGGAAAGGACTCTGGTGGCATCTCGGGGATTCTGTTTGTTGACCTCCTTAGGGTGTCTCATCATATTTTTATTTTATTAATCGCTTCCGCATTTGAAACATTTTGTCAAACATCTGGATTCTTTTATTACTGTTGGATCACTGGATTTATTTGGTTCATGAGATGTTTATGCCCCATTCTTTTTATGGAATTTATTGGTTGGGGATGTTCTGAATTAAAAAAAATGGTTGACTGTTTGGCGAATCCTTGCTTGGGAGTTTTTCTAAAATTCCTTTTTAAGCTACATGTTCTAAGGGCTTTGGTTTTGCGGTTCATGGCCGGTCACTTCTCATTTTGGGGTGTGACACAAACACAATCTCCTTTTTTTTTTAGAGAGCCTTGTTGATAAGGACACACTACAGAGTTCAACGTGCAATTAGTGTAACACCCCGTCCCACATCGGAAGTCTACATGGATGATCTTGGGCATATAACAAACCTTGTGGGCTACTATTAATACCTTGTGCTTAAGCTTTTGGGCCATGTGGTGTGGCCGGTGGATCAAAATCAAGGTATTGAGCCAGTGGTCTACTTGGGGCGTTACAGGTGGTATCAGAGCTATCCATGTACACGACCATGTGGGCCTTGGAGTTTGGTTTGATTTGGTTGTTGGTTTGATTTGTATTGGTGATTATAGTGCTCAACCCCTCGCGAGGGCGCGAGGCTATAAAGTTGGGGAGATTGTAACACCCCGTCCCACATCGGAAGTCTACATGGATGATCTTGGGCATATAACAAACCTTGTGGGCTACTATTAATACCTTGTGCTTAAGCTTTTGGGCCATGTGGTGTGGCCGGTGGATCAAAATCAAGGTATTGAGCCAGTGGTCTACTTGGGGCGTTACAATTAGTCCACCTAACTTTTCATAGTGGTTCCGGTCCTTATATGGACATGCATTCCAAAAATACCCTTAATTCATAAAACACGCTCAAAACCAAAATAAGCTCACGCTAGCTATTGACTGTCATGTCTTCGGTGAAATAATACAGAGAACAAGGGTGGGTGGAGGATAATGGAAAGGGGACAAAGTTCTCTTGGGTAGAACTACAATAGTAACTTTATAGGGATTACTATGGTACAATCACCACAACCCTTTTGCCATACAATTAGACAATTTACTATTATTTTTTAATTAATGCAATTTAGTTTTTCAATAAAAAAAAGGACTACGATGATATCTTTTGGTTGTCATGTTTCTTTTTGTTTTTCACTTCAGTAATTTTTCTTGTATACATGTGACATTTCTAGTAAGCATAATATTTTTTTTTCTTTTATGCAACTGTAAAAAAAATGAAACACATGGGTAAGTTTGGACAGATAACCTTATTTGTCAATCTTTTGGGAATAATAAAGAGTATAGATTTGGATAGATAACTAAATCTGTTGATTTTATTATGATTATACATAATACATAATTTGCAGAGATAACATTATCTATTGGCCTTTTTGGAAAAAAAATTGATAGTATGAATTTAGACAAATAACATTATTTGTCAGTCTTTTGGAGGTAATAAAGAGTTTTTGATAGATAACCATATCAATTGATTTTGTTTGTGATTATATAGAGTACATAATTCGCAAAGATAATCATATTTGTTGATCTTTTTTTGAACAATCTTAACAAAGATGGATTATTATCTTAAAAGACCAAAAGATTAGGTTATCTCTGATATGTACTCTGTATAATCTTAACAAAATAAACAGATGTAATTATCTTCCCAAATTTATACTTTGTGTTAATCAAAAAAGACTAATAGATAAGGTCATCTCATAACAAATGTGTTATGTATAATTGCAACAAAATTAACAGATATGGTTATATATCCAAGTTTATGCTCTATAATATTATTTTAAAAAGATAAACAGATAATGTTATTTATGCAAAATATGTGCTCTGTACAATCTCAATTTTACTAATAAATAAGGTTATCTATCCAAACCAACACATGTGTTTCATTTTTTGACATTAGCCTAATTTTGTGTTGTTGTAAGGAGGTACATTTTTGGTTGGTAGGAAAAATAGATTTACACGCATCTCACACTTGAGTTAGGTAAAAAAAGATGGTAAATGCTATTAATGATAGTCATTCCTATGTATATGCTATTATTGCCAAATGTGTAAAAAACTCTTCCTCCCATACTTGACCAACAGATAATGTTATCTTCATGAAATATGCAATCTATGTATAAAACAAACAGATGTGATTATCTGTCTATACTTTTTGAATTATTCTAAAAAGACTAAGAGCTAAGGTTACCTGATTTGCAAAGTATGTGCTCTGTATAATTGTAATAAAGTCAATAGATATGGTTATCTACCCAAATTTGTATTCTCTTTTTTCAAAAATATCAACAGATAAGGTTATCGACTACAATTGTAAGAAAAATGATATGGGTACGGATATTGTACTGATGAGTGAGTGGGACCCTTTATGAAATCCCACAAAAATAATTCGAGACATTTTTTTTTGTCTTTATTCAAAAAAAATGATAATAATTTTTTTGATAACACATAAGCTTATCTGTTCAATTTTTTTTATAGGACAAATATCATTTTCGTGATATTTTCATCTTCCAATATTTACATACTCCATTAATAAAAGGAGCCAACATTTCCCATTCCCAACATATCATTTCCTCTTTTTCCATTTACATCCTCTCAAATTTAAAATAGCAGATAAAGAACAAAAATAATGTGCAAAGAAAAAATGAAGAAGTTTTGTGCCACTTGCCAGCAAAACAAATGAAAAAGATTTGCTTTGTTCGGTACCCCACTTAGTTTTAGTTTTAATTTTGTTTCCAATCATTCTCTACTTCTTTCTCCAATCATTACCCTATTTCTCCAATTACTCTCTCCGTTCCAAAATGAAAGTCCATTTTTCCTTTTTGAGTTGTTCCAAAATAATGGTCCTTTTCCAAAAATGGAAGGAAAAATTTGGTGATTTTCCAAAAATATCCGTCATAGGTGAATATAAGTGTTGTAAAGTAGGTAGAATATAGGGGTAATGGTGGAAATGATAGGTATTATAGGTGTAATAATTGTATGTCCCTTTAAATAGTTGGAATCCCCAAGAGGGACTCTCAATTTGGAACGGAGGGAGTATTACTTTCTCATCTCTCTCTATCTCTCTCCAATCATTACCTCTATTTTCAATCATTACTCTATTTCTCTCTCCACCGACTACCAAAACTAAACTAAAGTAAATTATCAACCAAACACTACCAAAAACGCAAATAGGAGTCCTACCCAACTCAGACCCCTCTATATCATCAATTTCCCTCTCTGCCAACATTACCGACGACCGCGACAGAGAAGAACACAGCGAGAGAGAAACATCACCACAGAGATTGTGATCAGAAAAAACTACGAAGACAGAGATCGTGATCGTGATCGGAAGAGATCGTCACAATGGGAATCGAGATCGTGATCGCGATACAAGAGTGATCCAGAACTGACCTGTGATCGCGAGAAGAGAGAGAGAAGCACCAGCGAGCTCGAGATTGTGGTCGAGATCCAGAATCAAGATGTGATCGTTATACAAAACGCAATAGAAGAGAGAGAGAGAGAGGAGCACTAGCGAACTCAAAAATAACACGCAGATAAAAAAAAACTCAAAAATAACACATTATATAGTACATCTAGTCAGGGCATTTTCGTCTAGAAATGGACTGTGGACCTAATAAATGTACAATAATGGACCTCCACCACTATTATACATTGGGCTGGACTAAACACCCAAAACCATCTTCAAAACGGATCCTAGCCCAATTTACCCTTTTTTTTAATGGTAGTTTAATAAATTATACTACTTGAGGCTTATGCCTCGCCTCATGAGCGACCGACCGCCTCTGAAAACTTTGACTGGAAATGCCAAACCGACATACCGTACATGCCAAACATCGTGGTTTCAGAATCTCCATTTACTAAATCAAAGCTGGCTATGACGGTATAAAACTAACATATTTCTGCCAGGATTTCATACACAAAATTAACACATTGAGCAAGAAAAGTTAGAAATCACGACAGTGCCAGAACTAACCGCATCTAGCAAGATGTTTGATGTCTTGAAGTCCCGATAAATGATAGGCCTTTCTGCAAGATGAAGGAAAGCAAGCACTCTTGCAGCGTCTAAAGCAATCTTCATTCTTCTTGGCCATGTGAGAGTAGCACAACCTCCTACAAGCACAAAGCTCAACTTTTAAGTAGTTTGTAAGCATCATTTTATCTCAACAGATGATCTCATAAGGGCTACTTGTAAAGGCCAGCATTAGTTTTTAGTATTTCCTGCAAAACTCTTTTATTTCCCTGAGGTTTACATCATTTTTTCTGGTTTTCCATGCAGAAGAAAAGAATGGGGTAAAAATCTTGTTTTTAGGCACAAATAATCAGTCGTCTGTAAGCAAAATGGATTTACTTCACCAATCTTTTTGTTTTTAACAGGTTCACTCTCATAAGCAGGGGGGAAAAAAAAAGAGAGAGAGAGGTTACGAATCAGTCTTCAACAGGTTGGATTTACTTTTGTTTGCTGTCTCTAATAGAATCATTTTAATAAAATACTTCAAGCCAATGCCGATGTTTGAACTAATACCTCCATGACTCAAAATATTAACATTTTCTGCAATTCAACGTACAACCTGAAATCTATAATTGTCTCCATTGTTTGTGGAGAGCAAAAGGTGCTTTAATACAGAAGTATTCTCAACATTTTATTCGACATAAGAAAAGCACATTCCCAATGGATCTGCTAAATCTTTCCCATTTTACTCCATTTCCATCCTTTCTTTTAGGAGACTATTTCTAGAGCAACAAAGCTCCAAGTAACCACATTTAAGTTGACAGGAAACATAAATTAGAAACTTGCAGAAATGCTTGATTCAGTCAGTCTTTTTCAGCAGGGGATTTGCTTTTCCAGTTTTCCCATGCGCACAGATGTGCACATTGTATTTTTTCCAATTTTCATTTTTCCTCACGTCATGACTAGGTACAGTGGGAAGTGCTCGTCTACCTTAGTGCTATGGCAGCAGTTTATATGACATCAAAATTTTGGGCGAACATATTGCTACTACACATTTTGCTTCGAAGAGGGAGCCTTGGTGCGTCTACGAATATTCACGTTAATATGATGCTAAAGATAAAGTCATATGCATTGTATTATGAATGATGCTTAAGAAGTATAAAAGAAAACAATTGGAGAAAATCAAAGAACGAGAAATATAGGCCAATAATTCAAGGTTTGGAGAAGCTAAATCTTGTTTGATTTCAAGGATTACTTAGAAGACTCTAGTTTACTTGACAAGTAGCATCTTTTAATCTTGGTTCAAGTATACAAGTGGAGATTCCTCCAGGGGTCCTACTATAAAACATCCAGAAGTCAATTTAGTACTCACTTTGAAAAAGGTGATTTTCCAGGCTCCCAGATGCCATATATTCATAGACTAACAGCCGGTGCTTATCTTCACAGCAGTAACCAATGAGCTTTACCAGATTTGGGTGACTGAGCTGACCCAAATAGCTCAGTTCTGCCTGCATGCATACAACAACAAATTCTCCACTTTAAATCCACCAAAAAAACAAGTATATCTCTTTCACAACAACAACGATCTAATGTTGCGAAACGAAAATACATATGGATTCCACGTATATTCTATAGTTTCGTAACTCATAAGGCATTATTAATCTTGATACTATTGAGAGAGAAATACTTGTCTAAGTAACACCGGTACGAGACAATTCGACCAACTTGTTACAGCGGAAAAGGGCCCTGATGTTCGGATCATTTATCAAACCCAAACCTTGTGAATGTATGAGAATATGGCAACAATAGCCTTGATTCTTTGCTCAATAAAAATTCAACTCTAAAAAATCAACTGTCCTTAATGACATCTACTGTAGATTTTTCCCAGGAAGTTGACGTCACCTAACTTGAGGTTGTGGTGAGGGGCAGGGGCAATGCAAAGGGTTCTCCACTCCTGAACTTTTAGTTGCAATTTTTTCTAAAACATATCTACGCCTCCTGCCAACCCTCACCCTTCCAACAAATGAAGAAGCTCTATCACCTCTGATAGAAACACCCATACCACACCTAACCAAGAAATGCTTTATTTGTGGGTGTTTCCATCAGAGGTGATAGAAACACCCACATCACTTCCATTGTCTAAAACATACCGTTTTCCTGTGCACCAACTGACAATAATCTTCTTTCTCCATTCATTTTATCCGGTGTTGGCATGTGAATACTTGGGAGGTTCTTGAGTCCTCATGGAACTCCTAATCCTGCACCTCCGTTTGCCACCAAATCACCCACAAAACACCACGTCCATCTCTCCAGATGTAGTCAGGCTCTGTAGCACACCTATCCTCTGCCACTCCTCCACACAAGACATGAGACAACTTCGCTCCTACCACCCCCCACCACAAAACTACAGAACCTCACAAAATCTCCCAACATTTCCTAATTTTTCTATAAAGGCCAACACATAACAGATAATGAACTCTTGCAAGGCCAGTCACCTTGTGCACCCCCATATTTCAAATCTACCACCTTCTTCCCCTGTCTATCCCATCATAGACAAATCTCCACAGCCAATTGCCTAATAAAGCTGAACTCGGTATGGCATCTAACCTTTTTCACATATTTATCCATAGCATTTAATCATCGTGAAAATAAATGCTATTTAATCTCTTCAAACAACATCTGGTAAAGCATGTTCACTCCACCTTTGATGAACCTAGTATCAAGGTAAAGTTATTCACCTAAAGAGCGCTTCCTAGTCTAAAGACATAATTTTTCTTTATATGGTAGAGATACTATATTATCCTAGATTGAACTTTGGGGAAATAGTGATGGCCTAACAAGGAGCATTCTAAATATTCTATGCAGTGATTTAAGTGGAGAAAGACTTTTTCATGTCATCTTTAGATTGCACTTCAATGACATCAATTAGATCAAGCAGAATCATTGTTCTTCTCTACAGTCCTGTGGAATCTCTCTCCCTCTCAATATTTTTTCTGGTTCGCCTCTTCTATACCAATCAATAGTTTATGCAAATTTGAAGGGAAGAAAAATGAACTGCCAAAAAAAGACGTAAAGAAATGCAATCAGAAGAAAATACCAGCCACTCTTTCTCTCCATAATACTCTTCAGGATTAAGCTTCTTAATTGCAACATTTGTCGGCTCGTAACCTGGCCTCACAATCTCATTTATAACTCCTTTACACACTCTCCCGAAACAACCCTCACCAAGCACTATTTCATGCCGGAAGTTATTTGTTGCCAACCTCATCTCCTTAAACGTAAAGACGTCAAAATTACCATATTCTTTCAGGCACTGTATCGATTCGAACCTTTTGATCGCAATCACAGGAGTTTCCCCCACCACATATCTCTTGTCCAATCTAAACCTACTGTCTTTGCTAATCAAAAGACTCTTATTGAAATTATTTGTGGCAGCACCAATCTCAGCAAGCGAGAAACGAGGGCCAACCAAATGGGTAACGTCATCAAAAATTGGTTGTGGAAAAGAATGCTTCGGCAGTCCTCCAACGTCATTTGAACCGTTGCCGTTCCCTTCTCTCCACCAGAGATTCATAGCCATAGGCACAATTTTTATACCCTGAAACGCCTTTGTGATTGTTCCCCTTGATATTCCCTTACGCTCATGCAACGCCAATGCATTCTGAAGAATCTCCACTACTTCAGACATTGTAGGCCTTTCCTTTGGTTTATTATGTAAACAATTGTTCGCAAGTTTGGAAAAGTACTTGAGACTTTGTGGTGTTATTTCTCCATTCAGAGAGGGATCAATGATCCGGTCAAGCTTTCTGTTTTCGATATGATCTTTCACCCAAAGAATTAGACTAATTTGCTCCTCCTCGAGTCTGTGATCTAACGGTGGTCGACCACACAAGACTTCCAATAGCACCACGCCAAAGGCATACACATCAGATTTCCTGGTTACTTGATTGGTGTAGATATAATCTGGATCCCAATATCCTCTTGTTGCTTTGACTTTTGTGCTAACATGGGTTGTTGTTTGGCTTGTAATGAGTTTACATATCCCGAAATCAGAAACCTTTGCTACCCAATTCTTGTCCAACAAAATGTTTGTGGTCTTCACATCTCTGTGTATGATAGGTTGTTTGGTACCAGTATGAAGATAGTCGAGTCCTCGTGCAGCACCAAGGCAAATGTTGAGCCGTTGAGCCCATGTTAGGGGAGATACGCGTTCACCGCTTTCATCTCTACTTGATTTGTAAAGATGACTGGCGAGAGTCCCATGAGCCATGTATTGGTAAACAAGAATCATCTCTTGATGCTCGTTGCAATAGCCGATGAGCGAAACGAGATGCGCATGCCGGAGCGTTGAAAGCAACTTTACCTCTGTCCAAAATTCTTCAGCACCTTGGTTGGACTCGGCATTCAACCGCTTTATGGCAACAACGGTGCCATCGTCGATGATTGCTTTGTATACCTTACCGAATCCGCGAGTTCCAACAACTAATGCATCGTCAAAGTCATTAGTCGTTTCTAATATCTTAGATAGTGGGAAAAAAGGACAAGATTCCTCCAATTGACCCGAGGCTCCCGCTTGAGCAAAGGGGTTCCTTGGATTAGGAAACGGCAATTCGTTACCCGAAATGCGAATGGCAAGCGGGTCTTGTGCAAAATTCTCCATCTCTAAAGCTGAAATGGTCTGGAATATTTTGTGAAAAATACTGCTCACTAGACAATGGGGGATGAGAGATACTGTTAATGAAACCGCGTTATTGATAGCTGACGAAGAATAGTACTAGTAGAGAGAGCAATGCTACGACCACCGCACCTCATGTGCAGTGGCCGGTTCACCGCACGCCTTTTGGGGTCATTAAGGGCCCCAAAAAAATACAGAAAAATATTTATAAATTTTAAAATAATACTCCCTCCGTCCGGATTTAATTGTCCCTAGTTCTATTCTAACCGGCTAAAAAACGGGTTATATCTTAAAATCCGTAATGAATTTCATATCGAATATGGATCTTGTTTGATAGATCTCGATTAGTTCTATAATACAATATATTCGAAATCACGTAAAACATTATAAATTGGAAGATATAATCTATTGAAAAATGGCATGAACTCCCAAAAAGGACTATTAAATCCGGACGGAGGGAGTATTTCATAAAACCCTGTAAAAAAATCAGCTCCAACGGATATCGGTAGGTATATTTTTTGAATTCGTAGGGATGAAACTACAAAATTAACCAGTTTCGTTCCTACAAATTCCGAAAAACATATCTAGCGATATTTACAGAGTCCCATGAAATATTAATGTAAAACTTATAAATATTTTTCTGTATTTTTTTGGATCCCAATGCATGCGATGGACCGGTCCCCGCATTCCTAGACTTTCTGTAGTAGAAAAGTATAGGGAGGGCAGCAGTGATACGGCCACCGCACTTGTTCACGGCACGTGTATGGCCGGGTTTTATAAAATATTCATAAATTTTAAAATAATTTTTTATGAAACATTGTAAATCAGATTCAACAGACATAGGAGAGAGAATTGGTGGTTTGAATTCCTCCTATTTGGCTGCCGGCTATGAGAATGACTCCGATTGAGTTTACTGCGACGACTTGGAGCGGGCTGAAGTATGAGAACGCCGCGTGCGAGATATTTCCTCCAATTAAGAGTCACTACTTTCTAAGCCAAGACAAGTCTAGGTTTTTATAGAGGGCCAAGGAGAGAGAATTTGATGGTTTGAATTACTCCTATTTGGCTGCCGGCTTTGAGAATGACTGCGACGACTTGGAGCGGGCTGAAGTATGAGAACGCCGCGTGCGAGATATTTCCTCCAATTAAGTAGCCCCTTCCTGCAGGTTTCAGGCCGAGTTATATACTGTATTGTTCCAGCTTAGATTTGTAAACTTAATTTTAATGAGTTTCAAAATATATTTAACATTGGCTTTAATTTGTTTATCAGCGGAACTCATCTTAAGTGAGCTTTAATTGACATGAGCTCAAGAATCAATCTTTAGCTTGATTTTTTTAACATCTTAAGTCGAACAATGTAGTGGTAACTTGTTCAATCTTGATTTTGATTGCTTAACAAGCCTTAAAAATGTTTGGGCTCGGTTTGTTAAATGAAAAGATCTGAACGCTATTCTGTGTTGGAAACACCACTTTTTTTGGGTATACAATCAACTAACCAAGAAATCTGATGTTTATGCCTTCGGCGTAGTGTTGTTGGAAGTCTTGTGTGGTCAGCCACTGGTAGATACACGACTTGAAGAGGAGCAAATCAATTTAATTCTTTGGGCGAAAACATACATCAGAAGGGGAAGTTCAATCTCATCGTCCACCGTACAGTTTCACCGCTCTCTCAATCTCATCGTCCGTCTTGATAATTAATAGTCCGAAATTTAAACACTTTTAGATGGTGAGAATGAGTGCGGTGGGACAAGCAGTAAAAGAAAAGGAGGAACGTAGACTTTTTCGTTAAAAATAATAAGACTTTTTCGTTAAAAATAATAAGGGGGAAATTCAAATATTCGTTGCATTCCATTAGCAACAGCAACAAAAGGACGCCCAAGTTGGTCTTCAAAGCTAAACAACCATCCAACCCAAAACCATGAAATCCATCGAAAGGAAAACTACTACTGAATCTTCTCTGCCGCTTTATTATTTTCTTGGCAAAAGAAATCCATTAAAGACTAATAGAACCAAAGGTAGCAAGTGGAGTAGTAGATACTATACGTACTCCCATGCATTTGCAGGAGATTCAAACCTCACTAACTACAATTAATAGTTGTTGACTATCGCCGAGCAAAAAAACAAAGGGTTTAACAGTGGGAATTTGTTTATCAATATTTTATTTCTCCAGAGCACCCGAAAGAGAAAGGAAATAAAGAAGAAAACTAAATAATTAATAAGGGTGATGCAACTTGTCTCCAAGGATGAATTCATGGTTCCACACCGTATTTCAGGACTTCATCGGATGTGAAATGGCAGTCAAATCAAATGTGAAATTGGTAGCAAAGGTTTCGATCCCTGAGTGATTCAAATCTAGATTTTTCACCTAGGGGATTGATCCCCATGAGAGGATGGATCGATCCCTCCCCTCTCTGGAAACTCTGCTCGTCTTTTGGGTTTCAGTCAAATTTCAAATGGCCATAACTAACGAAGGCAAACGATACTGGGAAGAAAATTCACAAAAACCTAATTCAATTAACAAAGGCAAATGGAATTGGGAACTATGAGATTGAGATTTGAGGTGTTTTTTTTGATGTCCCTTGAACCACCCCGATAAAAACACCTAAAAAAATATCCAAAATCTCAATCTCATAGTTCCCAATCAAAATTTTATGATCCGAACCATTCAATGTGTGCAGAATATGATTTTAAGGGTGTCCACAAGAAATTAGCAAAAAATATAACCGGAAGTGCTTGTTTTGTATAGTTTTTAATTGAACCGTTCATCAAATCTGAGCTAAAAATTGCTCAGATCAAGCCCTTCCCGATCATTGTTTTTGCTGATTTCTCGGAGGTATTCTTAAAATCACGTTCTGATCACATTGAGCGGCTCGGATCATCAAAATTTGATCAGAAACTATAAGGTGTTTTTTTAGGTATCTAATTAGTTGTTCCCCGGAACCGCTCCGCTCATGTTTTTATCTAAATCTATTTTACAAATGTAAAGCTGGTATATAATTTTCTGAGGTTATAAGTGGTTATTCCTTCTGGGTTCTCAAGATAAATTAAGTTCAAATGTCAAGACGTAAAATATTTTGGTGGAGAACATAGTCTCTGTTTTTCATTTCTTTTGGTGTTATTTTGTTGGTAAAAAATTATTCATAAAAATTTGTGGAATTTTATGAACATGTTGTAATGGTTATTTCTGCGAATATTCGGGCGATAAGCCAGGTGTGACCTCAACATGCCAAGGCAGTCATCAATTACTTTAGTCGCACGTTCAAAAGCACATCCAAACATATCCTACTATTTGTTTCGAATTATTAGAAGTTGAATGCTCATACACGTTGAGAACATAAGTTTTTTGAGAAACACATTACAAGTTAACTTGTCCTCCACTTATAAACCCACACTGTCATTTGGGAATTAAACTTGAGATGGCTTTTTGTCCTCTGTGGAGTTGCATCTAGCCATGGTTATTTATGATTTGATGATTCGGTGTCAAAATTTTATTCATGTTTTTTTCTCTGTGATTCCCATGGACATACGATAGCAAAGAGACATGCTATCTGCTGAAGGGTAAGGTGAAGGTCTACCCAGCTGGATCTAATAAAGAAGAGGAGGCTGTAGAGATTGGTGCGGGTGACTTGGTTGAGTTCCCAAAAGGGATGAGCTGCACTTGGGATGTGTCCGAGACTGTGGACAAGCACTATAACTTTGAATAGTTAGATTATGTGGAAAAGAAGAAAAATAACTCTTCCTACTCACTTAGCCAGATAGTATGGCACTAGCGGATATGTGGAGTAGTGTGTCTGCATGTACATTTGTGTACCCAAAAAAAGCTAGTATGGCACTTCCTTGTACCATGGATCGTGTGGCGCACTATGTATGGTACTTCTCTCTCTCTCTCTCTCTCTCTCTCTCTCTCTCTCTCTCTCTCTCTCTCTCTCTCTGTGTGTGGGCATGTTTTTGGTAGTACTATTGTTTGAAATTTGATTGCAGACCAGCATTCCTTTACTTCATGTTGAGCTCAGCTTGCATAACATAAACTGTGGCGTACTTTTGGCTGTGACTCCCACTCTGATGTGGTACATCGTATACTTAGCGTAGCTCAAGTGATTGTACCGTTAGAGTTACAGCTTATGGAGAAGTGCCAACCGCCCAACGGTACTAATCTAACATACTGACCGCCAAGGACGACTGCTTGCCAAAAGAAAAGCATCACTACCCAAAACTTGTGATCATAAAAGATAACATCTGTAGTTTCTCCAATGGGAATCGTTAGGGGGAATAGACAATTTCAGATGTAGCCTTCGGAACTTCATATTAAAGGGTAATATTTGCAAATTTCATGTTGATAAAGACAAAGGGAGTGCCAACATACAGAAGGATAACGAAAATCATGCTATGCAATGCAAGTTAGCCATTCAAGAGAGTTGGGAATTAAAGGATGGATCTACATTCATGAGGACATGCAGAAAATATTACGAAATAAGAGCAGAAGGTAGTCACTTGCAATAGTAGGGCAGTCACAGAAGTAAGGTCCCAGTCTCACAGAAAACAAGTGAAAAGTACATAAAGGTTTCTATGTGGGAAATTCGCAAGAGTTTTCAGTGAAAACAATGAATTTTGAAGTACTGCAATCTAATGTCGCCAAAATGACAAACGAATCTTGAAGCGACTGGCTCAGGTACACGAAGAATGGCATAGACTTTTAGAACAGAGGGAACCACTTCTATTCCCGGAGATTAGGTACATAACCAATGGCTTGAAACATGTAGCTCCTTAGCTTCCAGATTGTTACACTTTCTGGGACTCTAAGCTAAGGACCAGAAGTCCAGGCTTTTGAGATAGTAGCTAGGCAGTTACTCTCTAGTCCCTCAATTTTACATGCTCTTATGGAACGTGTATACAAGTCCTTGTACAATGGACAGAAACGAGTAACAGTTTGGGCTTAGTCCGAACAACATGGGGGTGAACCAACAATATTCAACAACCAGACCGATGAAGTGCTATTAAAGTAAACCTTAAATGCTCACTATATTTGCCGAAAGATGTATTTATTAAATGATCACTATACTTACGCAGTTCTAAGGTTAATTTAGTGATTTGGTTCTATTTTAGTAGTAGCATTTAGGTTGTACTGTCATTGGCTCTTATGTTGAGATATTTAACAAGTGAAAGTTTAGTTCATTACATGCTTTCTTCTATCTTCTGTTCTCCTGAGCAGTTATAACAATTTTGTAAAAGGAAAACTGTAAATTTACAGCAGTACTAATAACATATAGCCTTTTGTTGTAGCAGAAGCAGCAACTATGTATTTATATATAGCAGACCCCAATAGTTTAGGATATAAGGCCAAACAAACAAGCTCCAAGATTTGAGTAAATTTTATTCCAATCTTTCATTGGCCCATCTTTCCAAGAAACCGAAAGCATGAGGAGAACTGGATTGAAACCAATATGTATCACAGTAATTTCCAAAAGCTACAGTTGAATAAAAATAGTGGTTCAGTCAAGGGAAAAAAAAAGTCAATCAAGTCAAGACAATGTCACTTTGATGAGATGAGTCAGATGACATAAAAGGAAGTTAAATCCCAACTCAAAATGCTGTCATTCGGGATACGGGATATGCGAGTACCAACGAACAAAATATGAACAATCAACATATTTTAAATGAATATATCTGGATTCTAAGTACCTTTAGTTGATCCTCAAAGTTTTGTTCCCTAATTCATATGCAATCAATCTTGATATTTTTTAGACAGAAATACTTGTCTAAGCAACACAGGTATAAGACAATCCACCCAACTTGTTAAATAGGAGCAAATGTATGGATCATATTAAACTCACACCACACAAATGTCTCAAGTGGTGATCACACTAGCCTTGATTCATTGTTTAACATCCCCAAATAAGTTAAAGCACAGAGGAAATGTCATCCAAATAAACCTATGCCTCCTGGCAACCATCACCCCTACCAACAAATGGAGAAGTTCCATCGCCTCTGATGGAACCACCAAGACCACACCTAACCAAGAAAGTCCCGATGTCCAATATACACAAGCTGTCCAACAATGCATAGAAGCTGTGTTGCTGTTTTCCCGTCTTGCTTGAACATGAGAATTTTTCATGAGCCAGCATGAGAATTCAGACTAAGGAAGAAGAAAAAAAGACCCACCCACACAACCTTGATAGTTAACAAAAAAAGTATTCAAAATGACCGGCTTATTTACCTTTTTAGTCCCCAAAGTATTAGCGAGTGGCCAATTTCGTCCCCAATATAAACATTTGACCAATTTAGTACCCAATGTTTAAAATTTGCGTCAATTTGGTCCCTATCCATAACACCGTTTCTTGATTCCGTCAAAAGAAGGGGCATTCTTGATATTTCACCTTATCATCATCTTCTTCACCCCCACGCCCTAATGTTGTGAAGTAAGCCTGATGGCTTCAAGGGAAACCCAGAATCTGCAAGAAGCAGCTGGAAGAGGTGGAAGCTTCACAGCCGCTACGTGCTCAACGTGGTGCCGTCCATGGAAGCTCCAAGGTAAGAAGCTTGGTTTGACCGTGACTAGAATTGGTCAAATTACTTAGTAACTAAGAGATTGAATTCGTAGTCTATAATTACAGACTTGTAATCCTTGTAGTATAATGAATTAAGTGTGAAAAATCAGTGAGATACTGAGAGTGAGAGAGAGAGAGAGAGTTCCAGAGAACCCAGTTTCTCCTATCCTGTGAATTGTAAAATTCGTGCTTGTTTGTTCAATAAAAATACAAATTGTTTGTTACGTGTTGTAAACGGTGACCTTGCGATCCTCCAACAAGTCGTATCAGAGCATGGGTCTCACCGGAGGTTACCGGAATTTGTGTTCGTTTCACTGCCGTGAAAAACAGGTCCGAACACGAAGTGGTCTAAAACTCTATTTGACCGCAGGGACTGAAGCGTCTCACTGAGACGATCACAACCGTCGTCGTCCGCCGCCGTAACTCGTCCGAACGAAGCTACACGCGCCAGTTGCAGGAGGCGCGTGTAAGGCGAGTCAGATTCACTCGCGTGAATAGCCAAGGGATTTACCCCGATGAAGTGACCATGGCAACTGTTTTTGTTTTTTTGGTAACTGACCATGGCAACTGTTATTTCGGCTTGTGCTCATATTGGAGCACTGGACTTGGGTTAGGGGTGTGGAGTGTGAAGAAGATGATGATAGGTGAAATACCAAGAATGCCCCCTCTTTTGACGGAATCAAGAGACGGCGTTACAGAGAGGGACCAAATCGACGCAAAGTTTAAACGTTGGGTACTAAATTGGTCAAATGTTTATATTGGGGACGAAATTGACCACTCGCTAATACTTTGGAGACCAAAAAGGTAAATAAGCCCAAAATGACCCCAAAACCATCTAATATCCATTTCAGTACGTTGTACCCGAAATCAAAGCTAGACAAGACAAAGCCTCTCCATATCCCTCAACTCATAGAACTCCTATTTATGCACCTCCGTTTGTCACCAAATGTCCCACAAAACACCACACCCATGTCTCATTGCAGCAGACCTATTTCTCTGCCAAACCGCCAAACCGCACATGAGAGCAAAACTTATCTTTCCTACCATCTCTCACCATAGAACTTCGGAAACTCACAGAGTCCTCCCAGATTTCCTAATTCTCTCTAAAAGCCAACCCGGTAACACATCAATGACCTCTTGCCAGCCTAGTCACCTTGTGCACTCTGCCACTCCCATACTTCAAAGCCACCACCGTCCTCCACCTTCTTTCCTCTGACAGAAAAATCCACACAGCCACTTGCCTTTCAAAACTTGAGTTGGTACGAACCTTTTCTTAAGTTGCCAACATCTAACTTTTTTCACAATATTATCAACAGCCATTAATCATCATGTAAATAAATGCTATATAATTTCTTCTACATAGCATTTGCTAAAACATGGTGACTGCACCTTTAGATGAACCTACCATCATGACAAAGTTATTCAGCTACAAAGCGCTTCTGTAGTCAAAAGATGTAAATTTTCTTTAAATAATGGTAGAGATACTTCTTGTTCTAGCTTGAACTTTGTGAAAATTGTGATGGCCTAACACGGTAGCATTTTAATATTCTAGAATCTCAGCAGTATTTTAAGTGGAGAAAGGTCATCTCTTGTTTTCGAGGGTTCTTCGCTGAGATAAAGATAGCAGCAGTTGGCAATACATCAGGGCAAAGAAAGCCTTTTTTCATGTCATCTTCATCTTGCATTTCCCAACCTGCTATTCAACAACATCAATTAGATCAAGTAGAATCATGGCTCTTCTCAACTGTTGGAAACCTGGTCTTCAAAATGATGAAAATGATGGGATCGTCTCTTCAAAATCTGGAAACAAAAGAAACCATTCAAGTCCCGTTAGGAGAATGCTTTCCTAAAGGCAGTATTTGCCCCCACCAGAAGGTGTGCACCGGGTTACAACAAATCCACCTTCAAGATAATCGAATCCGAACTTAGGTTCTTTCTGTCTACGTATGCACAAATGAATACAGGTAGAATATCTGCTAAGCAAATGTAAAAAAACCAAGGACTGATATTCTATTTACGTGGAATAATAGAATATTGGTTTGCCATTCTAGGAAGAGAATGTGAAGAGAGAAAGAGAGCAATTCAGTATGGAATTTTCTACTGCACAAAGTTCAAACATTAACGATGCCTTGAAATTAAACATTGGATAGATGATTCTAGCTTACTAGGCCCTACTTTAATGTGGAAATAAACTATTACCCATATCACTAACTAATTCTCGACAGATTAGCAAACAATTTTGATCCAAACATTTGAACAACTTTTTGAAGAAAACTGTAGTGGCCTGAACATTACGGTTCGGACTGTGACCGAGCCGTGTGGCTCGGGTAAGCCCATAAGGCTTCATCATAAGGACGGGGTCCTGCAAATCAGGACGTACCACTCGGTCAACCAAATCGCTCGGGCATCGCGTGTGGGATCCCTCTTGTTCTTCCAGCCCTAGCTTCTAGAAATTGTTGTTCGGGCATAGCTGACGTGGATCCAGCTAGAGCAACCCACGTGATCCATAGAAGAAACCTCGTTCACGTGCACCTAACCGCTTGGCCACGTACGTCATTGTGACGTAGGTCGAGATGGTTACATTACGTGGTGAGTGTCATCATTACGGCCATCTCAGGCCATGTGCTCCATAACTGCCTTATATGGTGCGTCATATATGACGTCACCCGTGGCAGTTGCCGAGAGTGCCCTCCACGCGTTTGCTTGGCGAACAAGTTAAGGGAGCCCTATATAAGGAAAGCATAGAAACCCTAACGAGGTACGCCGCTTCTAGTGAATAATACTTTTCTCTTCTCCTTCCTAGATTAACTTGACCGTCGGAGGGTCACTAGGGCTGACTCAGCTGAACCCAGCCCTAATGACTTAGTGCAGGTCACAAGGAGGAGGACGAACGGAGCGAGCGGGAGTGAACCAAAGAGCCAAAGCCAACCTCATTGATCATAACCAGAACCGCACAAAAACACATATATTAAACTTATAATTCTAGTTACATGGGATCCGTAATCTTTTGTGTTGTTTTAATTACCACCAAACAGGCGTAGTTAGTTGTAGATTTAAAAACTCAAAAAATGACCCAACTCCCCCTTTTAACAATGATGATAGGGAGCCTTAGGCTTTTTCTTTACTGTCAGGAAACTACAATTGATAGGAGAGGCCACTTATGATTTGGATGAATCCAGAATCTATCTATAACTGAAATATAGTCAACACCATCAAACAGTGATATTCGTGATA
The DNA here is from genome assembly GCA_019656295.1 of Rhododendron mucronatum var. ripense. Lineage (NCBI taxonomy): Eukaryota > Viridiplantae > Streptophyta > Magnoliopsida > Ericales > Ericaceae > Rhododendron > Rhododendron mucronatum. The sequence goes on from BPLT01000190.1 coordinate 629,461, forward strand.
TTCACCAAACCATGACTCTAAATCAACAAAAATATGTAGTTTCTGCAATGTTTCTAAGTAAAATGTGAGGTATTTGTCAATCACCACATTATAATCTATAACCACAATTTGTTTCTTAGACTACAATATTTGGATGAATTCAGAATGCCTCCGTTACCTCCAGAAAGGCCCTGCGGTCAGGGAAAATTGAGTATGCGAGTGATGCGGGCATGCCAAGACCGTGGTCAGTGTAGTTTCCGCAATGTTTCTTAGTAAAATGTGAGGTAGTTGTCAACCATCACATTACAATACAAAGCACAATTTGTTTGAGACTTGTAGTGTGATACTACAACCTAGGGTTGTCCAGCAGCTGAACAGAACCATCTGTCCAAACCGGACCAAACTAAGGCATGCGATGAACGGATGCAGATCTAAAAATATTGAGCAAATCCGGATTGATTGCAGATCAGTTCTCGTTCAAACTGAACCATTCCGCCACTTTAAAAATTAAAAAAAAAAAACACACACACACACACTTACAAGTAAAACACGTGCACATCCTTACGAAACTTACAGAAATTAAACAAAAGAACCAAGCTCTGTTTCTAGTGCCCAATACTTCACTAATTAAAGTCCCCAATCATTTGATATTGTAATTTACAAAAAGTATTAAGTCTATTCCTATCTCCTCCGCCTCTTTCCCATAACTTAATTCTAAGAAATGTTGTTGGTTTGGTGGATGAACTTGTTTAGACTTTAGGGTCGATGAATATTTAAACTTTGGACTTGAAATTTTGGGTCTATTTTTTAATTTTTTGGTTTATATAAAAAAGATAAATTGCATGCTCAAATTTGCCTAAATCGCCCAAACCGAACGACCAAACAATACTCACGGACGGTTGGCTGATAAAGAAAACGACCATCCACACGAGCGGATCGAATTGAGAACCGGACTAATCCGCACAAAACTGATCCGCGGACGGCCCTACAACAACCCATTACCTGAGGAACCGCATTGATGGTAAAATAAAAACACTTTATTCACTGAATTTGTTGGTATCTATGGAAAGAAAAGAATGGAAAGGAAAATTAAATTCTCTTGTTTGGTTTGAGAGAAAATGGAGAGAAAAATAACAAAATGAAGAATTAAGCACACTGAATTTTCCTCCCCACTTTCCTCAAATTAAGTTTTAATTTCTTTTTTTCCTTTTCCTTTCTTTTCCTCAAGTTCCAAATGGCCTGGAAGAATGTACTAAAGACCGGTAAAATAAAAGAGAGAACAAAGGAAAGAAATCACTGGAAATGACATTGGAACAATTAAAATACCAGTGTGGTTCTTCAGAGGAAAATACTTTGGCGGTTTTTCATGTCCACAATTGGAACTGGTACCCATTTTTAAATCACAAGATAAGAAAATAAAACCCAACAAGTAAAAGGTTTCACTTCCCTTTTCTTTAAACATACAACAACAACTACAACTACTCAAATCATAGTGAAAGAAAACACATGGGTTTCTCAAAACCTTCACACCTTTTTTTATGCAACTCTTTTTTTTATTAATTTAGGAAGATTGAAATAAATGCCCACTGGTAGATAATTGGATCCAACCCTACCAATTTGTGGCATTTTTAGATTTTGGATAGTGACTACAACATTAGAAATAGTAGAAATCTCCAATTCCAATTCCCATGTCTGTATCTGATAAATTTTTTTTTTTTTATCATCTGTATCTGATACTCCCTCCGTCCCTTATTTATAGTTCGGTATTCCATTTTGGGCTGTCCCTTAATAAGTGTCCATTTTGTAAAGTTAGTGGGTAATAGTTGGTGAAATGTCTATTTTGTCCCTAAAAGTAGATTCTTTTTTAAAAAGTAAGTGAGTAAAAGTGTAATGATGATGGGTAAGTAGGGAAAGTGGAGGAAACAGTTGATGTGAAAGGTATAATGATGATGTCTTTTTAATAAGTTGGAGTTACGAAGCAGGACAATTAAAAAGGGACGGAGGGAGTACTATCTTCTGTGGTACAAACAGAATACTCCACTATCTATGGTACTTCCTCTATTTGTTTGTAAATATTTGTCTTTACGTGTTTTGACCGGTTTTGACATTTTTTTCAACGCGTTTGGGAATCTTAAAAGAAAAAACTATTTGGTGGTCTTCGGCGCCACGATGCTCCAACACTTTAATCCACCATCTGATTAGAAAAATACTTTAATCCACCACACATTTATGTGGATCTCACCGAAATGTGTGGTGGAAATTTTGTTCAGCTAACAAAGGTGGTTAAACTAAGAATCAATTAAAGGACACAATGGTGCACATTTGACATGTTTTTAAACCCGTTTACACGTTTTATTTGAATTTTATGAATTGTCATACACTTCTTACACATAAGTTAAAGGGTAAATCAATTGCGTCCCTCTAATACTAATCGCGTCAATTTTAACTCCATATTTAACCTTCTGTCTCAATTTTGTCACTTTCACTTACGTTGTGCGTGGAACTATCTGTGGATGCTCTCCCGCGGGGTGCTTGAGGCATCGCCACAAAGTTTAGATGGTATTTGAATGGTAAAGGGGTGCGCAACTTGTTTAAGGGACTTCGTTGTGTAACACTTGCCGTGGACGCTTCCATGGCTAGAGGCTAGGTGTCTCCACACGATAAAGAGTGATGAATGATTAGAGTTGCCATTTGATTTTAGGAACCAAGATATCAAAAGGGACGAGATTCTGAATTCGGGATTCATGGATACGGTGAGGGGAATGTGTTAGGCACCCCTCTCCGCCTAACAAAAAGGTTGGCTCTACTTGTTTGACATAAAAAACAGTTTAATTCACTTCAACTGATTTCAAAAATATTGGTTAATTAAAGCCTTTACACAGAATATGGGTGAGAACAGTGTTAGGATGAAATCTATTTAAGCTGAACGCGAACCGAGATGCGTGCGGGTCAGCCTTTTTTAGGGTTTCGGTCCATTGTATGCTTATAGTATAAAAGCAAAACTAGGGCAGCCTCCTTTTGTAACTCTGACATATTTTACATCATAGTGAAACACCCCAGCACCCCGTGGACGTACGATTGAGTTCATCTGTAACAACCCGACTCTCCAAGCACCACAACCAAAGACATAATAAAATCACGTGTTCTTCCCCACTAGTTCAAAATAAACAACAACAAAAATTATTGGAAAGCCAATCCCCATCTCCTTAAATACTTATGGAGTTTCAGTAAACTATTCTCACATGTATACCCTTGTCAATGCAACATACCTTACACACTCTCTCTCTTCTTAACATTTCCATCCCTACTGTTCGTTAAACAGGATCCCCCCTCCTCTCCTCCCAATATTTCTCTCCCCCTAAATTTTCTTCTTTCTAACACTTCACTTTTGTTCTTTTTATAGAGTCAACAAGTCCAGTCATTTCTAATGGATGCCTATATAGTAGACAAGTGTCCACTTCTCTGGCTTTTGTTTTTTTTCTTTTACTCCCATTCTCTTCCATGTGTTCACAACCAGCAAATCCACACACAATCACTTCACGTGCTGCACCGCCTCAATCCACACTCACTAATCCCCATGCAAATTAGCTCTTCTTGTATTAACTCTTGCATTTATAGGAGCAAGACCTCACTCTTCCACCACACCACACACGTGGCCCACATAAAAACAAATCTAACAAGAGCTGGGTCTCACATCATCGCTCAAGTCGGAACCACGTAAAATCTCTGTGTCTCTCTTCTCTCTGTTTGTGATTGTTTTCTCTTCGTTGGTTTGTTTTTCGATTGTGTGTGTGTTGATTGTGGGTTTGCGCATTCGAATCCCCAACAAACAGAAAATAAGCAAGCATGGGGCTAAAGGGGAGGGAAAAAAACGTGTTAATAACATTAGCAGAGTCTCTGGTCGTCAGGGACTCTGGCGATTGTCACAATCACTAACAATCGCTGGCTGGAAAGAAAGTAACGATCGCCAGAGTCACTTGCCATCGTCACACTAATCTGAGGTCGAACGATTACCACATGCATATACAACAACTGACGACGGCCACTCCTCGTTACACCAGAACAGAAAACTGAAAACAGAGTATGAACTACATTAAAAACAAGGAATTTAGAATGGACCGATTACGCAATAATTAACCCGTTGGGGTTATCCCACCTTGTTCCCTCAATGCTCGGTAGAATGTTGGAGCGTGGTTTCGTGGCTTTTTCGGGCTAAAAGCATGAAGAACGACTTGCTTGGTTGAGGAGTAATTCTGACTTCGGGGTTGTTGCTGGATTTTTAGGAGTGTTTGGGAGGAGATTTGTGCAGAGTTTCGAGTATGCTAGAGCATATGAAAGCATATCAAATTCGGATGCCAAAGGCGTGTATGTACAGGGAGAGAGTGATAAAACTTGGGGATTACCACTTGGAATTAAAATATTGCTCCGAATTGAGAGTTTAATTAGGGTCCAATCTTTATCAAATAGAGTTGTATGCAACTGAGAGTGTATGGAGACGATGTAAACAATTAGAGTTTGAAACGGATTCAAAGCGGCTTGACTGCTGATGAGCACCCAATATTGTAGATATCTGGTGCGATTAGTGCTATTTTATGTTGTTTTAACTTGCATTTATTTAGCTTCTATAGAGATATTGCACGTAAGGTAGGTTTTTGTGTGTTTCAGGTAATTCGTGCAAATAAGGCGCTTTTCAATACCATGGATGGCTCAAGTGCTTCTAAGTACCCGAAGACCCTGTCGGCCCCTTAAAATCTGTCTAAGTATGGAAAAATGACATTCTGAAAGAGTTTCGATTTTCGAGATAAAAAATGGCGGTAATTGATCCTTGAATTTTTCTATGAGTAACTACAAAGTTGCAAGATTTTAATTGAAGTGCAAGATCATATTTTGAGCCATTTTCTCCTGTGAAAAATGCGCAGTTTTTGCCGAGCAAAAAAAAAAAGTGCACTTTTCCTTTTTACACTAAAAGTGAGGGGTTGACATTTTGATTTAATTGCAATCTTGAAATTCTGGTAATGTCATTGTTTCCAAATGGAAGGTACTTTCTTATTTTCATTAAATAAATTAAAGTAAAGAAAAAGTAAAAGAAATGTTTAAAATGTAGTCTTTACTTAAGTTTAGAGAATGAAAATAAGATGCTGAGGAGCTATGAAGCTGGGAGCTGTCTGCTGAAACTGAGGCCAGGATGCAGGGATAACAATAGAGTATCGATACAGGAAATGGAGTATCAATACGGTTTCAAAACAGTGAGGAAACCAAGCTTCAGCGTATCGATACAATGGTTTGCGTATCGATATGGTTCCATTTGTATCAATACGCGTGAACTACAAGGGATTTTGAAGTTCAAGGCAAGGCGGCACGGTATCGATACAGTTCTCGGAGTATCGATACGGGAGGCTTACCGACTTACTTTTTAACAGCTTTTAACTTTCCATAAGTGGCAACTTTCTACTTTTGGTGTATTTTCTGGATATTTTGGAGGAGAGAGGCAGTCGTTTTGTATAAATAGGACCATCTCTCTCCCTCCTTAGTTAGGTAGTTAGTTTTAGTTGCTTTAAGTCCAAAGTTGTTCTTCAAGTTCTTAGATCTAGTCTTTCAAGAACACTAGTAAGTATTTGTCTTATGATAATTTCTTGTTTATTAATGTTATAGCTACTAGTTGGATTTTCATATAAATCAAGTTTATTTCCGTTTTTATCGGTTAATTATGTTCATCTTTCCTAGCATGATTTCTAGTCTTTTTGCTATGTGTGAGTAGTTTCTTGGCTAAGTCTTGGGTTAATCTTTCCCAAAGATTTAGCTGGTTATTTGGTTCTCAATCCTTCGGACTTAAAATCATAGTTTTTGGAATTTCATTAACCTAGCCATTTTGGTCTAAGCGAGGGGTGTCAACTCCTTGATATATTGCTTAGTCAAGCGGTCTTGGCAAACGGCATATTGAGGGCTCGTGGCCTCCTACTTGTTAGATACATTAACAAAAATAGGTTTGTTTAGTTCCGATTAATCACATCTTTTGTTAAACGTAATCGTTAAAGCTAAATCTTCCGGGCGTGAGCACGCGGTCGTGACTCTCACTTGAGTTATAATCGAGAACCGGTAATGGCCTAAGTCAAGGGATTGATGATCCCTAGACTTGCCTCTTTAAGTTAATTAACTCTTTTCTAGTCTTTACCTTAGTATTTCCTCTTTTAAAGCAAAATCAAGTTGGCCGTCTTAAACGCCGCAATCCACCGTATAAAACCTACAATCCAAACTAGCTATATTTCGATTCTCTGTGGGTGCGATCCCGGACTTTCCGGGTATTATGCTATCGACGACCTAACCCTACGCTTGGGGTATTTCAACCTTATTCAAAGGCGAGGTTCGAAGGTTAAGCAACCGCTAACTCTGTCTCTGGAATATTCTGCTGGAGAAAAGGAGTTCAGCGATCGCGCGCCATAAGTTTGTGGCAATTAACCAAAAAGGTGAAAGGTGCTGGTTCAGCAATCGCCAGAAGTTTGTGGCAATCATCACTTCGGAAAGTAATGTGTAGAGTTTCACAGTAATGTGTTGGGTTATCTTGTATTCTACTTTGATTAAGTGCATTAAATCCAGGGGCTGGTGTTGTGAGTGAAACACAACATTGGTGTAAGATTAGATTGGCCTACTCTTCAGTCCATTTCGTTGATATGAACCTGTTCCCCACTTTTCCGCCGGGTAGGCGTGAGCGGAAAATCTAATGGCGCGTGTGCAGTGTGAGCGCGGGCGTGCCAAGACTTGTCGTCGTCCAAGGTATGGAAGGCGTGAGTGTGCCTCGATCTGACTTCTTATGTAGTGCGACTACGTGTGACCCAAAGGGTGAGGCCACAATGAGGTTCGTGGTTTTGCCACAACGAGCGTGGACTTAGAATTTCCCAATCGTGTGAGAAAAAGTAGAGAACATCGTAGAATAATTTTATTATATCGTAATAATAAAATTGGGGATACAAGAGAGATATGAATAACTTTATTATGTCGTAATAATAAAGTTGGGGTACAAGAGAGATAGAAATGAGGGAGAAATAAGATAGTTGCTTCGCTGGGAAGGCTTTGGTTTTAAGCGTTGAGCTTGATTGGTATGTGGACCCTTTTTCCTTCTTGAGTTTTGCTATTTATAGGCAAAATGCTCCACGGTCTTTGCATGTGGTAAACCTCCTGACTTCACTGCAACGTGACACGTGTCCCATGAACTTCCAAATGTTGCCAAGTGTCCAAAATAACTTCCACTTCATGAGATCATGGGTAGTTAATATATGCAAAGCATATTTACCACATGGGTAGTTAATAAAAGTTAGTGGGTTTCTCCCACTTCCTCTTTTTGTGGGAATCAAGGAATAATAGACCATTTGACTTTTCAAATGGCCACATGGCAATCATCCACATTTTCTTGTACAAGGCTTCATCTGATGCAAAACAAATCATGATAATGGGCCTTGCAAAACAAATTAGTATTTACAAGGCCTTGTTCTCACAATAAATTAATTGGGCCTCGTTTTTATCTTTACAAAATATGGTTCATAACCCATAAACCCAATCTCTCGACCGAAATGGACTAGAATTAATCGGGCCTAATTAATATTGTCTTGGCCCATTAATTTTAAGTCAACATAGCTCTATTTTTGGGCCCAATTTAATTGAATAATAATCAAATGGCCGTCTAACGCTTGCCTAGGACTGGGTGCCAAAAACGGGTGTAAACAGAACCCTAATTATTTTAGGATCACTGATTAGTCAACTCGTGTAAAAAATGCATGTTGATTGAATATTGGCAGCTTACATATATGCCATATGATCGGCCTACTGATCGGGGTCGTCTCCGAATAAGAAAAAATTAATTAGAGTGGAAAATTTGAAAAAAATACGGTTGCTTGAACATCTATACTTCTTCCAATAAAAAAAAGAATAATTTAGGGGGTCAAAACAATTTCACATAGGAAAAAAAAACTAGAAAAAAAAAAAGAGAATATTACATAGGTGAATAGCTCAAGCAATCCAACTGCCATCATATTTTCCGTTCAAATTCACGAGCCTCATCTTGTATATAAAGATACCACTCTTTCGGACAGGCCCGGCCCTGAGTTTTTTGGGGCCCTAGGTGACCAACCAATTTGGGGCCCTTCACATTTAGAAATGCTATATTTTCGAAAGATACAAATCATCGCAAATACAAAACTTGAAAATACTTACATGTCGAGGTCACAAAAATTACTTGACATTACACTAACTAATGCCCATAGCCATACCTGGAATGAAAAGAGGATTTCGAGAGGCAAGAAAGCAATCCAACAAGGCAATACCGAATCAAAATATCAAATTTAAATGGTACATTTATTGCTTTCTACAAAAACAGGTTCTTGCATGTTGTATCACGTTTATACCTCTTCAAGTGCTAAAAGTATTTTGGGGGTTTGCTTTGATTTGGAATTTGAGGGTTAAGGCCACAACCCACAAGCAGGAGATGAATTTTGGGGTGAGAGAAGCCGACTGGGTTTATTTTAGTGTAAAATTCTACTGTATTTTCTTTCTTTTAAGAGTAAGAGTTCAAGAATTGGCCAAATTGGGCTTACAAAAACATTTGGGCCCTAGTTTTTGAATGGCCTCACTCAGTTAAATTAGTTTTTGGTACAAATGTGAGGCCTAAAGACTACTAGTATACTCCCTCCGTCCCTTTTTAAGTGTCCTGCTTCGTAATTCCAACTTATTAAAAAAACATCATCATTACACCTTTCACATCAACTTTTTCCTCTACTTTCCCTACTTACCCATCATCATTACATTTTTACTCACTAACTTTTGAAAATGAAATATAATTTTAGGAACAAAATAGACAATACACCAATTTTTACTCTCCTAACTTTACAAAATGGACACTTATTAAGGGACAACCCATAATGGCATATTGGACACAAAATAAGGGACGGAGGGAGTACTATATTAACCTATAATGCTGAGGGGCCCTAATTTTTGGGCTTTTTGGGGAGGCCCTAGGCCAGCCCTGCTTTCGGAGGCTCACTCTTGCTCCTTCCATTCGCCGGAATGCTCAATGCAAGCACCCGAGCCGCTTCCCGTTCACTTTCAGTTCTAACCGGGCGTCTCTCAGATGTAGCTTTTGGAGCTTCATATAGTGTTATACTGCCACCCCCTCCACTTCTTAACAGTCTTGCCTTTCTTGTGTCTGAAGGGTCTCCAATATTTCGACCACCTGGTTCATAACAGGCCTCTCTTTAGGGGTTTTACTGAGGCATTGGTACGCCAAGTAGGCCACCATTAGGGCAGTTATGGTAGAGTACTGTCCTTTCACTCTAGGGTCCAAAATCGTCAGAAGCTTCTTGTTATGGATCAAGAGCGGGCGGGCCCACTCGACCAAGTAGTGTTCTCGACTAGGCCTGATCTTGTCGATTGCTTTCCTTACACTCAGCATCTCAAGTAACACTACCCCAAAACTATAAACATCGCTTCGAGTTGTTAATTGCCCTGTGTCCAGGAACAGAGAGATATAGATTAGTTCTAAAGCTGCCTTTAGTTGTAGTTAAGCGTGTGCATACAGTTATGTATGGAGAAATTATTTCTGTACTCCCTTTATCCACGTAAGTTAGTAAATCACAAAATAGTTTTTCTATTTATGAGTTCCTTGTTCCGTGCAGAAGGGTAGTGAAAATCATGTCTTTGAAATACAATGGAACTATGGAAGAAATCCATTCAAGACAGTTGGGCGTCAAGGAATGATCTGCATAATATGATATAAACCACAGACCAATTGACCATAACAGACAAATGCAGATGTACAAAAATGTTTTGGCAAAATCATTTCTCATGACCAGCTTTAGGTTTTAGTTCATAGTTTAGATGTATTCATTCTTAGCTTAATTTTGCTAGTGGGGCAATTTGCTAAGTCTATCAACAGGTTCATCTTAGTTCAGGTTTATGGTCAAGTACATATGAACATATATGTGCAGGAACAAATATCGCTGTGTGTTTGTTTAGATACGTATATGGTGGTTATAGAGAAGAGGACATGCAGAAAATATTTCGAAATAAGAGACTTGCAAAAGTTGGGCAGTTACAGAAGTAAGTTTCCAGTCTCGCAGAAAACAAGTGAAAAGTACATAAAGGTTTCTACGTGGAAATTCAGGAGAGTTTTCCCTTCTTGAAAACAATAAATTTCTAAATACTGCAAACTCAATGCCGCCAACAAGGCAAACAATCTAGTAATGAATAGCTCAAGTACATGAAGAATGGCTGAGACATACAGAGCAAAGGGAACCGCTTCAATTCCCAGAGCTCAGGTATATAAATGGCTTGAAACACATAGCTTCCAGATTACCACACATTCCGGAACTCTAAGCCAAGGATAAAAATTCAGGTTTTTAAGATAGTAGCAAGGGAGCCACTCTCTAGTTCCTCTGTTCTAGGTGCTCTAATGGCAAGAGTATACAAGTCTTTCTACAATTGACAGAAACTGCTACAGGTTGGGTGTACTCTGAAGTCTGAACCACGTGGAGGTGAACCTAAATTCAACAATCAAGCCGATGAAGTGCTCCAAAACCATGTTTATGTAGCTCTAAGGTTAGTTTAGTCATTGGCTATCTATTTTAGTAGCATTTAGATTGTACAAATAGTCTATTACTGTATCTTCTCTTTAGATATTTAACAAGTGAAAATTTAGTTCATCCATTGGGCTTTTTTCTATCTTCTGTTCCATTGAACAATTAAAACAATTTTGTGAATCGAGAACCTTAAATTTAACCTAGTACTGATAACATATACCTCTTTGACATAGAAGAAGCAACTAGGGATTTATGTTGCCGACCCTGGAATATAAGACCAAACAAACAAGCCCCAGATTTAAGTAAAGTCTATTCCAAATTTTCATTGGGCCCAACTTTTCAAAAGCATGAGAAGAACTCGATCAAACCAGGAGGTATAACAGAAATTGACAAAAGCTGCAGTTGAATAAAAATATAGGTTCGGTCAAGAAAAAAGTTATTGAAGTCAAGACGATGGTCACTTTAATGAGATGAAATAAAAGGAAGTTAAACATCCTAGTCCCCTACTCAAAATGCAATGTCATGCGGGATATGCAACTACGCAAGTACCGACGAACATAATGTGATTCATTACAACAAGCCACTGGAAGACTCACCAGTCATAAGATACTCTGGGGCTGCATACTCACAATTGACAATGACTTGTGTTGATACATGGGTCTGGTCTCCGATAGGCCCATCCTTAGCCAGCCCAAAGCCAGAAAGCTTTGCATCAAAATCCTGCCATCATTGCTGAACTTTTAGCAACATACAGAAGTTATTCCAGAGCATAACACAATTTACGAAACGAGTTGCCATGAAGTTCCATTTTTCACAAGAAGTTGGCTACTTTTATCTGAAATATTTCTTAGAATAGAGCATGGAAAATTCAAATTGTGCATGGCTAGTGGCTATTACCCTATTAAGAGTTTTCAGTCAATAAGTCAAAAGATGACTCAACTGTATAACATACAAAAACAAAACTGTCTAAAAGAAAAAATTCACTAGTCAAATTCACTGTTAACGTTTCAGTTTCCAAAAGAAGTTGGTTAGTGTTTCATAAAACAATATCCGTGTATAGAAACCGGAGACAATGTTAATGGAGAGTTTAGAGCTCGCCATGAGGCGAGGCACAACAAAATCGCTCCCGGCGTTGATTTTTGAGCTGAGAACCATAAAGGCATTGCCCTCAATCCGAGGTGGATGGAGACATACGCTTTTGACGCCTTTTTGCCTAGGTGAGGGAGGCAAGCGCATCACATGGGTCGGTTACTTTTTCAATGGTAGGTGAAGAGTCGGTTTATTATAAGTTGTTGGGGCAAAGACGAAGGGTTCCCATGTTTGTTTGCAAGACAATATTGTCCTAGTGGATGAAACTGCATGGGGGGCTAATGTTAAATTAGAAATTTGGAGAGAAGCATTGGAGTCCAGAGGATTCCAGATAAGTAGGAGTAAAACTGAGTATATGCATAGAAAGTTTAGTGAAAATTGAAGTGCCCAGACAGAAGAAGTGAGGATTTAGGATCAAGGAAATACCGAAAAGTGAGCATTTAGGTATTTAAGGTCAATTTTTAGCAAGGATGGAGAGAGTATGGATAACTGTTAGAATTATAGAGGGGGAATGAGAAAGTTGTATCGATACTAGATTGATTCAACTTGATTCACTTGTATTGATGATGACTTGCTTCGATTTGGGTGTTAATTACAAATGCAATGCATGCCTATATATAGGCTTACATGAGGAGAATAATGGAAGACATAAAGAAATGGAAAGGCATAAAACATGGCCAAAACAAAGGGCCTTAAAACATGGAACACAAATACATAAAGCAAGGAGGAAAACATGTGTTAGAATACAGTATTAGTAATAGTCCCACATTGCTTAGTTTACTTATTTAATATGTGAGTCGTCTATATAAATAAGATTGTTATGTGCTAGGGTTAAAAACACCCTACACACTTTTTCCTTCCTAAACAACATGGTATCAGAGCGGGTTCACCATCCACCTTAGATATACAAAACCCTAGCCGCCACCCTCTACAGCCAGCATCATCTCACCATGAAACCCTAAATCTACTACCAATAATCCCAAACTACCACAACCCTAAAATCACAACCCTAATCTTAGCCTCTGTCCAAACCCTAATCCCTTCCATTGAAATCTATCACACTATTCACCAATTATTGTTCATCACGTATTGTTCACAAGTTATTGTTCATCAGTGTTACTGTTCACTGATTACTGTTCACAGTGTTACTGTTCATCGTCGTTACTGTTCGTTAGTGACTCCTGCTGTTTCAGTCAGTAGACGGCTTTCGTTCAATTATATTGTTGGTTTAAAGTGGTAATCTGCCACTCTGAGGTTCTGGGTCTTGGTTATTAATGATGTTGGGTTGATCTGTTGGTCGATTGCTGGTTTCTTGTCCGGTGATATATTTGCAATGAAATCTGATTTTACTTCTGTTGTCTCTATTGTTGTTGGTTCTTTATTCAGTCGTAGACATGATCATAATTCTGGGTTTTTGGCCATTCTTTTGATGAGCATGGTAACATATCTTATTTTGTCGTCTATTTCGTTGAAGTTGGTGGTTGTTGGTTGGTAATTGAAATTGGTTGTTATTGGTCGTTGAAGTTGGTAGTTGAAATTGGTTTCGTTGGTTGTTGAAATCGTTCGTTGGTCGTTGGTCGTTGAAATCGTTCGTTGGTCGTTGAATTCGTTCATTGTTTCGTTAGTCGTTGAAATCGTTCGTTGGTCATTGAATTCGTTCGTTGATTCGTTGGTCGTTGAAATCATTCATTGGTCATTGGTCGTTGAATTAGTTGGTCGTTGAAATCGTTTGTTGGTTGTTGAATTCGTTTATTGATTCATTGGTCGTTGAAATCATTCGTTGGTTGTTGGTTGTTGGTCGTTGAAATCGTTGAAGTTGGTTGGTCGTTGAAGTTGTTTCGTTGGTTGAAGTCGTTCGTTGGTCGTTGCTATTGAAAATTGTTCCATTGTTTTAACAAGTTGGTTGTTTTTCGTTATTGCTATTAGGAGTTGAGATAATTGTTTCGTTGGTTGATATGTAACAAGCTGGAGAGTCTCCAGCTTGAGGGGGAGTGTTAGAATATAGTATTAGTAATAGTCCCACATTGCTTAGTTTACTTATTTAATATGTGAGTCGTCTATATAAATAAGATTGTTATGTGCTAGGGTTAAAAACACCCTACACACTTTTTCCTCCCTAAACAACAACATGGAAGAGTAAAACAACGAGGGAATTAGGGGAGGGAATCTCTAACATTCTTTAATAGTAACCCATAGGATCCAAGTTGGGTGGCTCAAGTGGAGAGTCGCTTCGCGTGTATTGTTGGATTAATTTTAGTTTTGTTAATAGAAAAATAAAAACTCCTTAAGGCTTACACCTCGCCACATGAGCGACCAACCGCCTTGAAAACTTTGACTGAAAATGCATAACCGACATCCCGTACATGCCAAACATCGTGGTTTCAGAAACACCATTTGCTAATCAAAGCTGGCTATTACGGTATAAAACTAACATATTTCTGTCAGGATTTCATTCACAAAATTAACACATTGAGCAAGAAAAGTTAGAAATTATGACAGTGCCAGAACTAACCGCATCTAGCAAGATGCTTGATGTCTTGAACTCCCGATAAATGATAGGACTTTCTGCAAGATGAAGGAAAACAAGTGCTCTTGCAGTGTCTAAAGCAATCTTCATTCAACTTGGCCATGTGAGAGTAAAACAATCTCCTACAAGCACAAAGCTCAGCTTTTAAGAAGTTTGTAAGCAACATTTTATCTCAACAAATGATCTCATAAGGGCTACTTGTAAAGGCCAGCATTAGTTTTCAGTATTTCCTGCAAAACTCTTTTATTTCCCCGAGGTTTACATCATTTCTTCTGGTTTTCCATGTAGAAGAAAAGAATGGGGTAAAACTCTTGTTTTAGGCATAAACAATCAGTCGTCTGTAAGCAAAATGGATTTACTTCACCAATCTTTTTGTTTTTAACAGGTTCACTCTCATAAGCAGGGGGAAAAAAAGAGAGAGAGGTTATGCACCAGCCTTCAACAGGATGGATTTACTTTTGTTTCCTGTCTCTAATAGAATCATTTTAATAAAATACTTCAAGCCAATGCCAACGTTTGAACTAATACCTCCATGACTCAAAATATTAACATTTTCTGCAATTCAACGTACTACCTGAAATCTATAAATGTCTCCATTGTTTCTGGAGAGCATAAGGCACTTTAATACAGAAGTATTCTCAACATTTATTCGACATAAGAAAAGCACATTCGCAATGGATCTGCTAAATCTTTCCCATTTTACTCCATTTGCATCCTTTCTTTTAGGAGACTATTTCTAGAGCAACAAAGCTCCAAGTAACCACATTAAAGTTGACAGGAAACATAAATTAGAAACTTGCAGAAATGCTTGATTCGGTCAGTCTTTTTTGGCATGGGATTTTGCTTTTCCAGTTTTCCCATGCGCACAGATGTGCACATTGTATTTTTTTTCCAATTTTCATTTTCCCTCACGTCATGACTAGGTAAGGTGGAAAGTGCTCATCTGCCCCAGTGCTATGGCAGCAGTTTATATGACATGAAAATTGGGGCGAACTTATTGCTTCTACACATTTTGCTTCGAAGAGGGAGCCTTGGTGCTTCTACGAATATTCACGTTAATATGATGCTAAAGAGAAAGCCATATGCATTGTATAATGAATGATGCTGAAGAAGTATCAAAGAAAACAATTGGAGAAAATCAAAGAAAGAGAAATATAGGCTACTAATTCAAGGTTTGGAGGAAAAAATTAAGAAGCCAAATCTAGTTTGATTTCGAGGATTATTTAGAAGACTCGAGTTTACATGACAAGTAGCATCTTTTAATATTGGTTCAAGTATACAAGTGGAGATTCCTCCGGGGTCCTACTATAAAATATCCAGAAGTCAATTTAGTACTCACTTTGAAAAAGGTGCTTTTCCAGGGTCCCAGATGCCATATATTCATAGACTAACAGCCGATGTTTATCTTCACAGCAGTAACCAATGAGCCTTACCAGATTTGGGTGACTGAGCTGACCCAAATAGCTCACTTCTGCCTGCATGCATACAACAACAAATTCTCCACTTTAAATCTACTAAAAAAACAAGTTTATCTCTTTCACAAGGAACGTCGTAGTCAACAACAATGATCTAATGTTGCAAAATAAAAATACATATGGATTCCAAGTATCTTCTATGGTTCCGTAACTCATAAGGCATTATTAATCTTGATACTATTGAAAGAGAAATACTTGTCTAAGTAGCACAGGTATGAGACGATCGACCAACTTGTTACAGCGGAGGAGGGCCCTGATGTACTGATCATATATCAACCAAATCTTGCTGATGTCTCGAGAATGTGGCCACAATAGCCTTGAGTCTTTGTTCAAAAAAATTTCAAGTCTAAAAAATCAATTGTCCTTAATGACATCTAGAGTTTTTTCTAGGAAGTTGATGTCACCTAACTAGAGGTTGTGGCGAGGGGCGGGGGCAATGCAAAGGGTTCTCCACTCCTGAACTTATAGTTGCAATTTTGTCTAAAACACACCTACGCCTCCTGCCAACCCTCACCCTTCCAACAAATGAACAAGCTCTATCACCTCTGATAGAAACACCCACACCACACTTAACCAAGAAATGCTTTATTTGTGGGTGTTTCCATTATAGGTGATAGAAACACCCACATCACTTCCATTGTCTAAAACATACCGTTTTCCTGTCTTGCTTGCACAAGTAGCAGTAGCACCAACTAACAATAATTTTCTTTCTCCATTCAGGTTATCGGGTGTTGGCATGTGAATTCTTGGGAGGATCTTGAGTCCTCATGGAACTCCTAATCCTGCACCTCTGTTTGCTAACATCTCTCCCTCAAAACACCACATCCATCTCTCGGGATGTAGTCAAGCTCTGTAGCACACCTATTATCTGCCACTCCTCCACACCAGACATGAGACAACTTCTTAACTAATCAATTACAATAAATTGGACCCGATTTTGCAGTACCTCGACGTGGCATAATAATTTTTTTTATGTTTCATAAACTTTTAATAATTTTATATATTTCATGAATTGCCGTTCTGATTTTCCTTCTCCAAATCAATGAAAAGAAAGACAAAATTCTAGCTGTTAATTAGAAAAAAAAAATTGCAACAGAAGCGAAAAGTGAGAGGAAAGTTTCAGAGGGAGAGAGAGAAGCATCAGTTGGTAGAGAAAGAAAGGGAGATGGAAGGAGGAGCAGAAACATTGACCTGTCCAGGTTCGACATTTTTTATTTGACTTGGTAGAGGTTTCCATGGAGAGTAGGGAGAGCGGGGGGTGGGGGGGGAGAGACTGGGTTGGCTTTGAAAGGAACAGCATAGTTATAGATATAAATTAAATATGATTTGTTTACGAGTTAGGGAAGCAAGCGGTTTTGACCTGTCCAGGTTCGACATTCGGGGGCGGGGTGGGTGGGTGGTGGTGGTGGTTATTGGGGACTGGTTTAGCTTTGAAAGGAACAGCATAGTTAATATAGATATGATTTGTTTACGAGTTAGGCAGCAAGCGGTTTTGACCTGTCCAGGTTCGACATTTTTTATTTGTGACTTGGTAGAGGTTTCGATCGGTTTCGTGGTGTAGTTGGTTAGACGTCACAAATTAAGTTATTTTTTGTTGGGTAATGTTCATGACTCATTAAGCATTTAAGTTGACCCAATTGTAGTCCAATCAAGACCCAATAATAAATGGGTTAGATGGGTTTAGACCCATTTTAACCCAACTATTAAATGGGTTGGATTTAGTTTATTTTTTAATAGGTGGATTTGGATTTCTTAATGGGTCTGAATTCAATTTGCCACCCCTATCTTTAACAAATAGCAACATTGTTTATCACATTGCGGAGAATTCGTGATTGTGCCGGAGTGGATGCATTTAAGGAAATCGCTCACTCCATATTAGCCGCGTGTGGTTTAGAAGGGCCAAAACCAAGTGTCCATTCCTTTCCGAGCTATGTATGTTGCCATAGTAATCAAGTTGAAACTCAACAACTCCGAAGGAAGCCAGTTTCTTTGCAACAACTTGATACATTTGGCTCACAAGGAATGATGTTATTTTCAATAATTCAACAAGGGTGGATTTGATCAAAACAAGAGTGGTTATGTGAATGAAAAAGCACAATCAAAATACTGAAAAATCAGTCACAAAACCAATCACAACTCCTGGGTCCATTTTGACCTCAAATTGGGCAATTGCAACAGCTTCCGAAGATTGATTTCCGCAACAACTTCTCTGGCCCAATTGCGCCACTCTGATTTTGTTACCAATTGAAGTTAGGAATTTTTTGTCCTTGCTTTGTTGTAAGGTGGTGAACATCATATAGGTTGGCCAGTTTCGACTTTTTTTTTTCCCGTTGTTTCCTTTGGCTGGCTCAAGGTTATATCCAGGGGCGGACCCACCTTGGGGCACGTGGGGTCACGTGCCCCCACGCCCTTTTTAAAAAAAAAATTTCCAGATTTTGTATGTGTATATATATATATATAATATGTCCCACATATATTAGAAGTTAATGGGTGGCGCAATGGTAAGTGGCAAAGTCTAGGAAAGGAGGGGCGCGGGTTCGAGTCACCAGTCCTCCAAATTTTTTCCTTATTTTTTCCAAAATACATTGGAACTCCCACTCCCCATCGTCTCCAATCTAAGTTTTTTTGTTTTTTGTTTTCAAAATACACTAGAACTCTTTTACAACCAATGTTTCTTCCACTCTCCAACGTCTCCAATCATTTATGTAGTACTCAATATGAACCCACACATTGTATTTGTATATTTTGGTCCTTGAAATTTGTACTTGTAGAGTTAATAATAGGAAAATAGATTATAAACATGTGATAAATTTTTTTTAACTCATATAGTTAAGATACGCAATTTGCCCAAGTAGCTTTTATTAAAATACATATATACTTTAAAATTATTACATGATCATGAATGCTAAAATTATTGTGGTGTGAATGTGCTTAACTGTAACTCATATATTACCGCGTTACAAAGAAAATTGGTGCCCCCACTATGTCAAATTCCTGGGTCCGCCACTGGTTATACCCTTGGCCATTTTTTTGATGTGGTTCTTTATAAAAGAATGGGATGTATGGCTAATTTGTATTGAAATTTAGTTGGACCATGACACTGTTTAATGGCCTTCTGTTTTGTGGTGGTGTTTTGGACTGAGATTCTTGGCAAGTAATAAAAATTGGAGTGTTGCTAGCCGTACCGACCAAAACCCACCGAAATCGTACCGACGGCCACCGCCGGGCCGTCTCCGGCCACCGGACGGCCGATCCAAGCCGTCCAAAAATTCTATAAAAAAAAACCGAGGGGGTCCACGCGGGAATAAACTGCATCCGATGTGCGCATGGTGGTTGGATCAAGCACCCATTTTTCCGTGTATATATACACGGAAAAATGGGTGCTTGATCCAACCACCATGCGCACATCGGATGCAGTTTATTCCCGCGTGGACCCCCTCGGTTTTTTTTTATAGAATTTTTGGACGGCTTGGATCGGCCGTCCGGTGGCCGGAGACGGCCCGGCGGTGGCCGTCGGTACGATTTCGGTGGGTTTTGGTCGGTCCTCATAGGATTTCTGTAAAAATTGGGGATATTTTGGCAAGTAATCCGTGTCGTATCGTGTCCTAATGAATTTTTGGTGAGCAATAGCTATTTATTTGTCATGTTATTCATGGGTCTATCCTTGGAAAATTTTGACATAATTCAGTTGCTTTATGGCCTAGCCCGACGTCTCGCGTCTCAAACTAACGACGACGACGACAATCGGATAAAACTGAAAACGACATTGTACATAAACATTCACAATCCAATAAATTTAAAACCCACACCTGGCCGTTCTCATCACAATTATCAATTACATACGAACTTGATACTACAATTGTAGACACCCCAATTTGGAAATCCCGGACACCTTTTAAGTCCCCAATGATGATAAACAAAGCATGATTTAAACCTTTGGATTGATCTAAACCTTTTGGAGCGTTACCTTTCGAAAATCGTACACAAGTGGCCAATAAGCTTCCCAATAATGAAAACGTGCCTTGAAAGCTTCAAACAATGGTCTTTATACTCAAAAGAGTGAGGAAACACTTTAGAACTAGGTTTGAGAGTGCCAAAGTGACACTTAGAATGAGTGAATACGTGTTTTGGCCATTGTGGCACCAATGGTCTTCGGTTTAGTCTGGTTTCAGCCCAATTTTCATAAATCAAACTTCCTTATTTTTATGGTTGGAGTCTACCATCTTTTAGTGCATTCAAAACCCTTTTTATCGATATATAATAAGCCTTAATCTGATTTGAAGTGAGGGAGATATGAGAATTTTGCCAAAACGACCACTTTTTCGACCACCTGAGGGTAAAATCGTCATATCTTTTGATGTACAAAATTATTTTAATCCAAACTACTTGGGTTGGAAATTAGACCTAACGAGCTTTCCAACGGTTCGAAGAACACTCAAAACTGAGTTCGGGAGTGTCCGGGGCGGCCATTCGAAGTTCGGCCTGCTGAGCAGTCACATGTACCGTACGGCGGTCAACTCTGCCGTACGGTGGTCAACTCTGCCGTACGGTGGACATATTTCTACCGTACAGTAGAGTTTTTAACCGCCTAAACTCGAGTCGGTTGGCATGTGCCGTACGGTGGAAGCCAAATGCCGTACGGTAGAGTTTATGTACCGTACAGTGGACATTTTGTCGGTCAAAAATGCGTGCAGACCAAGTTTGCTTCATTTCCAAGCCATTTTCACTCTATAAATACCCCTGCCCATTCCTCTTTCAGACACAGACCATTTTTCCCATTCCCCTTGCAGACATACGCCATTTTTTTGACTCTCCATTTCAAAAACAAGCCATTTTCACTCCTTTTCACTTTCAAAAACACTGAAACTCCTCGAAACCAAGTCCAAAATTCATTTTTTGAAGGCAACCCACGGTTTAGGTCTCATATTTTGTCATCACAGTATACCGAAGCTTTGCTCGTGCCAAAAGATTTTGCAATTGTCACAATTTTCCAAAGGAAGGTTTCGCTCCGAGAGGTACAAATCTTTTATCCATTACTTGTCTTTTTCTGAGGGGAAGCCACTAGGTTCAGAACTGGTTCCTCGTACCAGTTCTGGGCTTAAATGGTTTAAGCAATCGCAAACAAAATAAAGTCAATATCCCACATATCTCCACCGTGCGGTACACATGACTGCCGCACGGTAGAGTGTTTCAAGGGAACAGTTCTGTCTCAAGCTCATTTTCCTCTTATGTTTTAAGTGTCATGCTGTTTATGCTCTGTCCAGAATAATGTATACCCTGCTCATCCTTTCTAGAATTCATGTCAGTCATGCATCATCTTTTAAAGTAGGAATTTTTCGTTTGGTAGACAAGTGCGTATGGCTATTTCAGATTTTCATGTGCTAACTAAGGTTGTTTTGGAACCACTGCTTGCAAAGTATGTGTACCGTACGGTATTTCCCTTTGCCGTACGGCAGTATTTGTTTTGAAACAACATCTTTAATTGCTCCCTGTATTTAGTTATTTATTTTGAAACATGCTCATAAATACCAGTTGTTTATGCAAACTTTTTTACACGTCATTACTGTCTGTTGTGCAAAGTTAACCTCGAGGACCAATACCGTACGGCACATACCTCTGCCGTACGGTGGAGTTTTCGTAGAACAGAACACTGTTTTAGTTATTTTTTATTATTAATATGCAAGCATGACTGTTATTTTTTAGATGCAAGTTGTTTAAATTGATTTTTGGCATGCCTATTAATATCCTTTGTTTACATGCAATATAAAATGTTTATGTGACATACAAGTTAAGCAATAAAATGATTTTCAAATCCCACAAATATTAGTAGAGACCGATTTTATCGGGCGATGGGGGTGCTTTTCCAAACAAAACCTTCCCCCCTCGTAACCTGGCTCCCGAACCCAAAACTCCCTGTTTTCAATAGACCAAAACCTTTTCAACGGGAAAAAGAGTCAAACTTTTCAAATAAACGGTTTCTCGGGGTTAATCCTTTTTCAAAACCCTGGTGGCGACTCTCAAACGAACCAACTATTTTTCCCCCTTTTTTTGTAACACAAAATATACAGAAAGACGGACGGGGAATATTTTCCGGGTGTGTAGCCCACAACAACTACATATTCCAACTTGAACGAGGACATCATTTGCCAGTTGGGTGTTACCTTAATCCAATTAAAAAATCAACCACGAATTAAAGTTAATATTTTACAAGCGTGATTTGCATGGGCTTCATGAATTTCTTTTCTTTGTTGCATCAGCCAGAGAAAAGAGATATGGAAGAGAAGAAGAGGAGTGTTAGAATTGGGGATTTTGGTAGTGAGGAGCGTATGGCTGCCCACCCGCCAACATATGAGGCCTAACTTGGGAATCAGAAGGTGAGGAAGGGGTTCTGGCAACATATTCTCGTAGTCCAGCGGTGCTCCAACAAGGGCATAGTTGTCAAAGGTGACGCCTAGGCGAGAGGCTCCTCAAGGCGATGGATTGTCACCTTGAGGGGTGCAAGCATAGTTGTCAAAGGCATGCCTAGGCCCGAGGCAAGGCGAGGTGCACCCCAAGCGCATTGCTAACCCCAGGCGAGGCGACTTGAAAGAAGGCAAGCAAAAAGTGCAAAAGAGCTACAAGGCAAGAAAAGCAATCAGACACAAAAAAAATGCGCTTCTTTCAAATCGATCAAAAAAGCGCACATAACACAATTATTTTCAAAAGTAATTAATTTTTTGCATAGGTGTGCATCTCTTCAAAAAGGCTTGCGCCTCTCACCTCAGGCCCAACAGAACTTTGCGCCTCGGTGCACCTTTAGCACTTAGGAGGGGCGACTTCAACTAAACTCTGCCTAGGTGAGAAAGGCGATGAGGCGACAAAAGGCTCGCTTTTTTCAAACTCAATCACAACCTTAGGATTTAAGGGTTTATGTTTTTAACTTCAAGGGATTGAGTCATCAAGTAATCGAACACCAATGGATCTCTATCGACTGAAGATTTCATTAAAGTCGACATCATCTCCATCTGACTTTGGTATAATTCTTCTCTATGCGTGACTTGTTGAGTACTATTTCACATTTGGTGGATATTTTTATGGATCTCTTAGATGATACACTTTCTAAAATTCATTGGCTTAATGTTTATTATTTGAAGTATTAGTGTATCCTATTTTTGTTGTTCCAATAGATTGGGATATAAGGCCAAACAAACAAGCTCCAAGATTCGAGTAAATTTTATTCCAATCTTTCATTGGGCCCATCTTTCCAAGAAACCGAAAGCAAGAGAAGAAATGGATTGAAACCAAGATGCATCACAGTAATTTACAAAAGCTACAGTTGAATAAAAATAGTGGTTCGGTCAAGGAAAAAAAAGTCAATCAAGTCAAGACAATGTCACTTTGATGAGATGAGTCAGATCAGATGACATAAAAGGAATTTAAATCCCAACTCAAAATGCAATGTCATTCGGGATACGGGATATGCGAGTACCAACGATCAAAATGTGATTCATTCCAACTTGCAACGGGATGACTCACCATTCATAAGATACTCTGGGGCTTCATGGCCGGAATTGTGCATCACTTGTGCGTGGCTTGGGTTTTGCATAGGCCCATCCTCTGGAAGCCCAAAGTCAGATAGCTTTGCATTAAAATCCTGCCATCATTATTAAATATTTAGCAACGAAAAAAAATTATTCCAAAGAATAATTCACAAAAGACTTCACTAGTCCCCACGAAGTTCCATTTTCATAAGAAGTTGGTTACTGTTATGCGAAATCATCTTTTAAGAGTCTTTAGTCATTAAGTCAAAAGATGGTTGAATGGTACGATATTCTGACAAAGATCCAAATATTATCAAGGGAAATTATATGATTCAAGAAGATTTCACTGTTAATGTTCCACTTTCCAAAAAAATAAAAAGTCGGTCACTATTTCATAAAACAATTTCCTTGTATATAGAGTGGAAATGCCATACTGTGCATTCCTTACATCATAAAGAATAGCCATTTACTAAATCAAAACTAGGTATGATGGAATAAAACTAACATAATTCTAGAATTGCTTGCGTTCGTAAAACTCAAACATGGAGCAAGAAAAGTTAGAAATCATGACAGTGCGAGAAGTAACTTCATCTAGCAAGATGTTTGATGTCTTGAAGATACGATAAATGGTAGGTCTTTCTTCAACATGAAGGAAAGCCAGCCCTCTTGCAGCATCTAAGGCAATCTTCATTCTTGACCATGTTAGCGTAGCACAATCTCCTACAAGCACAAAGCTCAAATAACAAGTAGCATGGAAGCAATATTTATCTCAACAGATGGTCACATAAGTGTGGCCTAAACTACTTGAAAGGTCAGCATTAGTTTCCAGTATTACACTATTACTGCCAACCTCTTTTTCCCCACCGAGTATGCAGGTTTTGTTTTCGTTTTCTATGTTGGATAAAAGAATTGGGTAAAAAATCTTGTTCTTACAAAAAAAAATGATGATCCTTCTTTCCAAAAAATGGATTTACTCAAGCACTCTTTTGTTCTAACAGGTTCTCTCTTTTTGGCAGGGGGGAAAATAAAAAGCAAGAAGATGAAGCTATGTGCCATCCTTCAACAGAATGGATTTACTTGAGTTCTCTGTCTCTAAAAAAATACTTCATTCCAATGCCCACATATGGATAAGCTG
Source organism: Rhododendron mucronatum var. ripense (assembly GCA_019656295.1). Lineage (NCBI taxonomy): Eukaryota > Viridiplantae > Streptophyta > Magnoliopsida > Ericales > Ericaceae > Rhododendron > Rhododendron mucronatum. Next base: position 653,751 of record BPLT01000190.1, read on the forward strand.
AACTAATTCCTCAATGATTTGAGATTTTTTTTTTCTGCAGTGCGCAGATGTGTTTTTCTTATGTCCAATAACATGATTCACCCTTCATATCATTTCCATCTTTTCTTTTGGGAAATTACTTTAAATCAACAAGGTCAAAGTAACCACATTTAAGTTGAAAGGAAACACAAATTAGAAGCAGAAGCTTGGGGAAATGCTGGATTTTGTTGGGTTTTTTTTCTGCCAGCAGGGGATTTTTAGCTTTCATTCTTCGTTTTTAACATTTTTCATGGCTGGGTATGGCAGAAAGTGCTCATCTGCCCCCATGTTATGGCAGCAGTTCATGTCAAATGAAAAAGTTGGGCCTACCTATTTTCTTCTACAAATTTTGCTCTGAAGTGGGAGCATTCGTGCATTAAACACGACTTTTCATGAGAACTCTTTTGTACGCACTGTAATATGAATGATGCCAAAGAGGAAGTCATGTGCATTGTCTGAAGAAGGCCAAAATATATTGGAGAAAATCAAATAAAGAAAGAAAGAAGTATATGGCAACAATGCAAGGCTTGGAGATAACTTAAAATTCTTACCTCAAAATTAAAATTCTTACCTTCAAATAAAGAAAGAAAGAAGAATTTCTTAGATTTATCAATAGAAGATTTCTTTTCATTATCCCCAAAATTAAAATTCTTACCTCCGCTAGTTAAAGAAGGAAAATTTCCAGAATTATTATTCTTACAGGATTTAACAAATTTGCTGAATTTTTTAGCAAAGAAAGCAAGTTCTTCTTTGTCAAGGTCATCATCACTCTCTTGTGTCACAGAGGATTCTTCTCTAAATGATTTAAAAGCAATGCTTTTATTAGGCTTTAATATAGGTTTCTTTGAAAGATGATTTAATTCAAACGTTTGAAGTTTTCCTATAAGTTCCTCAAAAAGAATATCATCAATTTTATCACTTTCTTAATTCTATGGCAACTACCTTAGCCCTAAACCTCTCATGAAGAGACCTAAGCACTTTTCGACAAACTTTAAGATTAGGGATTGGTTCTCCTAATGCGTGGAAGGAATTAACGATGTCACTCAACTTAGTGATAAAACTATCAAATGTCTCATCTTCCTGCATTCTCAAACCTTTGAAACGTGTTGTAAGCATTTGGAGTTTTGGAGTTTTGAAGTTTTAACAGTCTTAGTACCCTCGTGGGTGACTCGGAGAATATCCCAAGCCTCTTTTGCAGTAGTGCACACAGAAATACGACGAAATTCAGTTTTACTTAATGCTCCATAGATGGCTCCTAAAGCTTTAGAGTTTGCCTCAAAACTATCATTGTCAGCAGAATTCCACTCAGTGTCCTCCTTAGCCCTCATTTGTTTAGCCGTACCTAACAGATATCCAAACCCTAACTCCTAGGGAACTCAAATGCGTGGTCATAAGGGCTTTCCAGTACGGATAATCATTACCATCAAAAAAAGGTGGCCTCAAGTTTGAGGCTCCCTCTCGTGGTGTGTTCATGTCCATTCTAAAATAACCAGAAATAAACTCAGGTGGTTAAACCTAAACCGAGCAACCTACTCTGATACCAATTGAAATTATGCGGAAGCGTTCAATCTACTCCTAGAGGGGGGTGAATAGGAGTTTTAATATAAAAAAAAATGCCAATTTTCAAATTTAAGAAATAATATAGATGAACGGGTTGATTATCTCGATTAATCCAAACCAAAAATCAAGTAGTGCAGTAGAATAAAATTGAAACAGGATACGCATGATTTATGTGGAAAAACTTAGGGTCCTAAATAACCCTACGCCAAAACCACGGCCTAACACTACTAATTTATTCTATTAATCAAAAAGAAGTACAGATTGCGAAATAGTAAAAACCTTACACAAGCCTTTACCTATTCTCGCCAATCTCCGATGCTCCCTAAGCTTCTTCAAGATCCAATAGATGCACCATGGACTTCACGCCCGATCTCCGGATTCAACCTGCTCCGAATCAATCTCCAAAAGATTCGGCCACAACAGTAAACGGCACCAAGAACCACGAACAGTGAATGAATGAATGATATGATATGTAACGTGATCTTAGACAACACAAATGGCGTTCGAAGATGCAAGAGGCAAGGACAAAACACAAAATAAAAGGCGGGCTAAACCAAACCAAACCAAACCAAACCGAGCCTTACGTCCCAATCACTTGGGGTCGGCTACATGAATCCGTTTCCTCCATTGAGCTCTGTCAAGAGCCACTTGTTCACATAGACCTATTAGACTCATATCTTTGCGTACTACAGTATCTAATGTCAATTTAGGTCTACCCCTCCCCGTAACATTGCTACCTAGAGTTATCCTATCCACTCTCTTAACTACTGCATCTTCCGGTCTACGGTAGATATACCCAAACCACCTTAGCCTATTTTCCCTCAACTTCTCCTCTATATGTGCTGCACCTACCATCTTACGAACTGTTTTATTTCTAATCTTATCTCGCCTAGTCTTACCACACATCTACCTCAGCATTCTCATTTCCGCTACACTCATTTTGCTCACATGTTGTTTCTTAATAGGCCAACATTCTGTCCCATAAAGCATCGCTGGTCGTATGGCCGTTCCATAGAATTTTCCCTTCAATTTTGTGGGTACCCTCTTGTCACATAGTACACCAGTAGCGCTTCTCCACTTGAGCCACCTCACTTGGATCCTATGGGCCACATCATCTCCAATCTCTCCATTGCTACTAATAATTGAGCCTAAATACCTAAAATGATCACTCTTTGGTATCTCCTGGTCTTGGATCATCACACTTTCTTCAAGCGCACTACTAGTACCACTAAACTTGCACACCATATACTCCGTTTTACTCCTACTTATCCGAAAAACCTTTGACTCTAATGCTTCCCTCCAAATTTCTAGTTTCGTATTAACACCTCTAGCAGTTTCATCTACGAGGACAATGTCATCTGCAAACATCATACACCATGGAATATCCTCTTGAAATTGTCTAGTCAATTCATCCATAACTAAGGCAAAGAGGTATGGGCTCAGGGCTGACCCTTGATGCAATCCTACGGTGATTGAAAATTCACTCGTTTCCCCTACTGGTGATCTAATGGTAGTGACGGCACCTTCATACATGTCTCTAATCATCTCGATATACCCTTTGGTCACTCCTTTTCTCTCCAAAACCCACCATATGATATTCCTAAGCACCCTATCATAAGCCTTTTTTAAATCTATGAAAACCATATGGAGATCCTTCTTCTTTGCTCTGTATTTTTCTACCAATCTCCTTAATAGGTAGATAGCTTCCATGGTGGATCTTCCTGGCATAAACCCAAACTGTTTCTCTGACACCGTAGTCACCATCCTCAAGCGATGCTCAATAACTCTTTCCCACAACTTCATCGTATGGCTCATCAATTTAATACCTCTATAATTGTTGCAGCTTTGAATATCCCCTTTATTCTTATATATAGGTACTAAGGTGCTCCTTCTCCATTCGTCGGGTATCTTCCTAGTCATAATAATCTTGTTGAACAACTTCGTAATAATCTTCCTAGTCATAAAAGGCGGGCTGCCATACCAAAACAAAATCCTTAAATGCCGTGCACCCCCTTTGTTAAACAAAAATAAAACTCGCCTCTGCCGAAAACCAAAACCCGTGCAGTGCAACCTTTTCTTTCTTTTATGAAAATCAAACTCTCTCTCCCTGCTCTTTTTTCAAATGAATAACAAGGGTTGCTATCAAAAGGGTTGCTGCAAAAAAAAACTCTTCTCTGGGTTAGTTAATCCCTATGGTAATCAGCGCCCTTTTTATACTACAATTTTTTCCTTAAAACAAGTCTTATAATGACACAGGGTATGGAAAGCAAATTTTCGGTCCTTTTTGAAGAAAATTGATTTAGGATATATATATATATATATATATATATATATATGTGGAAAATGAATTTTCGGAGAGATTTACCGGAAAGAAAAACGAGTAGGAATAAAATTCCTAATCTTGAAAATAATATGCATGATGTGTTGTGTGATGCTTTTACCTTTCACGCAATTGGCTCGATTCCGTAGCGGTCAATTTGGCGCAGATAATGGGAGGAGCATCGAGCGAGACACTTCCCCTAATTATCCTACCCATTACAATCAAATGAAGTCGATGTAACAAAGAAGCTAATTGAGGTTTTGAGCAATCCTGGAAAGTGCCAAAATATCTAACAGTAATATATTTTATCTTCTCAACTACTTTTTTTGTTATTGATTAATTAAATGTTGAGGAAATTAATATTTCCACTTACACGCATACGCAAACAACCTTATGAAATTTGAAACCCAACCCATTTGTTAAATGTCTTGGCATTGCAGTATTTCTTTTGAATGTTATATACTGATTTTTACAATCGTATATTTTTGCATGCGAACAAAAAGAAAAGAGTTGTAGAGTTGTTTCTCCACAAAAAGTGTCAAACTGAATCGGCTTGGAATCGTGGGCATGTCAGGACTGGATTGCCGTCCAAATTCATATCATGGCCTAGGAGCCTCAATTTGACTTCTAACTGGACGAAAGTGCACGGCTTAAGGGTGGAGACCGTGAGGTGGTTCGGGGTTGCCTTAACGAAAAGAACTTAAATTTCCTAACCGTTGTCAGAAAATGGAAAGAAAAGTAGAGCAAAACCTAACACAGAAATAAAAGGACTTTATTAACGGTTTAATAAAGTCTGATTACAAGGAAAACAGGATAAACTTAAGCTGAGTTGTATTGAGTACAAGCTGGACTTTTGAAAGTAAAGGAAATTGATAATGAAATTGCATGGTGGTGGACCTTTGCCAAGACTTTCAAAACTGCAATTTATAGGCAGGAGATTCAGGCCTTCAGCTGCTTCAAATGCCCCATTGCATGGCTGCCATGTGGCCCTCATGAGCTGCTTCAAAATGCTCCAATGAGAGGCTGTTCTTTGACCAAAACGTGCTTTTCACTCCAAGGAACTGACCAAGGCTTGAAAAATCTTTCTTCCTTGCATAAAACTTTGCAAAAGGGCAAAAGGAATTTCGGCTATTCCAGCATCTAGGCCTTTAAAGCTGCTTCAACACTCAAGCTACTGCTTGAATGGACATCCTCTGGGCCCACCAATGTTGAAGACCGAGACTTCTCCAGGCCTCCCCACCATTATATTGGTCCCTACATCTCGTGTGGGCCCTTTAAATCCTCTAATTTTGATTTCTTATGAAAGAAGAATCAAGAAACAAAAGATCAACCAGACCTGGGTGAGCAGCTTGCTTAGGTCTGCATGAGTCATTCACTAGCAGCTCCAAGGGCTGCATATACGCCACTAGTCCTTGGCCTTGCTTCATGCTGAAGGATGGTGGCTACTCAGACCTTGAGCTATTTGTGAGCAGCTTGTCTAGACCTACCCAGCAAGAATATTTTAGGCTCTTGAGCTACTTGTGAGCAGCTTAAGGCCTTTTCTTGCCAATTAAAAGCCATATGTGACGTTTTTAAGGAAGTAGGCCCATCTATCAATTGGGCCTGAACTTGAGGTGAATCATAGGCCTCCATTCTCTTCGTAAGCCTTGTGAGCCCAGCCTTGGAAAGAAAACTTGGGCTTTAACTGATTTGGACCTATTTGATTAGAAGGCCTTATTATTTGGGCTTTAACTGATTTGGATAAAACGGTCCAGATCTGGTGGGTCAATCCACGTCTTTGGCCTGTCTTGGGCTTGGGCTTGTGATAATTTAATTTGACCCAATCCTATGCAAAGCTCCATTCAGTCAATGGCTTCCAAACCGGCTCTATCTTGTGGGCAACTAGTTATAAAGCTTTTCAAGGCCAGAGATTTGACTTCCAAGGCCACCTTTTAACCCATAAATTCATTTTCTGATTTTTGGCCAGAAATGAGTGTAAACAAAAGTTCTGCAGTAATATTGGGTTATCTTGTATTCTACTTTGACTAAGTGCATTAAATCCAGGGGCTGGTGTCGCAAGCGAAACACAAAATTGGTGTAAGATTAGATTGGCCTACTCTTCGGTCCATTTCGTTGATATGAACCGTAATTATTTTGGGATCACTGATGAGTCAACTCGTGTAAAAAATTGCATGTTGATCAAATATTGGCAGCTTACATGCTACATGATTGGCCTACTGATCGGGGTCATCTCCGAATAAGAAAAAAATAATTAGAATAGAAAAATTGAAAAAAATACGGTTGCTTGAACATCTATACTTCTTCCAATAAAAAGGGAATAGTTTAGGGGGTCAAAACAATTTCACATAGGGGGGGAAAAAAAACTAGAAAAAAAAAAAAAAGAGAATAATACACAGGTGAATAGCTCCAGCAATCCAACTGCCATCATATTTTCCGTTCAAATTCACGTGCCTCATCTTGTCCAAGATCCGGGGAATGTCTATAAAGATCCCACTCTTTAGGAGGCTCACTCTTGCTCCTTCCATTCGCCGGACTGCTCAATGCAGGCACCCGAGCCGCTTCCCGTTCACTTTCAGTTCTAACCGGGCGTCTCTCAGATGTAGCTTTTGGAGTTTCATATAGTGTTATACTGCCACCCCCTCCACTTCTTAACAGTGCATCTTCTTGGCTTTCCTATTGTGTCTGAAGGGTCTCCAATATTTCGACCACCTGGTTCATAACAGGCCTCCCTTTTGGGTTTTGGCTAAGGCATTGGTACGCTAAGTGGGCCACCTTTAGGGTAGTTCTGGTAGAGTACTGTCCTTCCACTCTAGGGTCCAAAATCCTCAGAAGCTTCTTGTTATGGATCAAGAGCGGGTGGGCCCACTTGACCAAGTTGTGTTCTCCACTAGGCCTGCTCTTGTCCCTTGCTGTCCTTCCAATCAGCATCTCAAGTAACACTACCCCAAAACCATAAACATCACTTCGAGCTGTTAAATGCCCTGTGTCCAGGAACAGAGAGAGTTTGATTAGTTCTAAAGCTGCCTTTAGTAGTAGTTAACCACGTGCATACAGTTATGTATGGAGAAATTATTTCCGTACTCCCTTTATCCACGCAAGTATAATAAATCACAAAATAGTTTTTCTATTTATGAGTTCCTGGTTCCGTGCAGAAGGGTAGTGAAAATCATGTCTTTGAATACAATGGAACTATGGAAGAAATCCATTCAAGAAAGTTGGGCGTCAAGGAATGATCTGCATAATATATAAACCATAGACCAGTTGACCATAACAGACAAATGCAGATGTATAAAAATGTTCTGGCAAAATCGTTTCTCATGACCTGCTTTAGGTTTTAGTTCATATTTTAGATGTATTCATTCTTAGCTTATTTTCGCTAGTGGGGCAACTTGATAAATCTAACAGGTTCATCTTAGTTCAGGTTTATGGTCAAGTACTTATGAACATATATACGTGCAGGAACAAATATCGCTGTGTGTTTGTTTAGATATGTATATGGTGGTTATAGAGAAAAGGACATGCAGAAAATATTTCAAAATAAGAGACTTGCAAAAGTCAGGCAGTTACAGAAGTAAGTTCCCAGTCTCAAAGAAAACAAGTGAAAAGTACGTAAAGGTTTCTACGTGGAAATTCAGGAGAGTTTTCACTGCTTGAAAACAATAAATTTCTAAATACTGCAAACTCAATGCCTCCAACACAGCCAGGCCCGGCCCTGAGATTTCCGAGGCCGTAAGCAGAGCTTGAAAATGGGGCATCTCATTTTTTAGTATATATATTTATTTTTTGATACAATAAACTAGGCACCCATGTAGTTCAGTGGCAAAGTGCTTGTACTGCTATTTAGAATCTCAGGTCAGGAGTTTGAGATTCCATATCAGCGTTTCAAGACCAATTTTTTCAACAGATGTTCCAAAACTTTGGGGATAAAACGGAAGCCACCAGGAATCGAACTTGCGCTGCTGCACTCCTTACACACTCGCCTCACCACTATGCTACATAAGCCTACTTGCAAAATATTTCACATACATAATATTTAATGTATTCTACTACTATTCGGGGGCCCAAAGTTTTGCCCCAAAACGGGAGGTCCTAGGCGGTCGCTTGGTGGGCCTATGCCCAGGGCCGGCCCTGAACACAGCAAACAAATCTTGAAATGAATAGCTCAAGTACATGAAGAATGGCTGAGACATAGAGAGCAAGGGAACCACTTCAATTCCCATAGCTCAGGTATATAAATGGCTTGAAACACATAGCTTCCAGATTACCACACCTTTTGGGACTCTAAGGTAAGGATAAAAATCCAGGTTTTCAAGATAGTAGCAAGGGAGCCACTCTCTACTCCCATTGTTCTAGGTGCTCTAATGGAAAGAGTATACAAGTCTTTCTACAATTGACAGAAACTGCTACAGGTTGGGTGTACTCTGAACCACGTGGAGGTGAACCCTAAATTCAACAATCAGGCCGATGACGTGCTCCAAAACCATCTTTATGTAGTTCTAAGGTTAGTTTAGTCATTTGCTAGCTATTTTAGTAGCATTTAGATTCAACAAATAGTCTATTACTGTATCTTCTCTTTAGATAGTTAACAAGTGAAAGTTTAGTTCATCCATTGGGCTTTTTTCTATCTTCTGTTCCATTGAACAATTAAAACAATTTGTGAATGAAGAACCTTAAGTTTAACCTAGTACTAATAACATATACCTCTTTCACATAGAAGCAGCAACTAGGGATTTAGTTGCCAACCTCAATTGATTCAAATACAACGCCAAACAAACAAGCTCCAGATTTAAATAAAGTCTACTCCAATTTTTCATTGGGCCCAACTTTTCAAGCAACCAAAAGCATGAGAAGAGTTGGATCAAACCAAGAGGTATAACAGAATCTGACAAAAGCTGCAGTTGAATAAAAATAGTGGTTCGGTCAAGGAAAAAAGTCATTGAAGTCAACACGATGGTCACTTTAATGAGATGAAATGAAATAAAAGGAAGTTAAACAACCTAGTCCCTACTCAAAATGCAATGTCATGCGGGATATGCAACTACGCAAGTACCGATGAACATAATGCGATTCATTCCATCAAGCCATTGGAAGACTCACCAGTCGCAAGATACTCTGGGGCTGCATACCCATAAGTGCCCACGACTCGTGTTGATACGTGGGTCTGATCTCCCATAGGCCCATCCTTAGCCAGCCCAAAGTCAGAAAGCTTAGCATTAAAATCCTGCCATCATTATTGAACTTTTAGCAACATACAGAAGTTATTCCAAAGCATAAAACACAGAATTCATGAAAGACTTCCACAAGTCGCCATGAAGTTCCATTTTTCACAAGAAGTTGGCTACTGTTATGTGAAATATTTCTTTGAATAGAGCATGGAAAATTCAAATTGTGCAGGGCTAGTGGCTATTACCCTATTAAGAGTTTTCAGTTGATAAGTCAAAAGATGACTCACTGTATAACATACAAAAACAAAACTGTCTAAAAGAAAAAATTCATAACTCAAAACAATCCACTGTTAACGTTTCAGTTTCCAAAAGAAGTTGGTTAGTGTTTCATAAAACAATATCCGTGCATAGAAACCGGAAACAATGTTTTCAATGGAGAGTTTGGAGCTTGCCTTGGAGCGAGGCACAACAAAATCGCTCCCGGCGTTGATTTTTGAGCTGAGAACCATAAAGGCATCGCCCTCCATCCAAGGTGGATGGACACATACGCTTTTGACGCCTTTTTGCCAACGTGAGAGAGGCAAGCGCATTACATGGGCCGGTTCTTTTTTCATTGGTAGGTGAAGAGTCGGTTCATTATAAGTTGTTGGGGCAAAGACGAAGGGTTCCCATGTTTGTTTGCAAGACGATATTGTCCTAGTGGATGAAACTGCATGGAGGGCTAATGATAAATTAGAAATTTGGAGAGAAGCATTGGAGTCCAGAGGATTTAGGATAAGCAGGAGTAAAACTGAGTATATGCATAGAAAGTTTAGTGAAAATAGAAGTGCCTAGACAGAAGAAGTGAGGATTCAGGATGAGGAAATACCAAAAAGTGAGCATTTAGATATTTTAGGTCAATAAATAGGAAGGATGGAGAGAGTACGGACGATGTAACTGTTAGAATTATAGAGGGGGAATGAGAAAGGTTTATGATACTAGATTGATTCAACTTGATTCACTTGTACTGATGATGACTTGATTCGATTTGGGTGTGCTTCGATTTGGGTGTTAATTACATATGAAATGCATGCCTATATATAGGCTTACATGAGGAGAATAATGGAAGACATAAAGAAATGAAAAAGGCATAAAACATGGCCGAAACAAAGGGCCTTAAAACATGGGAACATTATTCCCTATGACATGGAACACAAATACATAACGCAAGGAGGAAAACATGGAAGAGTAAAACAAGGAGGGAATTATGGGAGGGAATCTCTAGCATTCTTTAACAGTAACTCATAGGATCCAAGTTGGGTGGCTCAAGTGGAGAGTCGCTTCGGGTGTATTGTTGGATTAATTTTAGTTTTGTTAATAGAAAAATAAAAACTCCTTGACACTTAGGCCTCACCTCATGAGCGACCAACCGCCTTGAAAACTTTGACCGGAAATGCGTAACCAACATCCCGTACATGCCAAACATCGTGGTTTCAGAATCACCATTTACTAAATCAAAGCTGGCTATTACAGTATAAAACTAACATATTTCTGCCAGGATTTCATTCACAAAATTAACACATTGAGCAAGAAAAGTTAGAAATCATGACAGTGCCAGAACTAACCGCATCTAGCAAGATGCTTGATGTCTTGAAGTCCCGATAAATGACAGGCCTTTCTGCAAGATGAAGGAAAGCAAGCACTCTTGCAGCGTCTAAAGCAATCTTCATTCTTCTTGGCCATGTGAGAGTAAAACAATCTCCTACAAGCACAAAGCTCAACTTTTAAGAAGTTTGTAAGCAACATTTTATCTCAACAGATGATCTCATAAGGGCTACTTGTAAAGGCCAGCATTAGTTTTCAGTATTTCCTGCAAAACTCTTTTATTTCCCTGAGGTTTACATCATTTCTTCTGGTTTTCCATGTAGAAGAAAAGAATGGGGTTAAACTCTTGTTTTTAGGCAAAAACAATCAGTCGTCTGTAAGCAAAATGGATTTACTTCACCAATCTTTTTGTTTTTAACAGGTTCACTCTCATAAGCAGGGGGGAAAAAAGAAAAGAAAGGTCACGCACCAGTCTTCAACAGGATGGATTTACTTTTGTTTTCTATCTCTAATAGAATCATTTTAATAAAATACTCGAAGCCAATGCCGACGTTTGAACGAATACCTCCATGACTCAAAATATTAACATTTTCTGCAATTCAACGTACTACCTGAAATCTATAATTGTCTCCATTGTTTCTGGAGAGCAAAAGGTGCTTTAATACAGAAGTATTCTCAACATTTATTCGACATAAGAAAAGCACATTCGCAATGGATCTGCTTAATCTTTCCCATTTTACTCCATTTACATCCTTTCTTTTAGAAGACTATTTCTAGAGCAACAAAGCTCCAAGTAACCACATTTAAGTTGACAGGAAACATAAATTACAAAGTTGCAGAAATGCTTGATTCGGTTTTCGGCAGGGGATTTTGCTTTTCCAGTTTTCCCATGCGCACAGATGTGCACATTGTATTTTTTTCAATTTTCATTTTCCCTCAGGTAATGACTAGGTACGGTGGAAAGTGCTCGTCTGCCCCAGTGCAATGGCAGCAGTTTATATGACATGAAAATTGGGGCGAACCTATTGCTTCTACACATTTTTGCTTCGAAGAGGGAGCCTTGGTGCTTCTACGAATATTCACGTTAATATGATGCTAATGATAAAGTCATATGCATTGTATTATGAATGATGCTTAAGAAGTATAAAAAGAAAACAATTGGAGAAAATCAAAGAAAGAGAAATATAGGCCAATAATTCAAGGTTTGGAGGAGAATATTAAGAAGCTAAATCTAGTTTGATTTCGAGGATTACCTAGAAGACTCTAGTTTACTTGACAAGTAGCATCTTTTAATCTTGGTTCAAGTATACAAGTGGAGATTCCTCCAGGGGTCCTACTATAAAACATCCAGAAGTCAATTTAGTACTCACTTTGAAAAAGGTGATTTTCCAGGCTCCCAGATGCCATATATTCATAGACTAACAGCCGGTGTCCATCTTCACAGCAGTAACCAATGAGCTTTACCAGATTTGGGTGACTGAGCTGACCCAAATAGCTCAATTCTGTCTGCATGCATACAACAACAAATTCTCCACTTTAAATCCACTAAAAAAACAAGTTTATCTCTTTCACAAGGAACGTCGTAGTTAACAACAACGATCTAATGTTGCGAAATGAAACTACATATGGATTCCAAGTATATTCTATAGTTCCGTAACTCATAAGGCATTATTAATCTTAATACTATTGAGAAAGAAATACTTGTCTAAGTAACACAGGTATGAGACAATTCGACCAACTTGTTACAGCGGAAAAGGGCCCTGATGTACAGATCATATATCAAACCCAAACCTTGTGAATGTCTCGAGAATATGGCAACAATAGCCTTGATTCTTGAGCAAAGTCCACTTTAATCTCCTGTGGTTATCGCCATATGCGGATACCCCCCTCATGATTCAAAACTGAGCACATAACCTACCTGTGATGTTGAAAATGTGCGGATAGAACCCATGCCGTCATGGTTTCCATCCATATTAACGGACAAAGCATTAAAAGACCGATATACCCTCATCATGTCCCTTGATTCTTTTCTTTTTTTTTTAAATGTAATTACACCATCCCTTATACCAAAAATTAAATCCAAACCATTGATATTGTAAATTTTGACGAGTACCACATCTATGCCAAAATTCAAGTCAATCAAAAAATGAAAAGCCCATGATCGAATCGATTTTGTTATGAAATTAAAATTTCAAATTTGAATTTACAAAAAATTAGATCACTGGGTTATTGATGCCTGATCGAGATGATTTTTTACAGAGATACTCTATTCTTTATTTAATACATTATGAACGACTCAGATTACATTCTAGAGACGTGTGAGATACACCTCCATTAATATGGATGGAAAATATGACGGCAGGGGGTCTATCCGCGCATTTTCAAAACCACAGGTAGGTTATGTGCTCAGTTTTGAACCATGAGGGGGTATCTGCACATGGCGATAACCACAGGGGGTGAAAGTGGACTTTGCTCTTGATTCTTTGTTCAAAAAAATTTCAAGTCTAAAAAATCTACTGTCCTTAATGACATCTACATTTTTTCCAGGAAGTTGATGTCACGTAACTTGAGGTTGTGGCGAGGGGCGGGGGCAATGCAAAGGGTTCTCCACTCCTGAACTTATAGTTGCAAGTTTTTCTAAAACATACCTACGCCTCCTGCCAACCCTCACCCTTCCAACAAATGAAGAAGCTCTATCACCTCTGATGGAAACACCCATACCACACCTAACCAAGAAATGCTTTATTTGTGGGTGTTTCCATCATAGGTGATAGAAACACCCACATCACTTCCATTGCTTAAAACATATTGTTTTCCTGTGCACCAATTGACAATAATCTTCTTCTCCATTCATTTTATCCGGTGTTGGCATGTGAATTCTTGGGATGTTCTTGAGTCCTCATGGAACTCCTCCTAATCCTGCACCTCCTTTTGCCACCAAATCACCCACAAAACACCACGTCCATCTCTCCAGATGTAGTCAGGCTCTGTAGCACACCTATCCTCTGCCACTCCTCCACATAAGACATGAGACAACTTCACTCCTACCACCCCGCCGCCACAAAACTACAGAAACTCACAAAGTCTCCCAACATTTCCTAATTTCTCTACAAAGGCCAACACATAACAGATAATGAACTCTTGCAAAGCCAGTCACCTTGTGCACCCCCATATTTCAAATCTACCACCTTCTTCCCCCACCAATTGCCTAATAAAGCTGGACTCAGTATGGCATCTAACCTTTTTCACATATTTATCCATAGCATTTAATCATCGTGAAAATAAATGCTATTTAATCTCTTCAAACAACATCTGGTAAAGCATGTTCACTCCACCTTTGATGAACCTTCTATCAAGGTAAAGTTATTCACCTAAAAAGCGCTTCCTAGTCTAAATACATAATTTTTCTTTATATGGTAGAGATACTATCTTATTCTATATTGAACTTCGGGGAAATAGTGATGGACTAACAAGGTAGCATTCTAAATATTCTAGGCAGTTATTTAAGTGGAAAAAGGCCATCTCTTGTTTTGGGGGATTCGACGCTGAAGTAAAGATAGCAGCAGTTGGCAATACATCACAGCAAAGAAAGACTTTTTCATGTCATCTTTTTATTGCACTTCAATAACATCAATTAGATCAAGCAGAATCGTTGTTCTTCTCTACAGTCCTGTGGAATCTCTCTCACTCTCTCCCTCTCAATATTTTTTTGGGTTTGCCTCTTCTATACCAATCAATAGTTTATGCAAATTTGAAGGGAAGAAAAATGAACTGCCAAAAAAAGACGTAAAGAAATGCAATCAGAAGAAAATACCAGCCACTCTTCCTCTCCTTGAAACCCTTTAGGATCAAGCTTCTTAATTCTAACATTTGCCGTCTTGTAACCTGGCCTCACACTCTCATCTATAGCTCCTTTATACACTTTCCCGAAACCATCCTCACCAAGCACTTTTTCAGGCCGGAATTGCTTTGTTGCCAACCTCATCTCCTTATACGTAAAGACATCAACATTACCATATTCTTTCAAGCATTGTATCGATTCGAACCTTTTGATCGCAATCACAGGAGTTCCCCCCACCACATATCCCTTGTCCAATCTAAACCTACTGTCTTTGCTAATCAAAAGACTCTTATTGACATTATTTGTGGCAGCACCAATCTCAGCAAGCGAGACATCAAAAATTGGTTGTGGAAAAGAATGCTTCGGCAGTCCTCCACCGTCGTTTGAACCGTTGCCGTTCCCTTCTCTCCACCAGCGATTCATACCCATAGGCACAAGTTTTATACCCTGAAACGCCTTTGTGATTGTTCCCCATGATCTTCCCTTACGCTCATGCAACGCCAATGCATTCTGAAGTAACTCCACTACTTCAGACATTGTAGGCCTTTCCTTTGGTTTAGTATGTAAGCAATTGTTCGCAAGTTTGGAAAAGTACTTGAGACTTTGTGGTGTTGTTTCTCCATTCAGAGAGGGATCAATGATCCGGTCAACCTTTCCGTTTTTTATATGATCTTTCACCCAAAGAACTAGACTAATTTGCTCCTCCTCGAGTCTGTGATCTAACGGTGGTCGACCACACAAGACTTCCAACAGCACCACGCCAAAGGCATACACATAAAATTTCCTGGTTACTCTATTGGTGTAGATATAATCTGGATCCCAATATCCTCTTGTTGCTTTGACTTTTGGGCTAACATGGGTTGTTGTTTGGCTTGTAATGAGTTTACATGTCCCAAAATCAGAAACCTTTGCTACCCAATTCTCGTCCAACAAAATGTTTGTGGTCTTCACATCTCGGTGTATGATAGGTTGTTTGGTACCAGTATGAAGATAGTCGAGTCCTCGTGCAGCACCAAGGCAAATGTTGAGCCTTTGAGCCCATTTTAGGGGAGATACGCTTTCACCGCTTTCATCTCTACTTGATTTGTAAAGATGACTGCCGAGAGTCCCATGAGCCATGTATTCGTAAACAAGAATCATCTCTAGATGCTCGTTGCAATAGCCGACGAGCGAAACGAGATGCGGATGCCGGAGCTTTGAAAGCAACTTTACCTCTGTCCAAAATTCTTCAGCGCCTTGGTTGGACTCGGCATTCAACCGCTTTATGGCAACAACGGTGCCATCGTCGATGATTGCTTTGTATACCTTACCGAATCCACCAGTTCCACCAACTAATGCATCGTCAAAGTCATTAGTGGCTTTTAATATCTTAGATAGTGGGAAAAAGGACAAGATTCCTCCAATTGATCCACGCCACCATCATTTGCATTCTCCCAGCTCTTTAAACAGAGCGAGTCAGTGGACGCGGCTCCCGCTTGATCAAAGGGATTAGGAAACGGAGCATGTGGAACCTCACCCAAGTCGGTGAACGAGGGTCCCGCTTGATCAAAGGGATCAGGAAACGCAAGGGGGTTAGTAAACTGAAAGAAGGCGGAATCTCACCAAAGTCAGTGGCCGAGGCTCCCGCTTGAACAAAGGGGTTCCTTGGATTAGGAAACGGCAATTCGTTACCCGCAATGCGAATGTCAAGCAGGTCTAGTGCAAAATTCTCCATCTCGAAAGGGTCCACGAATTTTAAGTGAGATATACACTACTACTAGACAATGGGGGATGAGAGAGAACATTAAACCGCGTTATTGATAGACTAGCAGTAAAAATGGATAGGGAGGGCAGCAGTGGTCCAGTCATCACACATGTACACCGCAAGCGTGTGGAGCCCACTTCGAATCTTATAAAAATATGAAAGATATTTATAAATTTTAAAATAATTTTTTATGAGGCGTTATAAAAAATCAGTTCTAACGGAACGGATATTGGTAAGTACTCCCTCCGTTCCGAAATGAAGGTCCATCTTTCCTTTTTGGGTTGTTCCAAAATGATGGTCCTTTTCCAAAAATGGAAGGAAAAATTTGGTGATTTTCCAAAAATGTCCCTCATAGGAGAATATAAGTATTGTAAAGTAGGTAAAATATAGGGGTAATGGTGGAAATGATAGGTATTGTAGGTGTAATGATTGCATGTCCTTTTAAATAGTTGGAATTCCCAAGAGGGACTCTCAATTTGGAACGGAGGGAGTATTTTTTTTTTGGATTTGTAAGGACGAAACTGAGCAATTAACCCTACAAATTCAGAAAAAATATTTATTGATATGTGTTGGAACTGATTTTTTATAGCGCTCCATTATTTTAAAATTTACATGTATTGTTCTGTATTTTTTAGAGATCTGGAGTGGACCCCACACGTGTGCAATGTACATGTGTGATAGACATATGCGGTGAGTCTAGACTTTTTGTAGGGAGGGTGGTTTTGGCTTAAAAAACGACGAGATTCCTCCAATTGATCCACGCCACCATCAATTGAGCAGCTCAATTTGAGCTCTTTGAACAGAGCGAGTCAGTGGACGCGGCTCCCGCTTGATCAAAGGGATTAGGAAACAGAGCATGCGGAACCTCACCCAAGTCGCGCTAACGGGGTCCCGCTTGATCAAAGGGATTACGAAATGCAAAGGGGTTAGGAAACGGCAAGGGAGGCGGAATCTCATCAAAGTCAATGGCCGAGGCTCCCGCTTGAACAAAGGGGTTCGGATTAGGGAACGGCAAATTCGTTACCCGAAATGCGAATGTCAAGCAGGTCTTGTGCAAAATTCTCCATCTCGAAATGGTCAATTTTAAGTGAAAGATACTCTACTACTAGACAATGGGGGATAGAGATAGAGATGACATCAAACCGCGTTGTTGATAGTTGACGAAGACCAGTAGTAGAAAAGGACAGGGATGTTGTGCTTCACCCACGTTGGATAATTTTCCTATGGTTTGGAAGATGTATTCACATGTTTTTGGTGGTGAGCAAGGAATTGTTATTGGCATGGAAATCTATCAAGGGTGGTGTTTTTGGCGGTGAGCAAGGAATTGTTATTGGCATGGAAATCTATCAAGGGTGGTGTTTGATTTGGGAGTGGTTTCCTTAAAGATTGGAATGTTGGTGAAGCTTAGAGACCAAGTCCAAGTCTAATTAGGAAAAGAGAATCAGAGAAATAACAAATTGATAGCCATGCAATATATTGGTTTCCTTCATACGGCTGAAAGTTTGCATGTATATATACCTTGGTTTGGTACGAGATATATGCATTGTGTGTGAGAGATACACAATTGGTGAGAGTAAGAGAGAAAATATATTGTGAGAGTGAGAGAGAGATAAAAAAAATATTAGTGAGCGTGGGCTTGGAGATTAATATTTTTTCTATTTCATTGTACTCGATCAATATAATGGAATTTCTCTTTTGTTTGTGGAGTAAGTATTAAGACCGAACCACGAAAATCTTGCGTTCTTTATTTTTCTTGTGCTTGTTTAATTTTGTGGCGTGCTTCCATTGCAGTGAGGGACCCAAAATCCCAACAAGGGAGGGCAGCAGTGTGTTTACATCCTAAAAAGTGTCACCCAATGAAAAAATTCCACGTGGCCTCAAACGGCACAGCGGTTGCATAAAACCTGTCCCAGTCGAGTACCAATTGCAGAGGATTGCGGGAGTTAAAAAGGACACTGTTTTATAGCAAACGGTGTCGTTTTAGAATGAACCGGTGTCGTTTGAGCAGTATTTAGACGATGGTTTTGGAGGTTATGGATCTAACCGTTAATTTGGACTTTACGATCATCGAACGGTGTCCTCACTGCCCTGTTTTATAATTGAGATTAGGTGCAGTTGCAGGGAATCATTTTGACGTTGCATTAATTCACGTTGCTTGAAAATAGGAATCACGATCCAGGAAGTGGCCATGAACACCATGATCGAAGCAAGCAGGGGAAGAAGGAATTCTGGAAATATCAGGGTAACCGTTCGAAGACCCCCCTCAACCGTTTTATGTGACCAACGTGGGTATCAATCGAAGACGTGGGGATCGAAGGCAAATTCAGCGTCTATAAATAGAAGAAGCAATTGAAGAGAAAGAGGACACACAATCCATATCATCTGACAATTCATACAAAATGATTGCTCAGAGATCTATCTTAGATTAGTTTTAGTTTAGAATAGGGTCTTTTTTGTAAGTTGAAGGCTTATTTGCATGTAAGACTACTTTCGATTAAATTCAAGTTTTCTTATTTCCTTTAAGTTCTTTTCTTACCAAAGAATAGTTGTTTGCAAGTTCGCTTTTGATTAAATTCAGTGTGCTTGCATTTCTTTATTATTCTTGATAAAATCTTAAGAGTGTTTGTATACAAACTTACCTTTGATTAGATTCAGGTTTGTTTGTGTTCAATCATCTTTTCTGATTTCGAAGCGCGTCAATCTTTTATTTGGTTGATACCTTAAGGAAAAATCCTCTTAGTTGAGGTAATCGAACAGATAACACAATTGCCTGATTGAAATTAGTTGTTTCAAATCATTTTGAAAAGAGTAATTTCTTCTTTGAAGTTATTTCTTTTCTGGCACGCCCGCACACAATTATTTGTCGATTGATTTGAGTTAATTCAGCCCAAACACAGTGGTACAATCACCACACATGTAAGCATGGGCCCACTTTGGATCTTAAAAAATGTGAAAAATATTTATAAATTTTAAAATAATTTTTTCTAGAACGCTGTAAGAAATTAGTTACAGCGGATATTAGTAAGTATTTTTTCTGAATTCGTAATGGCAAAACTAAGCAATTACCCCACGAATTTAGAAAAAATATTTACCGATATCTATTGGAACTAATTTTTTATAGGGCCCCATTATTTTAAAATTTACGAGTATTGTTCTGTATTTTTGAGAGATGCAGAGTGGACCCCACACGTGTGCGGTGGACATGTGCGGTAGACATATGTGGTGAGTCTAGACTTTTTGTAGGGAGGGTGGTTTTGGTTGAATAAGTCAAAACGACTTAGAGTATTTTTTTTTTCTTCATTTAAACTTTTTCCGTATGCGTTAATTTTGCTTCAAACTTTTGTGAATTATTGATTCGTCTCATCGAGAGAAATCCAAAAAGTAAAATTTTGAAACTCATAATTTTTTAAAAAAGAAATAAGTCAAAAAGGTCTTTATTCAAAAAAATTGAATTTGGATCATAATTTTTTATTTTTCAATTTCTTTCATCAAAACGAATTAATAAAACATAAAATTTGACGCAAAATTAACAAATAAAAAAAATGAATAAAAAAAAATCACTATTACTTTTTAAGCCAAAACAAGTCTAAAAGGTTTGACAGAGGGCTAAGGAGAGAGAATTTGTTGTTGGACTACGCACCGGCCGGCTACGAGAATGATTGACATTGACATCGAGTTTCAAAAATGATACTCACACAACAATCTAAACACAATTTACACAACCTCTCACATGCATGTAGTCTCCACACACACTATTATGTGTGGGCCCCACATATATGTGAGAAGTTGTGTAAGTTGTTGTGTTTGGATCGTTGTGTAAGTTGCATTATCCATCGAGTTTCTACTAGTATTAGCAATGTAGCATGCATGTTTCAGGCCGAGTTATAATATAGTACTGTACTGTTCTAGAGAAAAACTTGTTTTTGGTTGTATTTGTTTACAGCACTCAATCGTAACCGTTCAAAAGTGTTCTGGACGGTCCGGATTTTAATAAAACTTTTTCGAAAAGTTTTATTAAAATCCGGACCGTCCAGAACACTTTTGGATGGCTGTGATTGATTGGAGCTTGTTTACAGCACAGCCGAAAACAAGACAATCTCATTGTTCTAAGCTTAAATTTGTAAACTTAACAAGTTTCAAGATATATTTTACGTTGGTTTTTATTTATGAGTAGAACTCATCTTAAGCGATCTTTAATCAACATGATCTCACGAATCAATCTTTAGCTTGATTTTGTTAACATCGTAAGTTGAACGATGTGAGTGATAACTTGTTCAATCTTGATTTTGATAGCTTAACGAGCCTTAAAAATGTTCAAGCTTGGTTTGTTAAATGAAAAGAGCTTATCTCAAATGAGCTTTTAATGAGGAAAAACAAACTCGAATTCGAGAAACTTGTTTCAATGCAAAAGGATTGGCACATAGTAGTACAAGTTGTCAAAATTTCGTGCGTTGTTCAGTGTTGGAAACACCACTTTTTTTGGGTATACAATCAACTAACCAAGAAATCTAATGTTTATGCCTTCGGCGTGGTGTTATTGGAAGTCTTGTGTGGTCGGTCACTGGTAGATACAAGACTTGAGGAGGAACAAATACCAAAGAAAAGGCCTAGAAAGTGTCTACATACTCAACCAAAGAAAAGGCCTAGAATGTCTGAAGTAATGGTGATCCTGTTAGTAATTTATTTTAATCAACGGGTATCTGTAATCTTAACGTGAGGAGATTAATAAGTATTTAATATCATGAAGCTCGTGATATAATTGAGATAAGGACAGGAGTGCAATTACAATTCTGTAGTGGGGTGAATTATAATTAGTGAAATAAGAAATAGAATCCTGGTGGGATTAGATTTTCTTATTTACACTAGAAGCCCTGACTTATTACTCCTTAGCTCCCTATCGTAGCCCTATATATACACGTTATGCTCTCTAGGTCAGTCGGATGTTTTTCTATTATTCAGTAAATAGAGGCAGGCTTAAAGAGAGCAAACAGAACACAAAAGAGTCCACACTCGGTTCGTGTTCTAGACGTGTGGGGAATACGGTAGAAGATTGTAAGGTACGATCGAGCAGTATTCGTGGTTTATAGCAAGGCGTGCTATAACAAGTTCAACCAGCGTTCGTGTCGCAGGGAGTTGAGGTAGAACTCTAATTCCGCTTTGTAGGGTTTTATAATTTTTGTTGTCTAATCTGTACGCGTCATTACTGGGTCTTGGGGATTCGGTTTCCCAACAGTGGTATCAGAGCAGGCTGTAATCACGCGTATGGATTAAACAGGCCATGTTTTCCGTCGGTTATAGAGGGTAGAACGTAGAACTGTACTAACCCTGTTTTGCAGCATTCTTACCCAGCTATTATGGTCATATGATTTTTGTTGATTTTATGTGATTGGATCCCACGATAATTTATTTCCTGGTTATTGTTATTTATTGGGTACCACGATTATTTTGCGTGGTTGTAATAATTAACATAGCATGTGTTATTTATTGGGTGCCACGATTATTTTTCGTGGTTGTAATAATTAACGTAGCATGTGAACTCTAATGGAGGCATAAGATCAATGTTTGTATATTTCTTCGATTGTAATAGCATTCGACGGTTATTCGGAGATCGAAGATGGTAGATACAAAAGATACAAGTTGTTTGGCTTGCAACAGATTTTTTTCAGATTCGTTGGGTCTGATTGCAGGGCTGTTTCGACCCAGTAAACTTTGGAATTAGAAAATCTGTTCTTCACGAAAGTTGTAGATAATTAAATTTTGAATCCAACCCAATTTGAATCACTTCAATTGGAGGTCGGATGACGAAGATATGACCAAAATACTGAAGGCTGTGCAGTTTACGCGGGAATATGTCAAATCTGAATTTTCTTGCCTAAGCACGGTTGTATTTTGGTTTCCTTAATTGATTCATAGTATCTTAGTCTTCCACACAAGTATAGCTGAAGGATTTCAAGTTTGGAAGGATTGCTTAAGGATTCCAAGTTTGAAAGGACTCCTTATTACTTAAGGATTTCAAATTTGGAAGGATTCCTTATTGCTCAAGGATTACATCCTTGACCATAATAGTTTGATTCTTTATCTTGTGTTTCCTTATTATTTGTGTTTCCATATTGTTTGCATATGTGGTAGTTTACCATATTGGGACAACATGGTGATAATTGGCTTTGACCTAGATCGCGGTTTTGCAAACTCGAAAATTTTGATAACCCTCACAAATTTTTTTTAAATAACTAAGTGGGAGAGGGAGTTTATTTTTTATAAATTCCACGGTCTCCATTACTAGTATGTAGATGATGTAATTAATTTTATGTAATGATTTTGGAACCTTCCCCCCATCAGGCAAAATTAATTATGGCCTCATCGGTACAAACTTCTTTAAAGGATAAGTCTATGATAATTGTTGTGTGAATTATTTCACCATCTGAGGTAATTCATAACGGAACAATGGGTCATGGGGCTAGGTAATGGTATACACTTAGTTGTAAATAATAGTATCCTCACCATCTGAGTCACTATTATTATTTATAGGACCGACGCTATATTGGCTATTTAATTTTGCTTGGCACGGTATAGTGTCTAGATAGTAAAATTAAAAGGTTGTGCCTATCTACACAAATGATAAAGAGTAGAGACTTCCCATCGAGGCATGCTTTTTACGGTGTGTAGGGTTGCCAATATTTTTCTTTTAACATGTGGTAGAGAGAACCAATATTAAAATGAAATTCAAAGTTTTATTGCCCTTCATAATTGTTGTTATGTGATTCTCAGATTCAAAAATGTTTTTTTTTTCAATCCACTTGTCATTATTCTCAAAGAAAATAAACTTACTGGATCGAATTATATTGACTGAAAAAGGAACTTGGATATTGTGTTAACTGCTGAATGGCACAATTTTTGTGCTGTCTGAGGTATGCCCTCCTAGACCTGATAAGAATGCCACAGAACAGAAAGTAAAATTTCATAAAAAATTGGTGAGTGTCACCCATGTTGAAAGGACCCTGATTAAGGATCATGTTCTGAAGATGATAGCTCTTCTTAATGAACTAGAGATCCTTGGAGTTGAAATTGATGGGGAAACCCAGATCGATTTCGTTCTTAACTCACTGCAGTCTGAGAGTTTTAAATAATTTCGCCTGAACTATTATATGAACAAAATGTATTTATCTTTGGCGAAACTTCTTAAGGAACTCCAAGCAGCTAAGGGTCTTTTGGTTGTGAAGAAACCACCATCAGTGTTAGTGGCAGAGAAGGTTTCTACTTCTAAGCTGAAAGGCAAGAAGAAGCAAAACAAGTCTCAGAAAAAAGGTTATGGAGGCAGTTTATGCGACTCAAGGTAGAGTGGAAAAGCCTACGGGTAAGTGTTTTCACTACAAGCATCAAGAACACTGGAAGAATGAATGTCTATTCTATCTCAATAAAGTGAATAATCAAGATACATCTTTTCGCTAGTCGTTGAATCATGTTTAGTGGTGTCATCTGCCAGTACTTGGTGTGTATATACGTGAACCACTAATCATATTTGCAATTTATTGCATGGGTTCCAGGAAACCAGAAGACTCAGTGATGGAGAGATTTATCTACACATGGGTAATGCTACGAGAGTGGCAGCAGTTGTAGTAGGAAATGTTATTTTAAATTTTAGTAATAATAGAAGTTTAATTTTGAGATATTGTCTTTATGTTCTCATACTTAGAAGAAACTTGGGTTTCAGTTTCTAAGTTGATTAAAGATGAATATTTGATTTATTTTAGTAACTTTGTGGTTATTAAGTTAAATAAACGTTTTATCTATTCTGATTCATTAGTGGATAATCTCTACTTTATTAATCCTATATTTCCTACAGTGCAACTGCATGAATTGAATAACACTAATGATATGCCATGTAAGAGAAATGACCCTTCTAAATTGAACCAAATGTATCTTTGGCACTTATGCCTTGGTCATATTAGTCTGAATAGGTTTTTTAGACTAGTCAGGGATGGACCGTTAGGTTCATTGGAAGTTGAGGAACTTCTAGTCTGTGAATCTTATTTAGAACGTAAGATGACCAAAAGACTTTTTTATCAGTAAAAGGTTATAGAGCCAAAGAGCCATTGAAATTGGTTCATTCTGATTTGTGTGGACCCTTAAATGTCCAAGCAAGAGGTGATTTTGAATATTTCATCACTATGATTGATAATTACTCAATGTTTACATTTATTTGATGCACCATAAGTTCAAATGCTTTGAGAAATTCAAGGAGTATAGGTCGAAAACGGTGAAGCATCAAGGTAAATGTCGTAAGACACTGCGATTTGATCGTGGTGGTGAATACCTCTTGGGAGAGTTTAGGGAGTACTTGTTAGCTGAAGGGATTACATCCCAGTTTTCAGCACCAAGTATCCACGTCAAAATGGTTTAGCAGAAAGAAGGAATATGACTCTTATAGATATGGTGAGATCAATGATGAGTTATTCAGTTTTATCAATTTCGTTTTGGGGACATGCACTAGAAACAGTAATGTACATTTTTAACTTGGTACCATCTAAGTCAATACCATTTACACCCACAGAACTGGGGACTGGGCGGAAACCTAGTCTGCAGCATGTTCGGGTTTGGGGTAATCCAGCACATTTGCTAAATGGGAACACAGATTAATTGGAATCAAGGACATAAGTTTGTCTGTTTGTGAGGTACCTTAGAGGAACGAAATGTGGATTATTTTATAGTCCTAAGAATCAGAAGGTCATTGTTAGCACCAATGCTCGATACTTAGTGAAGGACTATGAAATAGACCATAAGCCCAGAAGCAAGATTGTTCTAAAGAAATTGAGAGAAGAGGGACCGATAAAAACTTCTTCAACACCAATAGAACCGGAGGTTATACTGCAAGAAAGAGTTGTTGACACACTGGTACCTCATCGCAGTGGGAGGGTTGTTATCCTTCCTAATCGGTATACGTTCTTGGGAGAATCTTATGATATGATCCCTGAAGAACAACATACTGAACCCTACAACTATAATGAGGAATTAGAAGATAAAGATGCAGATTTTGACAAAAAGCTGTGAAATCTACATTCCTTAATAAAAATTTGGATGAATGCATCCACATAATGGAATTAGATGGATTCATAGCAAATGGTCAACAGCGTATGTTATGCAAGCTTAAGGAGTCTATTCATGGACTCAAGCAAGCATTTAGATCTTGAAATATCCGTTTTGATCAAGCAATCACGTTTTCGTGGTTTTGATCAATGTCTGAATGAGTCATGTGTGTACAAGAACCGCAACGGAAAAGTGGTGGTATTCCTGGTACTATATGTAGATGATATTCTGTTAATCAGAAACGATGTGGGAATGTTATCTTCGATGAAGGTGTGACTATCTAGCCTGTTCGATATGAAGGACTTAGGAGAAGCCGGTCACATCCTTGAGATTAAGCTTATGTGAGATCGCAAGTATAGGATGTTGGGCTTATCATAAGCAACTTATATTGATGAGATCCTTACTCATTTTAGCATGCAGGATTCCAAGAAAGGGTTCCCCCCTTTTTAGACATGGAATCAACCTATCCATGGATCAGTGTCGTAAGACACTTGAAGAGATGAAGAAGATGAAGGCAGTTCCTTATGCCTTGGCAGTAGGAAGCCTCATGTTTGCTATGCTATGTACTAGACCTGATATTTGCTTTGCTGTTAGCATGGTTAGTAGATTTCATTGTAATCCAGGGTAAGAGCATTGGACTGCAGTGATATATATACTCAAGTATCTGAAAAGAACTAGAGATCATATGTTGATGTTCCAGTCAAATAGTCTTGTACCTCATGGGTACACTAACTCAGACTTTATGTCAGATAAGGATTCCAGAAAGTCTACCTCGGGATATATGTTTACCTTAGGAGGTGGAGCCATAAGTTGGAGGAGTATCAAGCAATCGTGCATTGATTAATTCCACCATGGAGACCGAGTATGTGGTAGCTTCTTAAGCAGCCAAAGATGCCATTTTGGCTTAGAAACTTCTTGATAGATTTAGAAGTGATTCCTTTAGTGCAATTAGCTTTTACATCTATTGTGACAATAGTGGTGGAATTGCTAATTCTAAGGAGCTATTGACTCATAAGAAGGAAAACACGTCGAGCGTAAGTATCACCTGTTTCGAGAGATCGTTTAGTGAGGTGATGTAACTATGTCCAAGATCGTATCGGTAAACAACCTAGCAGATCCTTTTACGAATAGCTTACAGTCTAAGACTTTTGATAGTCAAGTAAAGGGAATGGAAGTGAGATGCGTGGCAGCATGGTTTTGAGTCTTAGTGGGAGTTTGTTAGAAAATTATACTAAAAGTTATACTTTTGTGTAATGGATTAATATTTGATTGCTATTTATTAATCAGTTTTATCCATTTTTGATGAGAATCTTTTATGGGCAATGTTTGCATAATATTATTGTATATTATGCATGTGTGTCTTTTATTTTACAAAGTAGATGATCTGGTGTGTAGAGTTCGACTTACACACAGAAGATCAGATCATCAGTTCTTGGTGAAATATAAGATATGGTTCGCAGTCTTAGATGGAACTGGACACACCATCGGTAGGACTGTAGTACAATGTTTAGTAGGTCTGTCTTGACTACAGGGAATGGTCTAGTTCTAACTCATTGTGCTAGTACACTTTGTGTGTATTGAACTGGGACCGCATTGAGATAATTGTCTTTATACTAACTTTATAAGACAATTGGAACCTCATGGTTATTATGAATGCTTATGCTCTTAATCTAAAAATAATTATTAGAGGTGTATATTTAACGTTGTTGACTTTGATTCATTAAAGAGTGAGATCTTTATACGGTCAATAGTCTCGGTGAGTTGGGTCACAACATTATGTATATGACAACTATTAATTATTGATGGAATTCACGTCCCAGTAGGGATTGATGATACCCCTTGAGTAAGCTTATAAATTTCGATTATGTTAAACCCTGCAGGTGAATATTTGTATCCGACATATCGAATAAGTTAAGCGGATAGTCTCAAGTTAAGATGTTGATTAAGTGGGAGATTGTTAATAATTTATTTTAATTAACGGGTATCTGTAATCTTAACGTGAGGAGATTAATAAGTATTTAATATCATGAAGCTCGTGATATAATTGAGATAAGGACATGAGTGCAATTATAATTCTGTAGTGGGGTGAATTATAATTAGTGAAATAAGAAATAGAATCCTAGTGGGATTAGATTTTCTTATTTACACTGGAAGCCCTGACTTATTACTCCTTAGCTCCCTATCGTAGCCCTATATATATATACGTTATGCTCTCTAGGTCAGTCGGATGTTTTTCTATTATTCAGTAAATAGAGGCAGGCTTAAAGAGAGCAAACAGAACACAAAAGAGTCCACACTCGGTTCGTGTTCTAAACGTGTGGGGAATACGGTAGAAGATTGTAAGGTACGATCGAGCAGTATTCGTGGTTTATAGCAAGGCGTGCTATAACAAGTTCAACCAGCGTTCGTGTCGCAGGGAGTTGAGGTAGAACTCTAATTCCGCTTTGTAGGGTTTTATAATTTTTGTTGTCTAATCTGTACGCGTCATTACTGGGTCTTGGGGATTCGGTTTCCCAACAGATCCATGAGATAGCACTGGGGTCGCATGAGCGTAAAGGAAGATCATAGGGAATAATCAGAAAGGCGCTTCAGGGTATTGAACTTGTGCCTATGGGTATGAATCGCTGGTGGAGAGAAGTGAAATAATCCGAAGCACTACAATGTCTGAGAGGGGGTGAATGAGATGACTAATTAAAAATTAACTCTACCACAAATTCAAAGCCGTTAACCAAATTCCATGTAAAGCAATTCAAAACAACAATCATGTCAACTGCGACAAAGCTAAAGAACATAAACACAAGATATAAGTGGAAACTACTTTGGGTCAACACATCTAAGCATAAAACCACACATATTCTACTCAATTTTCCATAAATCAAAAGATTTAACAAGAAGACTACAAGTTAGGAATTACCAACTTTTATCCCAAGTCCCAACTAACTCCTCTTCTTGACTAGCACCCCATGCCCCTTCTTGACTCCATGGACTCCTCAAGCAAAACCAACTCGATCTCTGCTCTAGAACAACTCCGGTATCATCCAACCATGCAGATTCATAGGCATCAATGAATGAATTCAATAGTGATGAAGATTTTGACAAAGAATTCAAACTAGAGCAAATACATGGGAATGAAACAAAGCTCTAGAATGAAACAAGATGATCAAACACTAAGTTTAAATCATCCAAACAATGTATTGAATTCAAAAGAGTATATGATGAAACTATTTCTCTCTCTAAAGTGGGCTGTGGTAAGAGAGGTTCCCTGGAAATGGGGAAAATAAGCTTATATACCCACTATACACTTTGGGGCTCTACGGGAGCACCAAGGGAGTGCGTGTATGTGCAAGCAAAGCTCCGGAGGCGGGGTGCGTGTTTGTGCAACCAGAGCTCCGGGAGCTCTCAGAGAGCGCCCCAACTAAAACCCTTTAAAATCAAGGGGAAAAAAAGAGAGAGAAAGGGTATGGAGCGCAACGGGGGCGCTAAGAGAGCACATAGGTCTGATTGGAAAAAGCCTTAGAATTTATTTTCATTCACTCTCAACACAAGGCAACACAATGCACTCCAATGCCTTGAGAAAATTTATGCACTTCAACCTTAGGCGCACTAACACCTATAATGCCTTGAAGATGATTTCTGTCAAAAAGCAAAGGCAAGCTAAGGATCTAATCCCAAAGATGTTAAAATCATGAACTAAAAGCATGGAAACTCTTTGGAACAAAATGCAAGACGAAATGGAAATGACTTGATTATACCTTTGCTGATTGAATTCCACACATTTCATCACGCAATGGCTTCTCACCAACACTTCATCCACTGGGAGGAGTATCGAGACTCAATAAACAGAAGGACCACCATTCAAACCCAACATGGACAAAGAGAAAATACGGACTTCAAAGGTTTGTCGGATTCCAGAAATCGCCAGTATAACAGAAGGGAAGGCCAATAGTTCAAACGACGAAGGAGGACTGCCAAAGCATTCGTTTCCTGAACCAATGTTCGATATCGTTACCCAATCGTTATACCCTAGTTTCTCGCTAGCTGAGATTCGTGCTAGCACAAATTATATCAATGAGGGTCTTTTGATTAGCCAACCCGCTTGTTCTAGATTGTACAAGGGATGTATGATGGGCCAAACGCTTGTGGTTATGATGAAAAGGTTCAAATCAACGATGAGACATGGCTTGAAAGAATATAGTGCCAAGATTGGGGTACAATCTCTAAACAGTCGCCCGAACATAGTCGCTTTGATTGGATTTTGTAATGCGGAGCATTAGCCATTAGTTGATTCTAGTATACGAGTACATGGTCAATGGGACATAGTCATCTCTGGGGAACCAATAACGATCCACTTCTATGGAAATAGCGGCCAGAGATTTGCATTGACACTGCACAAGGTCTCGACTACCTCCATACGAACATAGAGCAACAAGTCGTCCACTGCAACATAAACCCATCCAACATATTTTTGGATGATAATTGGGTTGCAAAAGTTGCTGCTCTTGAACATTCCGCACCAATTCCCACTAGCCTCGCAACCGAGGGCTGGGAAACAGTTGTGTTAGGTGTTTCTACTAAAAAAATACTAAAAATTTAACACATTTTACCATCTCGTTTTCACTAACAAAAAAATTTCAGCATTTTATCATTTTATTTCCACTAACAAAAAAATTATCAACAAAAACTTGTTCTGCTACAGTAACTCTACTCATAAATCTATCAATAACTTATTCACTACCGGAAACAACTTGACATTTTTCAATAATTTATTCATTATCGGAAACACCGAACAACTTCTTAACCACAAATAAAAATCTACGAATTTTTCACTACCAAAAGGATCAGAAATCAAGGCTTTTGAGATAGTAGCTAGGCAGCCACTCTCTAGTCCCTCAATTCTACATGCTTTTAAAAATAGGTTTCAAACTAATAAAAATAAAAGGATAAAAAAAAACTAATAAAAATAAGTTATTAGAAAAAGAGAAAATAGTTTTTTGAAAATTTTGATTTAAAAAAAAAGTTTTTGGAAAAAAGTTTTAAAAAAACAGTTTTTGAAAAAAAAAGTTTTTTTTTTAAAGAATAGTTTTTGAAAAAAAAAAGTTTTAATAAAAAACTGTTTAGTAAAATAAAGTTTTGGCAAAAAAAATAGTTTTGAAAAAAAAAATAGTTTTTGCAAAAAAAAACAAAAACTTTTTTAAAAAAGTATTTTTCTTAGAAATACGTTGAAAATGGAAGAGAGAATGTTTTTGTGTAATGATGATACTTGATTGAGAAAATATGGAGACAACTAAATTTAATTATTGGCAAAAAGTTAGTTTTGATTATCCAAGGGCCAAAATTTGATAAATTCCTAAAAGGTTGCTAAATCTGATTATTCCACTGTGAGCTCTTGTTTGAACAAATGTTGCTAATCTTAGCAACATTTTAGTTTTGATTATACCACTGTGAATGCTCTAAGGTTAGTTTAGTGATTTGCTTCTATTTTTTTAGAAGCGTTTAGGTTGTACTGTCATTGTAACTCTTATGTGGAGGGAGATATTTAACAGGTGAAAGTTACATTCTTTCTTCTATATTCTGTTCTACCGAACAATATTTATAACAATTTTGTAAAAGGAGAATTGTAAATTTAACCTTGAACTAATGACATATGCCATTTTGACGTAGCAGAAGCAACTATGAATTTATGTCGGCTATGGATTTATATTTATGTAGCAGACCCCAATTGATTGGAATATAAAGCCAAACAAACAAGCTCCAAGATTCAAGTAAATCAATTACAGGGTAAATCAATTGTCATACACTTCTTACACATAAATTAAAGGGTAAATCAATTTAGTTCCTCTAATACTAATTGTGTCAATTTTAACTCCATATTTTACCTTCTGTCTCAATTTCGTCACTATCGCTGACATCTTGATTGGAACTAACAAAATTTATGAGCGAAATTGTCATTTCTCCTTTCAGAAGGGATGAAACTGAGATTTTATGCAAATTAAATGACTATATCTAAAATTCTACCTTTTACTTTCGCTTTTGCAAAAATATAAGAAAATAATAACATACGTATATATATTTATCTGCTCAACTACTTTTTGTGTTATTGATTAATTAAATGTTGAGCAAATTAATATTGCCACTTACATGCATACTGCAAACAATCTTATGAAATTTGAAACCCTACACATTGTTAAAGGATGAAGATAATGCCACGATGACTTTTACTAGTGCCACGATTTGGTCATGTCTTTTTACAGTTCTACCTCTAATCCTTGTCTCTCATCTCTCTCTGACAAACCCACACACGTCTTGCATGCTCCCTTTCTCACTCCCTCACATTTGCTCCTTTTTTCTATTCCCATTCCAATCCAGCTACTCGTTTTTTGAAAAATCGATGGAAAGGGCAATGGAATTGTGATTGATCAGATATCTTTTGCTTCCATTTTGGGATACAAACCCATCTCTGTGTCCCCGACTATGAGTAGATAGACGCCTTTCTTCTTTCTTCATAACAAAAAGTGATTAATCATTTAAATCGGGCAACGTTTATCGATACAGTCATCACCAAATTTCTATCTTGATCTAGATTTCTGTAATTTAACATATGGAAAATGTTGCTGCTCTCTGATAATTATCCGTTTGCATTCATCGTCCTAGGTTCGGGACAGGGATTTAATTGAAGCATCGAAAGAGATTGAACGCAAGGTTTTTGTTTTTTTTTCACAGTCAACAGGGAGCGAGAGAGAATGGAGCGGTGGCTGAAACTCGGCCATGTGGCGGCAGTCAATGAGGATTGAAGGCAAGGGGAGCAGGAACACGAGGACTTTGGTTGCTCTGCTCTGTAGACCCGAAACAAAAATTGGAAGAGAGAGAGAGAGAGACGTGGAAAAGTTTGCTTTACAGCAGGTAAGGGTATAGCAGTAAAAGAAGAAAACATGTCGCGGCACTAAAAATATGTGTCGTGGCATTATCCTTGGCCTTGTTAAATGTCTTGGTATTGTGTCTTTTTGAATGTTCTTATAAAGATTTTTACAATCTCGTTGTATATTTTTTACGCAATTAAAAAGAAAAGAGTTGTGCAGTAATGCCGGGTTATCTTGCATTCTACTTTGATTAAGGAGTAGTGTGCTCTTGTGAATATTAGTGATCGAGTGCATTAAATCCAGGGGCTGGTTTTGCGAGCGAAACACACAATAACAGTGCTGTAAGATTAGATTGGCTTACTCTCCGGTCCATTTCGTTGATATGAACTCTAACTATTTTGGGATCACTGATGAGATCAACTCGTGTAAAAAATGCACGTTGATCGAATATTGTCAGCTACATGCTACATAATCCGCCTACTGATTGGGGTCGTCTCCGAATAAAAAATAATGGAGTAATTAAATTGGAAAAAAATGCAGTTGCTTGAACATCTATACTTCTTAAAATAAAAAAGGAATAGTTTAGGGGGTCAAAACAAATTCACAGAGGGAAAAAAAAAAAAAACCTAGAAAAAAATAGAATAATACACAGGTGAATAGCTCCAGCAATCCAACTGCCATCATATATTCCGTTCAAATTCACGTGCGTCCTCATCTTGTCCAAGATCCGGGGAATGTCTATAAAGATCCCACTCTTTCGGAGGCTCACTCTTGCTCCTTCCGTTCGCCGGAATGCTCATTGCAGGCACCCGAGCCGCTTCCTGTTCACTTTCAGTTCTAACCCGACGTCTCTCAGATGTAGCTTTTGGAGCTTTCATATAGTGTAAT
Source organism: Rhododendron mucronatum var. ripense (assembly GCA_019656295.1). NCBI lineage: Eukaryota > Viridiplantae > Streptophyta > Magnoliopsida > Ericales > Ericaceae > Rhododendron > Rhododendron mucronatum. The sequence goes on from BPLT01000190.1 coordinate 686,812, forward strand.
ACTGCCACCCCCTCCACTTAACAGTGCATCTTCCTGGCTTTCCTCCTGTGTCTGAAGGGTCTCCAATATTTCGACCACCTGGCTCATAACAGGCCTCCCTTTTGGGTTTTGGCTAAGGCATTGGTATGCTAAGTGGGCCACCTTTAGGGCAGTTCTGGTAGAGTACTGTCCTTCCACTCTAGGGTCCAAAATCCTCAGAAGCTTCTTCTTATGGATCAAGAGCGGGCGGGCCCACCCGACCAAGTTGTGTTCTCCGCCAGGCCTGCTCTTGTCCATTGCTCTCCTTCCAATCAGCATCTCAAGTAACACTACCCCAAAACCATAAACATCTCTTCGAGCTGTTAAATGCCCTGTGTCCAGGAACAGAGAGATTGATTAGTTCTAAAGCTGCCTTTAGTTGTAGTTAAGCGCGTGCATACAGTTATGTATGGAGAAATTATCTGTACACCCTTTATACATGCAAGTATAATAAATCACAAAATAGTTTTTCTATTTATGAGTCCCTGGTTCCATGCAGAAGGGTAGTGAAATGGAAGTAATCCATTCAAGAGAGTTGGGCGTAAAAGGAATGATCTGCATAATACAATGATATAAACCATAGACCAGTTGAACATTACAGACAAATGCAGATGTATCAAATTTTCGCTAGTGGGGTCAATTTGATAAATCTATCAACAGGTTCATCTTAGTTCAGGTTTATGGTCAAGTACATATGAACATATATGTGCGGGAATATGTATCGCTGTGTGTTTGTTTAGATACATATATGGTGGTTATAGAGAAGAGGACATGCAGAAAACATTTTGAAATAAGAGACCTGCCAAAGTCGGGCAGTTACAGAAGTTTGTTCCCAGTCTCGAAGAAAACATGTGAAAAGTACATAAAGGTTTCTATGTGGAAAATTTGGGAGAGTTTTCACTGCTTGAAAATAATAAATTTCTAAATACTGCAAACTCAATGTCGCCAACACGGCAAACGAATCTAGAGATGAATATTGCTCAAGTACATGAAGAATGGCTGTGCCATATAGAACAAAGGGAACCACTTCTATTCCCAGAGCTCAGGTATATAAATGGCTTGAAACACATAGCTTCCAGATTACCGCACCTTTTGAGACTCTAAGCTAAGGATAAAAATCCAGTTTTTTAAGATAGTAGCAAGGGAGCCACTCTCTAGTCCCTCTGTTCTAGGTGCTCTAATGGAAAGAGGATAAAGTCTTTCTACAATTGACAGAAACAGTTACCAGTTCGCTGTAGTCTGAACCACGTGGAGGTGAACCCTAAATAACAATCAGGCCGATGAAGTGCTCCAAAACCCAACTTCTTTTTTTATAAAAATTAATAATATAAGTATAAAAAACAATAATATAACTTCTTTTTTTATAACAATAATAATCTAACACCATGTTTATGTAGATCTAAGGTTAGTTTAGTCATTTGCTATCTATTTTAGTAGCATTTAGATTGTACAAACAGTCTACTAGTGCATCTTCTCTTTAGAAAGTGAAAGTTTAGCTCATCAATTAGACTTTTTTCTATCTTCTGTTCCATAGAACAATTAAAATAAATTTGTGAATCGAGAACCTTAAATTTAACCTGGTACTAATCACATGTTCCTCTTTGACGTAGGAGAAGCAACTAGGAATTTATGTTGCCGACCTCCAGATTTAAGTAAAGTTTATTCCAATAATTCATTGGGCCAAACTTTTCAAGCAACCAAAAGCATGAGAAGAACTGGATCAAACCAGGAGGTATAACAGAAATTGACAAAAGCTGCAGTTGAATAAAAATATAGGTTCGGTCAAGAAAAAAAGTCATTGAAGTCAAGTCACTTTAATGAGAAGAAATGAAAGGAAGTTAAACATCCTAGTCCCCTACTCAAAATGCAATGTCATGCGGGATATGCAACTATGCAAGTACCGATGAACATAATGTGATTCATTACAACAAGCCATTGGAAGACTCACCAGTCATAACAAACTCTCGGGCTGCATGCCAATAAGTGCCCATGACTGGTGTTGATACAGGGGTCTCGTCTCCAATAGGCCCATCCTCAGGCAGCCCAAAGTCAGAAATCTTTGCATTAAAACCCTGCCATCATTACTGAACTTTTAGCAACATACAGAAGTTATTCCAGAGCATAACACAGAATTCACGAAAGACTTCCACGAGTCGCCATGAAGTTCCATTTTTCACAAGAAACCGGAAACAATGTTTTCAATGGAGAGTTCGGAGCTCGCCTTGAGGCGAGGCGCAACAAAAATTGCTCCCAGCGTTGATTTTTGATTTGAGAACCACAAAGGTGTTCGCCCATCCGTCCGAGGTGGATGGAGACATATGCTTTTGACACCTTTTTGCCTAGGTGAGGGAGGCAAGCGCATCACACGAGTCGGATTTTTTTTTCTTTGGTAGGTGAAGAGTCGGTTCATTATAAGTTGTTGGGGAAAAGACAAAGGGTTGCCATGTTTGTTTGCAAGACAACTTCTAGTGCTTTTAAAGGTTGGATCTATAATTGCACTATGTTTGTATGCCTTAACATGTTTTTTTGTCAAATTCTACTATCTTCTTAGTTTTGTAAGACACCTGTTTATGGTGCAAACACAAACTTTTTTTATTTTTTTATGGTAGTTTAATTAATTATAGTTTTGTCAATAGAAAATAAAAACTCCTTGAGGCTTACGCCTCGCCTCATGAGCAACCAACCGCCTTTGAAAACTTTGACTGGAAATGCCAAACCCACATCCCGTACATGCCAAACATCTTGGTTTCAGAATCATCATTTTCCAAAATCAAAGCAGGCTATGACGGTATAAAACTAACATATTTCTGCAGGGATTTCGTTCACAAAATTACCACATTGAGCAAGAAAAGTTAGAAATCATGACAGTGCCAGAACTAACCGCATCTAGCAAGACATGTGATGTCTTGAAGTGCCGATGAATGATAGGCCTTTCTGCAAGATGAAGGAAAACAAGCCCTCTTGCAGCGTCTAAAGCAATCTTCATTCTTCTTGACCATGTGAGAGTAGCACAAACTCCTACAAGCACAAAGCTCAACTTTTAAGTAGTTTGTAAGCAACATTTTATCTCAACAGAAGATCTCATAAGGGCTACTTGTAAAGGCCAGCATTAGTTTTCAGTATTTCCTGCAAAACTATATTTCCCTGAGGTTTACATCATTTTCTGGTACTCCATATTGAAGAAAAGAACGGGGTAAAACTCTTGTTTTTAGGCATTAACAATCAGTCGTCTATAAGCAAAATGGATTTACTTCACCATCTTTTTTGTTTTTAACATGTTCACTCTCGTAAGCAGGGGGGAAAAAAAGAGAGGCTACGCATCAGTCTTCAACAGGATGGATTTACTTTTGTTTGCTGTCTCTAATAGAGTCATTTTAATAAACTACTTCATGCCAATGCCGACGTTTGAACTAATTCCTCCATGACTCAAAATAATAACATTTTCTGCAATTTAACGTAATACCTGAAATCTATAACGGTCTCCATTGTTTCTGGAGAGCAAAAGGTGCTTTAATGCAGAAGTATTCTCAAAATTGTATTTGAGATAAGAAAGGCAAATTCGCAATAGATCCGCTAAATCTTTCCCATTTTACTCCGGTTCAAACCTTTCTTTCAGGAGACTATTACTAAAGCAGCAAAGCTCCAAGTAGCCAAACCTAAGTTGACAGCAAACATAAATTAGAAAATTGTGGAAATGCTTGATTCGGTTAGTCTTTCTCGGCAGGAGATTTTGCTTTTCCAGTTTTCCCATGCACACGGATGGGCACATTGTATTTTTTTCAATTTTAATTTTTCCACACGTCATGACTAGTTACAGTGGTATGGCAGCAGTTTGTGACATGAAAATTGGGGCCTACCTATTGCTTCTACACATTTGACATTTTGCACAGTAATATGATGCTAAAGAAGAAGTCATATGAATTGTATTATGATGATGCTGAAGAAGTATAAAAGAAAACAATTGGAGATAATCAAAGAAAGAGAAATATAGCCCAGTAATTTGAGGTTTACTTAGACGACGGGATCTTGTTTACTTGACAAGTAGCATCTTTTAATCTTGGTTCAAGTGGAGATTCCTCCAGGGGTCCTATTATAAAACATCTAGAAGTCAATTTAGCACTCACTTTGAAAAAGGTGCTTTTCCAGACTCCCAGATGCCATATATTCATAGACTAACAGCAGGTGCTTATCTTCAAAGCAGTAACCAATGAGCTTTACCAGATTTGGGTGACTGAGCTGACCCAAATAGCTCAGTTCTGCCTGCACACACACAACAACAAATTCTCCACTTTAAATCCACCAAAAAAACAAGTTTATCTCTTTCACATCAACAAGGATCTAATGTTGCGAAACGAAAATACATATGGATTCCAAGTATATTCTATAGTTCCGTAACTCATAAGGCATTATTAATCTTGATACTATTGAGAGAGAAATACTTGTCTAAGTAACACAGGTACGAGACAATTCGACCAACTTGTTACAGCGGAGAAGGGCCCTGATGTACGGATCATATATCAACCCAAACCTTGTGAATGTCTCGAGAATATGGCACAATAGCCTTGATTCTTCGTTCAAAAAAATTTCAACTCTAAAAAATCAACTGTCCTTACTGACATCTACATTTTTTCCAGGAAGTTGATGTCACCTAACTTGAGGTTGTGGCGAGGGGCGGGGGCAATGCAAAGGGTTCTCCACTCCTGAACTTATAGTTGCAAGTTTTTCGAAAACATACCCACACCTCCTGCCAACCCTCACCCTTCCAACAAATGAAGAAGCTCTATCACCTCTGATAGAAACACCCATACCACACCTAACCAAGAAATGCTTTATTTGGGGGTGTTTCCATCAGAGGTGATAGAAACACCCACATCACTTCCGTTGTCCAATACATACCATTTTCCTGTCTTGCTTGCACAAGTAGCAGTAGCACCAATTGACAATAATCTTCTTTCTCCATTCAGGTTATCCAGTGTTGGCATGTGAATTCTTGGGAGGATCTTGAGTCCTCATGGAACTCCTAATCCTGCACCTCCGTTTGCCACCAAATCACCCACAAAACACCACGTCCATCTCTCCAGATGTAGTCAGGCTCTGTAGCACACCTATCCTCTGCCACTCCTCCACACAAGACATGAGACAACTTCACTCCTACCAACCCCCACCACAAAACTACAGAAACTCACAAAGTCTCCCAACATTTCCTAATTTCTCTTTAAAGGCCAACACATAACAGATAATTAACTCTTGCAAGGCCAGTCACCTTGTGCACCCCCATATTTCAAATCTACCACCTTCTTTCCCCATCTATCCCACCATAGACAAATCTCCACAGTCAATTACCAAATAAAGCTGGACTCGGTAAGGCATCTAACCTTTTTCACATATTTATCCATAGCATTTAATCATCGTGAAAATAAATGCTATATAATCTCTTCAAACAACATCTGGTAAAGCATGTTCACTCCACCTTTGATGAACCTACTATCAAGGTAAAGTTATTCACCTAAAAAGTGCTTCCTAGTCTAAAGACATAATTTTTCTTTATATGGTAGAGATTCTATCTTATCCTATATTGAACTTTGGGAAAATAGTGATGGCCTAACAAGGTAGCATTCTAAATATTCTAGGCAGTTATTTAACTGGAAAAAGGCCATCTCTTGTTTTGGGGGATTCGACGCTGAAGTAAAGATAGCAGCAGATGGCAATACATCAGGGCAAAGAAAAATGAACTTCCAAAAGAAGACGTAAAGAAATGCAATCAGAAGAAAATACCAGCCACTCTTTCTCTCCTCGATACCATTCATGTTTAAACTCCTTAATTGCAACATTTGTGGTCTTGTAACCTGGCCTCACACTCTCATCTATAACTCCTTTATACACTACCCTGAAACCACCCTCGCCAAGCACTTCATCAGGCTGGAAGTGCTTTATTGCCAACCTCATCTCCTTATACGTAAAGACATCAACATTAATATGTTCTTTCAAAAGACTCTCATTGAAATTATTTGCGGCAGCATGAATCTCAGCATGCGAGAAATGAGGGTCAACCAAATGGGTAACGTCATCGAAAAATGGTTGTGGAAAAGACCGCTCCGGGAGTTTTCCACCGTGGTTTGAACCGTTGCTGTTCCCTTCTCTCCACCAGCGATTCATACCCATAGGCACAAGTTTTATACCCTGAAACGCCTTTGTTATTGTTCCCCGTGATCTACCCTTACGCTCATGCAACGCCAATGCATTCTGAAGGATCTCCACTACTTTAGACATTGTAGGCCTTTCCTTTGGTTTAGTATGTAAACAATTGTTGGCAAGTTTGGAAAAGTACTTAAGACTTTGTGGTGTTGTTTCTCCATTCAGAGAGGGATCAATGATCCGGTCCAGCTTTCCGTTTTCGATATGATCTTTTGCCCAAAGAATTAGACTAATTTTCTCCTCCTCAAGTCTGTGATCCAACGGTGGTCGACCACACAAGACTTCCAACAGCACCACGCCAAAAGCATACACATCAGATTTCCTGGTTACTCGATTGGTGTAGATATAATCTGGATCCCAATATCCTCTTGTTGCTTTGACTTTTGTGCTAACATGAGTTGTTGTTTGGCTTGTAATGAGTTTACATAGCCCGAAATCAGAAACCTTTGCTACCCAATTCGCATCTAACAAAATGTTTGTGGTCTTCACATCTCGGTGTATGATATGTTGTTTGGTACCAGTATGGAGATAGTCGAGTCCTCGTGCAGCACCAAGGCAAATGTTGAGCCTTTGAGCCCATTTTAGGGGAGATACGCTTTCACCGCTTTCATCTCTACTTGATTGGTAAAGATGACTGGCGAGAGTCCCATGAGCTATGTATTCATAAACAAGAATCATCTCTTGATGCTCGTTGCAATAGCCGACAAGCGAAACGAGATGTGCATGCTGGAGCTTCGAAAGCAACTTCACCTCCGTCCAAAATTCTTCAGCGCCTTGGTTGGACTCGGCATTCAACCGCTTTATGGCTACAACGGGGCCATCGTCGATGATTGCTTTGTATACCTTACCGAATCCACCAGTTCCAACAACTAATGCGTCGTCAAAGTCATTAGTCGCTTTTAAAATCTTAGATAGAGGGAAAAAAGGACAAGATTCCTCCAATTGATCCACGCCACCATCATTTGCATTCTCCCAGCTCTTTAAACAGAGCGAGTCAGTGGACGCGGCTCCCGCCTGATCAAAGGGCTTAGGAAACGGAGCATGTGGAACCTCAACCAAGTCGGTGAACGAGGGTCCCGCTTGATCAAAGAGATCAGGAAACGCAAAGGGGTTAGTAAACGGCAAGGTCGGCGGAATCTCACCATAGTCGGTGGCCGAGGCTCCCGCTTGAACAAAGGGGTTCCTTGGATTAGGAAACGGCAATTCGTTACCCGAGATGCGAATGTCAAGCAGGTCTTGTGCAAAATTCTCCATCTCAAAATGGTCAAGAATTTGAAGTGAAAGATACTGCTACTACACAAAGGGGGATGAGAGAGGGGTTCAATTCCTGTCCAGTATTATTATCGTCCAGTCCGGTCCAGTTTTGGACCTTTGTGGGCCCATATCGGGTCCACAACAATGATCGGAATCGTTCATTTTTTAGAGCTCGTCAAATATGTTATCCATGCCAAAAATTAGCTTGATCAAACATCAATAGGTACATGGATGAAACAGATTTGTACAAGAAAAAAGCGATGACAAAAATTAAGTTGAAATTAATAATTGCCCATTTTTTTCATGTACAAATCTGTTTCATCCATATACCTATTGATCTTTAATCAAGCTAATTTTTGGCATGGATAATATATTCGACGAGCTCTACAAAATGAACGATTCTGATCATTGTTGTGGGCCCGGAATAGGCCCACAACAGCCCAAAATTGGATCGGACTGGATGGTAATAATACAGGACAGGAATTGAACCCATGAGAGAGAACATTAAACCGCGTTATTAGTTGACGAAGACTAGCACTGTAGTAGAAAAGGATAGGGAGGGCAGCAGTGATACAGTCACCACACATCTAGACGGCAAGCGTGTGGGGGCACAGTTGTATGTGTACCACACATCTACAACGGGGCCATCGTCGATGATTGCTTTGTATACCTTACCGAATCCACCAGTTCCAACAACAATTTGTATGTGTTAGTTTTGTTTTAAACTTTTGTGAATTAATGATTTATCAGTAAAATTTTGGAACTCATAATTTTTAAAAAAGAAAATAAGTCAAAAAGGTCTTTTATTCAAAAAAATTTTGAATTTGAATTATAATTTTTTACTTTTTCGATTTCTTTCGTCAAGACGAATTAATAAGTCACAAAAGTTTAATGCAGGATTAACAAATAAAAAATTGAATAAAAAAATCACCATTACTTTTTAAGCCAAAACAAGTCTAAAAGTTTTGGGGAAATTTTAAGTGCAAAGAAAACGTACCTAGAAATTACCTCGAAAAGGCAAATCAATGGTACAGATGCACTTTGAAGTGCATCTGTACCATTGATTTGCCTTTTCGGGATAATTTATGGGTACATTTTCTTTGTACCTAACACTTCTCATTAGCAATGTAGCATATGCATGTTTCAAGCCGAGTTATAATATACTGTATTATTCTAGAGAAAAACTTCTTTTCGGCTATATTTGTTTACAGCACTCAATCGTGACCGTTCAAAAGTGTTCTGGATGGTCCATATAACGACTCTGATTTTTAATAAATAAAAATTCATTTAAATATTTGAATTTACTATTTTAATTACTTGGATTTCTTTTAAAATTTCTTTTTAATGTCTAATAATCCGTCATAATTAGATTTTACTCCTTAAAAATTATATTCTTAACTAGAAACCCTAATTGGCAAATGGAATGGATTCTAACCGATTAGTTGGAGGGACCGGACTACCATTTCTCCTAGTTACACTTCTCTAACCCTAGATAGATCTTTTTGACCATTTTTGAGCCTTATGAACCCTAATTATCACCAATATTCCTGTGTCCATTGGACAATAAATGTTAAGAAAAATATTATCTATTTGATAATAGACTTGCCAATGTATATGTATGCTTGACAAGACAAGTCATACTAAGGAAATGATCATTTTCCTTCCAAGACAAGTCATTTCAAACCATAATTGACACTAATATTCCTTTACTCTTTGGTTAATAAATGTTAGGGAAATTTTTGACTATTTTGGTCAATAGTAATTAGGTTGTCAATGAAGTCTTGATTTTGTAAGGTCACTTTTTTATTTGGCAAATCCCATGACAAAAACACATTGATTTGTATCCCCATTTATCGTGTTGTAATTTATTTATTAGAGTGTCTATTTAGGAAGTGGAAGGAAATCAAAAATATTATGTAATTGAGTGCAGTAGAGACTGTTTAGGAAACTGGCATCAAATAAAATCAATAGCAGGAAAAGGAAAGATTGTTAAGGCAATACGGGATGGTGAAATCACTTGTGTATGGCAAGATGGAAATGGAAGGAATCAAGGGAATTGTATCAAGAGAATTTCATGCATATATCAGTTCAATAAGGAAAGGGGATCAAGAAATCAAAGGTGCAGAATTATTATCAGAAACAGTGCTCGAGCAACTTCAGAAAAGCTTTAACCAGTGCTCGAGCAACTTGACAGATTTTGTCCATCTATATATGAGGCTCACTTGGGATTTTGAGGCGACGGAATATATGAGTGCAGCCCCTCTCTTGCTCCAAAACAGAGAAATATCTAAGGGAGATTTTTAGTTTGTCTCTTGGAAAAAGATATGATCGTTTGATCATCAAACTTCCGGATTAATTCCAAGAGCCCTCTCCATACTTTGTGATTGCTAATCAAAGTGTTCTTCCGGTGGATTTCTGGTGGATACCGACGGTGGATTCCGTAGGTTATTGGAAGGCTTGAGCGATTCAAGGCAGCGGCGGTCAAGCACTGGGTAAGGTGAATGAGTGATTCGGCAATCAACCTTAGTCAACCGAGAGCGATTCTAGGTTGTAAGCATAGGTTTGTTTGTAACCGTACAATGAGTTATAGTGCATGATTTCCTTCCCGTGGTTTTTTTTCCGTTTAGGGTTTTCTACGTATATTCTGGCATTCTTTATTTGTTTGCTTTCCATTCTGGTGGTGTTCCGGTTTCTCGGAAAAGGAACTTTTAGAAAAAGAAGGTAATTTCAAGCTCAAAAATCATGCGTTTACACAAATAATTTTCCTACCAATATGGATCTTGTTTGATATATCTCATTGAGATCTTTTATACGGTGCAAAAAAAATTAAAAAATTATTTTTCATTTTCATTATATTTGAGTTTGAAATTTGAAAAAAAAGTACTTTTTCAAAAAGAAGGTAAAGTGGAACACCCTCAGATTGATTTAATTTTCAGTTGGTAGGTTAATTAATTAAAGAGTTAAAACATAGCAAATCTATATACCTAGGCGATCTAGGATTTTTTAATTGGTATCAGAGCGGGTCGCTTATATTGGAATCGTTGGGTTTCTAAGCGGATCCTTGATTTGCTATGGAGTTGAGCACAAGCCGCCCTCCAGTACTTGATAGAATGAAATTTGATCATCAGAAAGTGAAAACGGAAAAACCTATTGGATTTATGAGTAAACACAATAAGTTAAATGATCTAGACAACAGTGATGAATATGACACGGAAGCTATGACTGTGTATATGAAAAATTTTAAAAGTTTCTTCAAGAACCAGATTAGTGAACATGGCAACAATGTCAAGAAGCAAAAACAAGCGTATAAGGTGAAAACGTGGGGAGACAGTGAATCAGAAAAATGGGATTATAATAATAAAGACAAGGAGAATTATATGGCTTTTGTTGCTTCATTGAACTCATACGAGGATTCCGAGTCTAGTGATAATGAGCTAGAAGAAGAAGAGAGTATTGGTGATTTGGAGACCTTGAAGGCCGAGTACAATAATTTATATTCAAAAAGTATCAAGGTCAATAAAATGAACATTAAGTTGATCGAAAAATTGAGGGCCGCTGAAAAAATCAACGGGGATTATGCTAGAGATATTTTTACATCTCAAGTTCATGCAAGAGAACTAGAAGAGAAGAATGAGTTACTTAACAAGGAGTGTGATGATCTTAAAAGAAAACTCATAATTCTTCAAGATGAAATGCATTTATGTGTGGAAAATGAAATGCTCATGGAATCAAAAGTGGTCAAGCTGCAAAGTGAACTTGACCATGCCAATGCTACATTCGACAAATTGAATAAAGGTTCACAAGCCCTTAATGATGTGTTGAGTGTTCAGAAGGGGACTTCAAACAAAGAAGGGCTTGGTTATGTAGACGGTGCATCATCTTCAAAAGTGGGAGGAAAGATTGTCTTTGTCAAGCCAATTAGAAGTGCACCCAATTCTTCAGAGGCGAATAAATCCAAGTCAACCATTGAGGTGAAAAATGACTATAGCATGTCTAAAAAGCATATTTCTGGAAACGCAAAAAGGCAAGCGACAACAATGAAGAATTCCACCACCACGCGTGGTGAGGTAAATTTATTTAAGTTTATTCCTATTTGTCATCATTGTGGAGTCAAAGGTCACACTAGACCTCATTGTAGGAAGTTGCATGTGCCAAAGTCTTCACACAGACACATAGCATATTCTCATGGTTATGAAATACATATGCCGACGTGTCATTTTTGTGGTGTAAAAGGTCACATTAGACCCAAGTGTTTTCAATTACACGAATACCCTCCTGTTGCAAACAATCATGCTGTCAACAATAAAGCTGTTTCTAAACATGGCAATATTCAAAAGTCTTGGACTAGTTACACTAAATATGATAATACTAGAAACATGTCTGGTAAAAAAATGACTCTTAGAGTTCAACCAAATAAATTGTGTAACACTAGTCAAGTCAAGACAAGACTTATTTGGGTGAGGAGGTTGGATTTAATGACTCTCATGCGAATTTATCTGGAGGTGTTGACCTTGCCTTTTGAGGTTTGGTCTCGTTTTCGTAGTCTAGGTTGGTCTTTATTGCTTATAATGTTCCTAGAGTTACGAGTTGAGTCATTTGTTTAGTTTTATTGCTTCTATTTTTTTTGGCATTTTCTTTTGTTAATTCGCTTCCCTGCTTAATTCATGATTTATAAAGAAAATCCAAAAACATTCATATATTTATTTGTGTTTGAAAACTTAATAATCAATAAATATTTTTGGGCTAAGCATATTTTTGGAGTGAGTAGTCAGCCATGGTTTTCACTAAATGCACTTTTTTTTTTTCAAATGCATGCGTACTTCTTGTTCATTCCTCTCATGTGATACATTTGGACATTAACTGCACCATGCCTTATGACTCTATGATCGCCACATTTACACATCAGGATTAGAGAGATTATTCAGATTGGATAGTTGGTTCTCATGTCCATTGGAATGTCTCATTTTGTTTCCTCGGCGATTGACCTTTTGGCATTTTGGTTGGATACGGTGCTCTCTTGGTTTTGTTAAAAAAAAAAAAAACCATATAAAAAGACAAAAGTCTATTTGTGAGTTCTTAATGCTTATCTGGGCGTTCATCGAGTACCGGACAATTGGAGTGAGGTACTCTCCCTCTGAGCGTTCGTGTCACAAAATGGATAGACTTTGTGAAGGCTTCCGTGTTGGACCACTCGCTTAATAACCGGGGATTGGGTATGAGGTACTCTTATTTCCAATATTCGTGTCAAAAGGCAGTGGGGTAAAAATACTAAAACACGTGTATTTGTTTGGAAGATTCAATAAAAATTGATATGGCAAAATACTCATTGGTTGCGGGGGAGTATTTCATTGTTGAGGGGGAGTTTGTTAGGCCTTGGGATGTCATTCATATCATGATGTCTGGTTTGACTTCGTGGGAGGATTTAAGGGTGGTTGCATTCTCATGGAACACGAGAAATCTTGTATCCGAAGATGGTGGTCTTAATATTTCTGACGTGTGCACACACCCACTATTGTCATAGTCTCATATTGCATGTTGTACTTAATTTCAGATTTCTTCATGCTTGGGATACATACAAGTTTACTCATGCATTTCAAAAACTTGTAGTGACATTTATTGATTCTCATGGTTGAGTATTCATCTCTGCATCCATGCGTTTGTCTTCCCTAGATTTTTAAAAAATAAAAAATAAACAGAGCATGTTTAGTCCTATAAAAAATTTCCATTTTGTTTTGGGCTCTAACGTAGTATCTCTTTCATACTTAGCAGTTACTAGAGCTTTCCTATACTACAATCGACTTCTTTTTGGATATAAAGACCACCGACTGGATCATCCTCATTTTGGACTCACCTCATCTATAAGTTATTCTACATAAGTCTCATTTTTACCAGTACAACACGTGCATGTCCTTTAGATAAATATATATTTGCATTTTTACCATGTGTTGGTGGCTGTCCGGTGTAGCAATTAATTTTATTTCTGCATATGTTTTCGGGATCGATGGAGCTTAGCAAGTTTCTGTGTGCTCTAATTTGATTTTTGGCATATGTTACTATCGTACTGTTTTCGAGACTTCCTACACATGGCATATCAGTCTGGTTTAAATCTTTTTCCTACTATGGCTTAATTTGGGTGCTCTATTTATTGGAGGCTTTATTGATTTGAGATATTCTTGTGTACTCTACCTTTGTCATTCCGTGACAAAAACGGGGAGTAATTTAATAGATTGACTGACTTTTCCATGTTTATTAATTCAGCTTCACAGCGTGTGATCAATCTGTTAAGGGATAGGTTGTTTTGTATGTTTTGTCATGGAAGTGCCAAAGGGAGAGATTGTAAGGTCACTTTTTTATTTGGCAAATCCCATGACAAAAGCACATTGATTTGTATCCCCATTTATCGTGTTGTAATTTATTTATTAGAGTGTCTATTTAGGAAGTGGAAGGAAATCAAAAATATTATGTAATTGAGTGCAGTAGAGACTGTTTAGGAAACTGGCATCAAATAAAATCAATACCAGGAAAAGGAAAGATTGTTTAGGCAATACGGGATGGTGAAATCACTTGTGTATGGCAAGATGGCAATGGAAGGAATCAAGGGAATTGTATCAAGAGAATTTCATGCATATATCAGTTCAATAAGGAAAGGGGATCAAGAAATCAAAGGTGCAGAATTATTATCAGAAACAGTGCTCGAGCAACTTCAGAAAAGCTTTAACCAGTGCTCGAGCAACTTGACAGATTTTGTCCATCTATATATATGCGGCTCACTTGGGATTTTGAGGCGACGGAATATATGAGTGCAGCCCCTCTCTTGCTCCAAAACAGAGAAATATCTAAGGGAGATTTTTAGTTTGTCTCTTGGAAAAAGATATGATCGTTTGATCATCAAACTTCTGGATTAATTCCAATAGCCCTCTCCATACTTTGTGATTGCTAATCAAAGTGTTCTTCCGGTGGATTTCTGGTGGATACCGACGGTGGATTCTGTAGGTTATTGGAAGGCTTGAGCGATTCAAGGCAGCGGCGGTCAAGCACTGGGTACGGTGAACGAGTGATTCGGCAATCAACCTTAGTCAACCGAGAGCGATTCTAGGTTGTAAGTATAGGTTTGTTTGTAACCGTACAATGAGTTATAGTGCATGATTTCCTTCCCGTGGTTTTTTCCCGTTTAGGGTTTTCCACGTATATTCTGGCGTTCTTTATTTGTTTGCTTTCCATTGGTGAGATTGATTTAATTTTCAGTTGGTGGGTTAATTAATTAAAGAGTCAAAACATAGCAAATCTATATACCTAGGCGATCTAGGATTTTTCAGATTTGACTAGACAAAGTCATGGGCCAAAGAAGCCATCATTTTGCTTCCAAAAGAAGCAAAAATTAGCCTTACCATGCATGCAACCCTAAGAGTTATAGCCCTATACCTAAATTCCTCAACAAAGTAACTTTCCTAGATTTTTTAAGCATATATATATATAGGTATATCTACCTCATAGCCTATTATAAACATGCCTATATAACCTTATATGCACTTTCTAAGAAAATATTACCCTTGAGACAATGTTATTGTCATTGAAAGCCTTAGCACAATTATATCCTCTTCAATTAGGACTATATAGTACTTTAGTGTACTTGTATTTATACTCATAACCATATATGTAGTTATACAGTCGGGTTCTATTTAGGGATCCCGGACAGAGCTCCTGTGCAGTACTGTATTCTCAGCCTTTGGATTTAATCCAAGGGCCACGGAAAGAAAAGGCACTAAAAACCCATAAATTACACTTTCCCCCCTCTTGCCCCCTTCGGACGTTGTTCACGTAGACCCATGAGAGAGAGAGAGAACAAACGCGAACCAGAGAAGAAACACGAACGAAGACAAAGCAGCGAGAAGAACGAAGACAAACAAAGATCAGAATCGAATGGCTGACGGCTGAAGGTCTCTCTCTCTCCGGTTCGATTCTCTAATCTCTCTCTCGATTTGTTCCCGAACGAAGAACACGAGTACATATTTTTTTGTTCTCTCTCTTGTCCGATCTTACAGAAGTTAGGGTTAGGGTTTATTACGGTTCGATTTCTGTTTGAAACCCAGAATTTCAAAACATACGAACTTTGATTTCTCTCTGTATTTCTGTGTTTATTAGGGTTTGATTTCAAGTTATTCGGGTTCAATTAAGATACCAAGCTGAGATGGCCAACTTTCTCTTTGGCCTGATGATGATCTCATGCATTCTTGGTAAAGTTTGCAACTGCCAACTATTTTTCCCCTTGCCATTCTGTTTACCCCGTACAGATTTCAAAGGGTAAAACAATTAATCCATGTTAGTTATTTGTGTTATCATGGATAGAATTTTATTTAAGTTTTGGCGAACTTAACATGTGAATTGTTCAGTTTATCATATCCATCATTTAAGATATGATTCACTCAGATTCTTGACTTCAATTAGAGGGAAGAAATTGCATAGTCCAACTAACTACGCTTTCAAGAGTGGACCTTTTATTTTGTGTTAAGGGGTTAATCCAATTTTTTAGGATTCACATTAGAATGCACCAGTTCAAATATAGGTAGAAAAACTCTGAAATTAATCTATATTTTGTACTTTTTCTTGTGTTTGCATTTTCCTTCTCTTGCAATGGACTGGAGCTGTTGAAGTTAGAATGGACGGCTACTTAGAATGGACCTTTTGAAGTTGGAATGGACTGGACTCTTTTCTTGTGTTTGGTTTTCTTGAAAGAACAGAACAAAGGTAGGTTGTTGACATGGGGGAGGGGATAATCCATCAGCTTTCCCATTTGTGTAGTTTCATAAATCATAACTCATAAGAACATCTCTTGTTTAGCCATTTTTTATCAGTACATAGGAAAAAAATTAGAACTTTTGTCGTTTTCTTATGTGAATTTTTGGGCTAATTTCTAAATGTCTTGATGGTGAAGTTCCATTTGGACTATTGGTTATCCATTTTCTAAATGTAGGTGTTGAGATTTCTCTTCTTGAATCCCCCTCCATTTGTCCATATCCCATTTCATGGAAGGAAGTAGTTCGGGTAACAGTGGAAGTGGTGATCCTGATTTTGGGATCTTCTGTTTTTGCGGAGAACCAACACCATTGAGGAAATCTGGAACACAAAAGAACTCATGTCAAAGGTTCTTCGGATGTGCAAAGTATAAGGTGAGCTGCATGCATTGCCCCAATTTATTTTCTTGTTGATCGTTGAAGCTGAAATCCCTAAATTGTTATTGTGTTCTTTTTTGACAGTTAAACTTGAACTGTTGAACAATGTGACAGTTCAGTATCCATGAGCATGAGTGAAGAAATGTAGAGGACAACAATCACAATGCAGATGAAGATTGAAGCCATGCAGAAGGAGATTGATGCAATGCAAATCATAAATTGGCGAAGTGCGTTTGTTATTATACTATTACTAGGTTAGGGAAACTGGTGAATTTGTATGTGGTGTGGATAAGTGGTGATTGTGCTAGTTTGCTTCGAAGCGTGATTCACTTATTTTTGTAAAGATGAAGGTACAGGGTAGCCATTTGAAAGACTTGTATGTATGGTTCTGCATATTTTTGGCATATTGAGAGTCACCTCTGAATCTCCACCCGGTCATTAACTGGATTCCTTCATGCAGCTGCGATGTAAGCATTGTTGCAAGAACTAGTGTAGTATCAAAGTTTGAAGTGGAGCCATCATCTAGACCGAATTTTGGTGCCATTAGAATAGGCCTGTTCCCCCAATGCAAGGTTTCAGATTTGAAGAGAAAAAATAATATGATACCATAATCAGATTTCTTTTTCCTTTGAGACCATAATCAGATTTGGAAGGCCAAAAATCCTCTGTCAACAGCAGAAAAAATCAAGTTCGACAACATTGCATCATACTATCTGTGGGCTCCCGTGCCCGGCGCGCGCCCAGAAAGAAGAGTCGCCACCCAGATTTTTTTGAGATGGATGATCCGAGGAACCGAGAGCTTGTTTTGAAAGGTTTTTGATCTAACGAAAACGTTAAGATTTTGGGTTCGGGAGCCATGTTACGAACGGGGAAGGTTTCATTTTAGAAAAAGCACCCCGCTCGCCCGGTAAAAACCGGTCTCTACTAAACCTTTCAATAAGAGGGGATTTAAAAACATCTTTCGAAAAATCAAACTCTTTAGATAAATAAGCAAAGGGAAAGGGGACAAGGGTAATAAGTCACGTTAGCGTGCTCGTGGTGTTAACTGTAGATGATGATAAAGATGATGCAAGAATGAAAGGGACTTTCAGCAAAAACTATCTGGATCAGGATGTTCCTATGCACGGCGTTCTGTAATACGGCGCACGGTTTTACAGAATGCCGTGCGTGGTTTCCTTTGCATTTTCAGATTTTTACGAAGTCCCACAATGCCGCCCGGCGTCCTGGGTACGACGTGCGGGGTTTCAAGCCCAAGTCAAACAACATTCCTATTACCAGATGACTCTGGAAAATACCATTCTTTCAAGCCATGAATAAAAAAGAAGTTCTTAAACTCCTGATCTCTCCGAATAACCCAAAAATGCTCCATTTTCTTGAAACAAAGAAGGAAAACTACACATGGCTTGTAGATATGGTCCCTTTTCGAAAAGTATTTGTGTTTGACTTCTTAGTAAAGATCTGACAAAAAATGACTGTGATCCAGACAGTTTGAGTAAAGAAAACAATAAACTCAAAATGCCGTGCGTTCAAGTCAGGTACGCCGCACGATATATTGAAGGTACCGCGCGGTGTATCTTCCTTGACACAGAAGCCTACTTTTATTTTGAAAATGATTCCTAAGTTAGGATCTGACCCAAAGAGGGCCGATCCTGACCACAGTGGGGTTCCCTCAGGGATACGGACAGAGCCTATCCCGAGGAAGCTAGTTTATACCTTTGATCTTCAAACTTGGATGAAGACGGATGGTTGCGGATGGATGTGGATGAGCAAGGGTGAGGGGAGAGCGTGGTAGATGTGGATAATAGATGGATACAGTGGTAGTTGAAGTGTTTACGGAAGTAAGAGACTCATTTCCAATGATAAGAAGGAAAATGGAGGACTTTGAGAAAGAACTTTGAGAATGATTTTGAGAGCACTTTCTCAAAGCTTTGGAGTGAGGAAGGGGTGTGAAAGCAAGATGAGAGAGAAAGAGAATTCAGGGCCCTTTTTTCTTGAGTGGAGGGTTGTATTTATAGGCAAAAGCCAAGGATTTTGAATTTCAAGTGGTGGAGGTATTTTCTGGGCGGGCTAGAAGTGCCCATTCGGCTGAGCTAGCTTGTAGGAGTGGCTTAAGTGGGCGTGGCCGACAGCTAGCTGAGCCAGTCAGAACTTTATCCAAAATGCCGTGCGGTTGACCTCATGACCACGTGCGGCGTAATGAAATCTGTTATGCTGTGCGGTGTAGAGGTGTGTCGTGCAGTGTTTAAGGGTCCAGTTCTGGACTTTTCGGGCTTGCTTTGGGCTTTTGGCTCTGGACCTTTGATTTGGCTCTGAGCTTTTTGGGTTGATTTTGGGAGAGTTTCATTTCCAAGCTCTCGGAGGTATTTGTTTCCTCTATTTCATCATCGGGATTTTTAAAGTACTTTCAAGGCCCAGATTGGGGTGTCTACACTATCACAGTAGAACTTGGCTGCAAAGCTGGAAATTTTTTAAGGGCGGTTGATTTTTTTTCCAGTATTGTAAGGATTTTCAATTTTCTTTACGGGTTTTTTCCCTCAAGCGTATTGACGCATTCCTAGCTGTGCACAAAAACTGATGGTGGTATAAAATGACATCATTATAAGTTAGTTTCTTAACAGTTATTTCCAGCTTTTGGAAAATGTGGAAGATCTTCCTTATTTGTCATCGCTATTGTCATAATCCAGCAATAGAGAAAATTTGTCTCCCAAAGTGAAAGCAATTCTATCTGGAAAAATTTGCCATGCTTCAAACTAAAACACATAATTTCAATGTACTCCATCAACCATATGGCACAATCAATAGGCCAATAAGTACAGAAATAGTGCAAATACATAAACAACATACAGCCAACCAGAAGCAAATACGAGAACATTTGTGTTCCAATTAAAACCAACCATAAAGCAATACAAACTGCAGTGGGGAACCTCTCTCCTCCCCTGTTTTTCCAAACTGCAAATCCAGAGACAAAATGGACCACTACAGCTTTCAAACCCATATAGTCAATGATATATGTCTTGCCAATTTTATCTCCATATCTGCATACACATATAGTTCCTGAAACACAAATAAAATGAATGGAGTGTGCATAGTCATAGTCAATGTCCATTTCAAGTCCATATTTCACTTAAAAACACTTACATTCATCGTCAAAGTCATCATCGTCATCATACAACCTAGCATCTTGCGAAGACCTAAAAAAATAAGACAACAATTAAAATATATTCCGTGTCTAAACAATTAAGTTCAAATTACAAATAGACAAGTACACTTACATGTTCATAAGCTTCGGATAATTTCTTTTGTCATGCGACTGCCCCAATAACCCACACCCATAACATTTCCTACTTTTCTTGACGGCCTTCTCTTTTCCTCGTTTCAAACGCTTACCACAACCCTTTGCCCGAACTTTAAGTGGTTCTTTCAAACCCTCGCCAAAGTCATCGTCATCATTGAAGCATAGTTGATTGTGTTACAATGGAGTAAATACCTTTACGGAAAACTAACATCAAACTCTAATTAAATCAATCAAAGTTAAGGGAGGCAAGGGACATGATTCATACGACGACTCAACTGGTTCTTTTGATGAATACCAAAATGAGTTGTAACAATATCTAGAGAAAAACAACTGAGATATTATCTGTGAAAATCCAACAGCACATTTCTAAATATCTTGTTTGGTCAAAATCTTACAACAGCATTTTCATGCTTGACTTCCTGCATCGTTGTACTTCAAGGTACTGTCTCCATATGACAAGGGAGGCCCATGTACGTACAAAATCTAGAAAAGTAAATTAGCTGTGTCGTTCTCCTTTGTATAAAAATCGACCCCTAATAACCTGGAATCAAACCCCAATAAACACAGAAATACAAAGAGAAATCAAAGTTTGTATGTTTTGAAATTTTGGGTTTCACACAAAAATCGAACCGTAATAAACCCTAACCCTAACTTTTGGACTATGCAATTTCTTCCATTCAAAATCTTTCCCTTTTGAAGTTGATATTACAGCCCCATTTTTTCTTCGCAGTTCCAAAAAAAAACAAAAAAAAACCAACCCCGCTTGTCAAGTCTCTTGAAGACGCGTAATCAGGGGATTTTTCTTTCTTATCACTTGGAAGCTTGTGCAGCCCAAGAAATGTGTTTGGATGTCAAATTTATGGTTGGAAATCCAGTAAATTTTCTTTTCTCTCCATAAATTCCTTATTGAATTCAAGATCCAAACATATCCTTGGTATTGTCGTAGTTGGAATATAATGGCGGAACAAGTTTAGAGCATTTGCATGGACATCGAACCGTAATAACCCCTAACCCCAACTTTTGTAAGATCGGACAACAGAGAGAGAACAAAAAAATCTATACTTGTGTTCTTTGTTCGAGAACAAATCGAGAGAGAGAGAGAGAAGAGAATCGTACCAGAGAGAGAGAGAGAGACCTTCAGCCATTCGATTCTGATCTTTGTCGTTCTTGTGTTCTTCTCGCTGCTTTGTTCGTCTTCGTCTTTGCTCTTCTCTCTTTCTCTCACTCTCTCTCTCTAAAGCGTCTGCGTGAAATGAACCCAAGGGGCAAGTGTGGGTTTATAGGGGGGAAAGTGTAATTTGTGGGTTTTTAATGCCTTTTCTTTCCATAGCCCTTGGATTAGATCCAAGGGGTGAGAATACAGTCTCGCACAGGAGCTCTGTCCGGGATCCCTGTATATATATATATATATATATATATATATATATATATATATCTAGTACTAGAGAGAGAGAGAGAGAGAGAGAGAAACTGAGAGAGGGAGAGAGAGACGAAGGGAGTGTGGTGTGTGCATGTGACCTTGTTCACTCCCACAAGTTACCATTTTAGCCTTAAGCCTATTTGCCAACCCATTTCTAGTCTTCCTAAGTACAATCTAGCCTATCATTTGGTTCTTTCTTGCAAGCATCACCAACCTAGGACAAAACTAGTCATAAACCCTTCATGATAACCTAGACTTTGAACCTAAAATTGGATGACAAGGCATGGCATGCTTAAAGATGTGATTTGACTACACAATGGAACAAATCCATAGGAGAAAGGAGAGAGAGGGGAGCCAAAATTTTGCTATGAATAGCGCCCCCCCCCCCCCCCCCCCCCCCCCCCCCCCCAAATTCAATTCACACCTTCACCTAGCAACTTCTCTCTTTAAAAAATATAGTGTTCTTACTTTGTTCTAGCTTGTTCTTGAGTGTTCTTGAAGTTCTTCCTAAGTTCTTAAAGAAATTCATCCTAAACCGCCACTCGATCACCCCCTCGATCCAAAAAGTTAGGTAGTGTAGTCAAGAACTGGTTTCAAGAGAAATTCTTTCTCTTTCGAAGCTACCGTAGGAAGTCACTCCGTCTAAAAAGTAACTTACCTTTCCGTAGCCGCCCTACCGCCAAGAAGAACGGTAGAATATTTCTATTTTCTTACTCTAAGTATACGTTTAGATTTTTCTTATCCATTAAACTCGAAATATAAATGTATAATGCTTGTATGTTGAGAAATTTGAAATGTGTTTTTCTTAAAAGATGAAAAGGAAGGGGAGTATGTTGAACATATCGACTTTATTTTTCAGAAAAAACATATGTTCTAAACTTCGCACAAAAGAAGAAAGAACGAGTTTTAAAAGATAAAAGTTTACGCTTGACTGTAATGACAACGTATACATGTTTATTATGATTTCTTGCATTACTTGTGGTTGTAAATAAAGTATAAGTGGTCTCTACTCTAAGGGCGCCGGCGTCCGTACATGTGGCGTTATGCTTTAAGTTTGTGATTTGAGCATATTAAGTAATATACAATTGGATGATCTTGCTAGTTTAGTTTCAAGATTTCAATGAATGATTTACGGTTACGTAAAGTAGAAAGTCCAACCACGGAGTTGATGCATGAAAACGAGACACAGAAATCAAGAAACATGGCACCTAAGTGTGGTTAATGGAAAAACGTGTTCCGAGAAATAAAATATTTTTGAAACTACATTGTGGCCGGACGTGGTAGCCCAATGTGAGTAGTGTGTGTGTGTGTGTGTGCGCGCGCGCGTCAATGGAAACCCGGAGTGGCGGAACCATTGTGAGGATACTCGGGAACCTGAAGCAGCGAAACCGAGGTTGGGTCTGTAGCTTGGTATCCGCGGAGAGGAACCAATGCAATTGTGTGCCAATGGGAACCCGGAGCGGGGGAACTATTATGAGGATACTCGGGAACCCGGAGCAGTGGAACCGAGATTGGGTGTGTTAAAAAGAGATTTTGCAAATGTTGTTTTGGTAAAAGAAAAAGGTGACACGGTCTACGATGAGTTGCGTATGAGAAACACAGAAACCATGGACACCAACGCTACTAGATTAACGAATGCGGATGTGTCATTGTTAATTGACTTTGGTTAAACATGCATGACCTATATGGAAAACGTTAACTTTATGTTATTGAGTTATGGGTTAGCAAGTAGGGTTATTCTATTGAGCCTTTTTAGCTCATGGTGTAACCTTTGGTGACCCTGACATATTATATCGATGGCGACGCTGGTATAATGTGTCAGACCTCATAGATGAACAGGGTGAACTCTACACCTTGGAAGCTTTCGGAGCTGGCTAGGATGGAGGATCAGGCAGAGTAATAGATAGGAACCCTAGCTTTTCCTTTTGTGTGTAATAAAAGTACTCTTATGAGAGATTATGATGTAATAATGAGCATGACTCTACTTAAGTTTTCAATAAAAATGTCTATTTAACATTCCCAAATTTAGGGGCGTTACAGTCTAGATGTTAATGAAACTTTTCCGGGGTAACTCTTCCCCGAAAAAGTTTTATTAACATCCAGACCATCCAGAATACTTTTGGACAGCTGTGATTGGTTGTTGCTGTAAACAAGCCAGCCGAAAACAAGACAATCTCATTGTTCTAAGCTTAGATTTGTAAACTTAACGAGTTTCAAGATATATTTTACGTTGGTTTTTATTTATGAGCGGAACTCATCTTAAGTGAGCTTTAATCGACATGATCTCACAAATCAATCTTTAGCTTGATTTTGTTAACATCGTAAGTTGAACGATGTGAGTGATAGCTTGTCTTGATTTTGATAGCTTAACAAGCCTTAAAAATGTTCAGGCTCGGTTTGTTAGATGAAAAGAGCTGAGCTCAAATGAGCCTTTAATGAGGAAAAACAAACTCGAATTCGAGAAACTTGTTTCACTGCAAAAGGATTGGCACATAGGAGTACAAGTTGTCAAAATTCCGTGCGTTATTCAGTGTTGGAAACACCACTTTTTTTGGGTATACATCAACTAACCAAGAAATCTGATGTTTATACCTTCGGCGTGGTGTTGTTGGAAGTCTTGTGTGGTCGGCCACCAGTAGATACAAAACTTGACGAGGAACAAATACCAAAGAAAAGGCCTAGAAAGTGTCTACATACTCAACCAAAGAAAAGGCCTAGAATGTCTGAAGTAATAGTGATCCATGAGATAGCACTGGCGTCGCATGAGCGTAAAGGAAGATCATGGGGAATAATCAGAAAGGCACTTCAGGGTATTGAACTTGTGCCTATGGGTATGAATCGCTGGTGGAGAGAAGTGAAATAATCCGAAGCACTACAATGTCCGAGAGGAGGTGAATGAGATGACCAATTAAAAATTAACTCTACCACAAATTCAAAGCCACTAACCAAATTCCATGTAAAGCAATTCAAAACAACAATCATGTCAACTGCGACAAAGCTAAAGAACATGAACACAAGATATAAGTGGAAACTACTTTGGGTCAATACACCTAAGCATAAAACCACACATATTCTACTCAATTATCCATAAATCAAAAGGTTTAACAAGAAGACTACAAGTTAGGAATTACCAACTTTTATCCCAAGTCCCAGCTAACTCCTCTTCTTGACTAGCACCCCATGCCCCTTCTTGACTCCATGGACTCCTCAAGCAAAACCACCTCGATCTCTGCTCTAGAACAACTCCAGTATCATCCAACCATGCAGATTCATAGGCATCAATGATTGAATTCGATAGTGATGAAGATTTTGACAAAGAATTCAAACTAGAGCAAATACATGGGAATGAAACAAAGCTCTAGAACGAAACAAGATCAAACAGTAAAGTTTAAAGGGAAAGTCTACAATACACACTCCTTAAAAGGGTGTACCATATGCACCTATTTTATGGTTCATTCATAACATTTTAGCTTGTTTAGTAACTTTTGTTCTAGAATTCATAACTTTTCAGCAGTACGATTCCTAACATTTTTATTATGATTCATAACATTTTAATATATATCCTAACTTTTATACGATTCATAACTTTTTAGCAATACGATTCGTTATATTTTCTCTATAATTCATAACATTTTGAGGGGTGCATATGATACACTCAAATAAAGGGTGTGTATTGTAGTCTTTCCCAAGTTTAAATCATCCAAACAATGCATTGAATGCAAAAGAGTATATGATGAAACTATTTCTCTCTCTAAAGTGGGCTGTGGTAAGAGAGGTACCCTAGAAATGGGAAAAATAAGCTTA
This sequence comes from Rhododendron mucronatum var. ripense, assembly GCA_019656295.1. Classification (NCBI taxonomy): domain Eukaryota; kingdom Viridiplantae; phylum Streptophyta; class Magnoliopsida; order Ericales; family Ericaceae; genus Rhododendron; species Rhododendron mucronatum. The sequence continues at coordinate 711,968 of BPLT01000190.1, forward strand.
TATACTCACTATACACTTTGGGGCTCTACGGGAGCACCAAGGGAGCGCGTGTATGTGCAAGCAAAGCTCCGGGGGCGGGGTGCGTGTTAGTGCAAGCAGAGCTCTGGGAGCACTCAGAGAGCGCCCCAACTAAAACCTGTAACGCCCCGAATTTTCGGTACGTTAAATAGATAATTTTATTGAAAATTCAAAATAGAGTCTAGCTCTTTATTACAACATAACTCTCACAAGAGTACTTTCATTACAAAAGGAAGGGAAACTAGGGTTTCTATCTACAGCTCCGCCTGCTCCTCCTTCCTAACCAGCTCTTCAGCTCCAAAAGCTTCCAAGGTGTAGAATTCACCCTGTTCGTCTACGAGGTCTGACACATTATACCAGCGTCGCCACCGATATAATATGTCAGGGTCACCAAAGGTAACACCATGAGCTACGAAAGCTCAGCAGAATAATCTCATACCCGCTAACCCATAATTTTAAAACAACAGATCATATACAACAGACAGTAATAATGACACATTCACATTCGATATTCAACTATCGTTGGAGTCCATGATTCTCCTTGTTTCTCCTACGCGACTCATCGTAGACCATGTCAATCATTTTCACTTACAAAACAATCTTTCAAAAATCTTTTGCATTGGCTCCGTACCGCGGATAACCAAGCTACACACCCAACCTCGGTTCCGCCGCTCCGGGTTCCCGAGTATCCGCACAATGGTTCCGCCGCTCCGGGCTCCCATTGGCACATAATTGCATTGGCTCCTCTCCGCGGATAACCAAGCCATACCTCACCATGGTTCCGCCGCTCAGGGTTCCCATGGGAACGCACACACCCTCACAATGGTTCTGCCGCTCCGGATTCCCATTGGAACACACACACACCTCACACAATGGGCAAGTCCGGCCGCATTGCGGTTTACAAAACATTTCATCCTTTTCGAGCACACCCTAGGTGTCAAGTTTCTACCTTCTCGGTTTTCGTGTCTCGTTCTCATGCATAGACTTCCTCGGTAGGACTTTTCCATATAATCAAGCATTTAACAAAACCTTGAAACTAAATCAACAAGATCATTCAACTCTATATTACTAATCACACTCAAATCAACGCTTAAAGCATAATGCCACATGTTCGGACGCCCTTGGAGTGAATATCACTTATGCTTTATCACGCCACAAGTAATACAAGCAATTCATATATGCATACTCTTAATCATCTTAAAGATCAAAATACAATTACTTGAGATAAAAAGTAAATAAAGATAACTACATATAACTCGGGGTAGTAGATAGGGAGAATCTACCGTTCTTCTTGGCGGTGGTAACGGCTATGGAAGGTACGTCGGGGATTGGGTGGAGTAACTTTCTACGGTATGCTTCCGGTAGCTTCAAAAGAGAAAATGTTTCTCTTGAAACTAATTCTTGACTAAAACTATTCTACTTTATGGATCGAAGGGTGGTCGAGTGGCGGCTTAGTGGCGGCCTTGAATGAGTTTCTTGAAGAACTCAAGAACAACAAAGAAAGAACAGAGAACACTTGAAATTCTAGAGAGAAAGGAAGAGCAAAGTGAGGAGGTGTGAGTTCAATGCTTGGAGTGAGTTCTATTGATAGGCAAGGCTCCCCTCCCCCCTCATTAAGGCCGGCCCCCGCTCTCTCTCCCTTTCCCCAATTTTTAATCCAATAAAATCAAGACTTTTATGGAAGATCAAGGCTAATTGGTAGGCTTGCAAGGCTAGGATTGTACCATAGATTTGATCTTTGAACAAACTTGTGGTTGAAATGAGATTGTACAAGATTCTAAAGTTTAAACAAATGCTAAAATGTACAAAAGAGGACATGGTGGTTAGATTTTTTTGGTTGAAAGAGTAAAATCTCCAAGCTTGGATGTACAATGGAAGATCAATGGCAAGAGTACACATCAAATCTCCCTCCTCTCTCTCTCCCATTCGGCTCTCTCTCATGGTACACAAATATATATATAAGTACATATAATGCAAGCATACAATTAAACTAATAGGTACTTTTGTACCAAGGATCAAAAGTAGCCTTAAAAGGCTAGGATTCTCTTTTAAACCAACAATTGGGCACATGGTACTTAAAGCAATATTCTAGTCTTCTAAGTACTTATACAATATAACCATGGTACTAGTATATCTAAGTAGAATCAAAACCCCAATAAAATAATACCAAGGGTACTTTAGGAATCTTAGTACTAAGCACTTTTATATTAAAATAATGGGTACTTTGACACATGGGTTTAAAAGCAAAAGATTAGTTTAATAAACCCCATTGTACTTTGGTGAAAGACTAACCTTTTACCCAATGGATAATAACCACCCTAACTTTTATTATTCAATGGATAATAGTTGCTAGGGAGATTATATATAAAAATAATCCAAAAAGTACTTTAAAGTAATTTAAAAGTCTAATTTTTATAACTACTAGTACTTTGTTCAAATCTTCCATTGAATCCTTTTAATATAAACAATTGAGTTTCTATTATCCAATGGATAATAGTTCTCCTAACATTTGTTATCCAATGGACAAAGAATAAATCCAAAATAATTAAAAGAAAAAGAATATTCAATTCTTAGTCTAGGGTTAAAAAGGTTCAAAGGGTTCAACGAGGGCAAAACGGTCCATTTAAGGTAACTAGGTGACTTCCTAGTTCGATTTTTCCAACAAGTCAGTTAGAAGCTAACTAGGCTTGCTAAGTGGGCTAAAGTGTCAAGAAACAAATTTCAAGGGCTAAAAACGTAATTTTGACAAACCACAAGAGTATTAAAATAAAATTTAAATATTTAACGAAATTTTTACTGACCGAAAATCAGGGTTGTTACAAAACCTTTTAAAGTCAAGGGAGAAAAAAGAGAGAGAAAGGGTCTGGAGCGCAACGGGGGCGCTAAGAGAGCACATAGGTCTGATTGGAAAAGGCCTTAGAATTTATTTTCATTCACTCTCAATACAAGGCAACACAATGCACTCCAATGCCTTGAGAAAATTTATGCGCTTCAACCTTAGGCGCACTAACACCTATAATGCCTTGAAAATGATTTCTGTAAAAACGCAAAGGCAAGCTAAGGATCTAATCCCAAAGATGTTAAAATCATGAACTAAAAGCATGGAAACTCTTTGGAACAAAATGCAAGACGAAATGGAAATGACATGATTATACCTTTGCTGATTGAATTCCACACATTTCCTCACGCAATGGCTCCTCACCAACACTTCATCCGCCGGGAGGAGTATCTAGACTCAATAAACACAAGGACCACCGTCCAAACCCAAAATGGACAAAGAGAAAATAAAGACTTCAAAGGTTTGTCGGATTCCAGAAATCGCCAGTATATCTAACGGAAGGGAAGGGCAATAGTTCAAACGACAAAGGAGGACTGCCAAAGCATTCGTTTCCCGAACCAATGTTCGATAACGTTACCCAATCGGTATACCCTAGTTTCTCGCTAGCTGAGATTCGTGCTACCACAAATATATCAATGAGTGTCTTTTGATTAGCCAACACGGTTATTCTAGATTGTAAAAGGGATGTATGATGGGGTGAACTCTTGTGGTTGTGATGAAAAGGTTCAAATCGACGATGAGACATGGCTTGAAAGAATATAGTGCCGAGATTGGGGTACAATCTCTAAACATGTCGCCCGAACATAGTCGCTTTGATTGGATTTTGTAATGAGGAGCGTTAGCCATTAGTTGATTCTAGTGTACGAGAACATGGTCAATGGGACATAGTCATCTCTGGGGAACCGATAACGATCCACTTCTATGGAAATACCGGCCAGAGGTTTGCATCGACATTGCACAAGGTCTCGACTACCTCCATCCGAACATAGAGCAACAAGTCGTCCACCGCAACATAAACCCATCCAACATATTTTTGGATGATAATTGGGTTGCGAAAGTTGCTGCTTTTGAACATTCCGCACCAATTCCCACCAGCCTCGCAACCGAGGGCTGGGAAACAGTTCGGTTAGGTTCATAACCAATGGCTTGAAACATGTAGGTGTTTTCACTAACAAAAAAAACACTAAAAATTTAACACATTTTACAATCTCGTTTTCACTAACAAAAAAGTTTCAGCATTTTACCATCTCGTTTTCACTAACAAAAAAAAGATCAAGAAAAACTTGTTTTGCTACAGTAACTCTACTTACAAACCTATCAACAACTTATTCGCTACTAGAAATAACTTAACATTTTTCAACAATTTATTCACTACCGAAAACACCTAACAACTATTCAACCACAAATAAAAATCTACTAATTTTTCACTACCAAAAGGATCAGAAATCCAGGCTTTTGAGATAGTAGCTAGGCAGCCACTCTCTAGTCCCTCAATTCTACATGCTCTTAGCGAAAGTGTATACAAGTCATTGTACAATTGACAGAAACAGAGTTACAGGTTTGGTTTAGTTGGAGCCACGTGGGGGTGAACCAACTATATTCAACAATCAGACCGATAAAGTGCTCCAAAACTAAACCTGAAAGGTGTAAAAAGTAATTTCCCAGAAGATTTATTTATTAAATGCTCACTATATTTATGTAGTTCTAAGGTTAGTTTAGTGGTTTGCTTCTATTTTTTGGTAGCGCATTTAGGTTGTACTGTCATTGTATCTCTTATGTGGAGGGAGATATTTAACAAGTGAAAGTTACATTCTTTCTTCTATATTCTGTTCTACTGAACAATTATAGTAACAATTTTGTAAAAGGAGAATTGTAAATTTAACCTAGAACTAATAACATATGCCCTTTTCACGCAGCAGAAGCAACTATGGATTTCTGTCGGCTATGAATTTATATTTATGTAGCAAACCCCAATTGATTGGGATATAAAGCCAAACAAACAAGCTCCAAAATTCGAGTAAATCAATTATAGGGTAAATCAATTGTCATACACTTCTTACAGATAAATTAAAGGGTAAATTAATTTAGTTCCTCTAATACTAATTGTGTCAATTTTAACTCCATATTTTACCTTCTGTCTCAATTTCATCACTATCGCTGGCATCGTGATTGGAACTAACAAAATTTATGGTCGAAATTGTCATTTCTCCTTCCAGAAGGGATGAAACTGAGATTTTATGCAAATTAAATGACTATATCTAAAATTCTACCTTTTACTTTCGCTTTTGCAAAAATATAAGAAAATAATAACATACGTAATATATTTATCTGCTCAACTATTTGTGTTATTGATTAATTAAATGTTGAGCAAATTAATATTTCCACTTACATGCATGCAACAAACAATCTTATGAAATTTGAAACCCTACACATTATCAAATGTCTTGGTATTGTATCTTTTTGAATGTTGTTATAAAGATTTTTACAATCTCGTTGTATGTTTTTCACGCAATTAAAAAGAAAAGAGCTGTGCAGTAATGCTGGGTTATCTTGCATTCTACTTTGATTAAGGAGTAGTGCGCTCTTGTGAATATTAGTGATCGAGTGCATTAAATCCAGGGGCTGGTGTTGCGAGCAAAACACACAACAGATTAGATTGGCTTACTCTCTGGTCCATTTTGTTGCTACGAACTCTAACTATTTTGGATCACTAATAAGATCAACTCGTGTAAAAAATGCATGGTCGGCCTACTGATTGGGGTCGTCTCCGAATAAAAAATAATGCAGTAATTAAATTGGAAAAAAATACAGTTGCTTGAACGTCTATACTTCTTCCAATAAAAAAGGAATAGTTTAGGGGGGTCAAAACAAATTCACATAGGGAAAAAAAAAAAAAAAAAAACTAGAAAAAAAGAGAATAATACACAGGTGAATAGCTCAAGCAATCCAACTGCCATCATATTTTCCGTTCAAATTCACGTGCCTCATCTTGTCCAAGATCCGGGGAATCTCTATAAAGATCCCACTCTTTCGGAGGCTCACTCTTGCTCCTTCCGTTCGCCGGAATGCTCATTGCAGGCGCCCGAGCCACTTCCCGGTCACTTTCAGTCCTAACCGGACGTCTCTCAGATGTAGCTTTTGGAGCTTCATATAGTGTTATACTGCCACCCCCACCACTTCTTAACAGTGCATCTTCCTGGCTTTCCTCCTGTGTCTGAAGGGTCTCCAATATTTCAACCACCTGGCTCATAACAGGCCTCCCTTTTGGGTTTTGGCTAAGGCATTGATATGCTAAGTGGGCCACCTTTAGGGCAGTTCTGGTAGAGTACTGTCCTTCCACTCTAGGGTCCAAAATCCTCAGAAGCTTCTTGTTATGGATCAAGAGCGGGCGGGCCCACTCGACCAAGTTGTGTTCTCGACTAGGCCTGCTCTTGTCCATTGCTCTCCTTCCAATCAGCATCTCAAGTAACACTACCCCAAAACCATAAACATCGCTTCGAGCTGTTAAATGCCCTGTGTCCAGGAACAGAGAGATTGATTAGTTCTAAAGCTGCCTTTAGTTGTAGCTAAGCGCGTGCTTACAGTTATGTATGGAGAAATTATTTCCGTACTCCCTTTATATGCGCAAGTATAATAAATCACAAAATAGTTTTTCTATTTATGAGTCCCTGGTTCCGTGCAGAAGGGTAGTGAAATGGAAGTAATCCATTCAACAGAGTTGGGCGTAAAAGGAATGATCTGCATAATACTATGATATAAACCACAGACCAGTTGAACATTACAGACAAATGCAGATGTATAAAAATGTTTTGGCGGCAAAATCATTTCTCATGACCTGCGTTAGGTTTTTGTTCATATTTTAGATGTATACATTCTTAGCTTATAGTATTCGCTAGTGGGGTCAATTTGATAAATCTATCAACAGGTTCATCTTAGTTCAGGTTTATGGTCAAGTACGTATGAACATATATGTGCGGGAATATATATCGCTGTGTGTTTGTTTAGATACATATATGGTGGTTATAGAGAAGAGGACATGCAGAAAACATTTCGAAAAAAGAGACTTGCCAAAGTCGGGCAGTTACAGAAGTTCGTTCCCAGTCTCGAAGAAAACATGTGAAAAGTACATAAAGGTTTCTATGTGGGAAATTCGGGAGAGTTTTCACTGCTTGAAAACAATAAATTTCTAAATACTGCAAACTCAATGTCGCCAACACGGCAAACGAATCTAGAGATGAATATTGCTCAAGTACATGAAGAATGGCTGAGACATATGGAACAAAGGGTACCACTTCTATTCCAACACGGCAAACGAAATGTGTGGTGGAAATTTGATTAGAAAAATACTTTAATCTACCACATATTTATGTGGACCTTACCGAAATGTGTGGTGGAAATTTTGTTCAGCTAACAAAGGGAGTTAAACTAAGAATCAATTAAAGGACACAATGGTGCACATTTGACATGTTTTTAAACCCGTTTACACGTTTTATTTGCTTTTTATGAATTGTCATACCCTTTTTTTTTTTATTGGTAAGTGAAAATTTTATACCAACAAAAGGAGCCAAAAAGCTACACAAAGCAACGGGGGCATCTCTTGGAATCCTACACATCAAAAGCCCCAACATAAGGCAAAAAACCAACTCAAAATAGGAAAACAACATCCTATCAACAGTTGTTAATAGCAAATTCTAGAGTCCAGGAGCCAAGCATCACAAAGACCTCGATTTTGGGCCGAGAACTTCACCGTTGCCCAAGAGTTAGCCTAAGCTCGAATTGAATTAAAGATGGTCAGAGAAACCGCAGCCACATCTCTGGACCTGCCTTGAAAAATTCTCAGGTTGCGCTCCCCCCAAATATAATAAATGGAGGCTGTGGTGGCCGCAGTTACTATCTCGATAACCGGGCCAGGTGCTCCGAGCTTGTGCCTCTCAGGGATCCAGGTCAACGAGTATATAGAACTTAATAAGCCCTGACATGTCGCTCGGATTATCGCTCAGTAGAGGGACTCCGACCGGGTGGTGAATACTAGCAGGTAGTGCTCCCACTTCGATATTCCCGAAGCCGCCTAAGAGAGGCAGTTATGCAAGATCAAGCCGATAAGGGTTACGTGGCAATTGTAATCATTGGGATCAGGTCTGGCCATGTGCTCCATAACCGTCCCGCCTCTCTCGTCATATATGACGTCACCCGAGGCGGTTATCCGAGTGTACCCTTCACGCGCCACCTTGGAGGACAAGTAAACCTAGATCTATAAATACAAAGGGATACTCACCTGGAGAGGTATGCCACTCTTCCCTAATTCTAGACCTAAATTCCTTCCCTAAGACCTAACTTGATCGTCAGAGGGTCACTGGGCTACTCAAGCCCTAGTGACTTGTTGTAGGTCCTAGAGCAGGAGCACGGAGCGGCGGAGGAAGGAAGCTAACCCCAACCACGGTCAAGGTCCCGATAAATCGAACCCTTACAGAGGCTGCCAAAGATAGCTTATAGAGAGAATTCTGGAGCCCTTTTCCCTTTCTATTCTGGAGTGCCCACTCTAATTCCTGAGACAAGGGCAATATAGATCAAGTAATACCATTCCTAATAGTATTTGTTGCCAAATTGAGGAAGAAAAATGGCAGTCAAAAAATAGATGAGCGCGAGACTCCATGCCAGACAAACACAGGACACTAAGGAGACACCACCATAGCCCAACTCACCAACCTATCGCGAAAAGGCAATCTCCCCAAAACAGTCAGCCACTCAATAAAGCTCCACCTAGGAACTCCATAACCAAACCACACGATAGCATGCCAAGTTTGAATGGGATTTTGGTGCCTACACGCCTCCCAAGCAGATTTGGCAGAATATTTACCATCTGCAGTCAGAGTCCATATAACCATGTCCCTAATAGATAAGTTAAAGGGATTGCGTCCCTCTAATACTAATTGCGTCAATGTTAACTCCATATTTTACCTTCTGTCTCAATTTTGTCACTTTTACTGACGTTGTGCTTGGAATTATCTGTGGATGCTCTCCCGCGGTGTGCTAGAGGCATTGCCACAAAGTTTAGATGGCATTTGAATGGTAAAGGGGTGCGCAACTCGTTTAAGGGACTTCGTTGTGTAACACTTGCCGTGGACGCTTCCATGGCTAGAGGTGTCTGCACACGATAAACAGTGATGAATGATTAGAGTCGCCACTTTGTTTAGGAGCCAAAATATCAAAAGGGACGAGATTCTGAATTCGGAATTCATGGGTACACTGAGGGAAATGTATTAGGAACCCTTCTCTGCCTAACAAAAAGGTTGGCCTCTACTTGTTTGACATAGAAAATAGTTTAATGCACTTCAACTAATTTCACAAATATTGGTTAATTAAAGCCTTTACACAGAATATGGGTGAGAACAGAAAATAAGCAAGCATGGGGCTAAAGGAGAGGGAAAAAACGTGTTAATAACATTAGCAGAGTCTCTGGTCGTCAGGGACTCTGGCGATCATCACAATCACTAACAATCGCTGGCTGAAAAGAAAGTAACAATCGCCAGAGTCACTTGCGATCGTCACACTAATCTGGGGTCGAACGATTACCACATGCATATACAACAACTGACGCTGGCCACTCCTCGTTACACTAGAACAGAAAACAGAGTATGAACTACATTAAAAACAACGAGTTTAGAATGGACCGATTATGCAATAATTAACCCGTTGGGGTTATCCCACCTTGTTCCCTCAATGCTCGGTAGCATGTTGGAGCGTGGTTTCGTGGCTTTTTCGGGCTAAAAGCAGGAAGAACGACTTGCTTGGTTGAGGAGTAATTCTGACTCTTCGGGGTTGTTGCTGGATTTTTAGGAGTGTTTGGGAGGAGATTTGTGCAGAGTTTCGAGTATGCTGGAGCATATGAAAGCATATCAAATTCGGACACCAAAGGCATTGTATGTATAGGGAGAGAGTGATAAAACTTGGAGATTACCACTTGGAATTAAAATTATTGCTCCGAATTGAGAGTTTAATTAGGGTCCAATCTTTATCAAATGGAGTTGTATATATGCAACTGAGAGTGTATGGAGACGATGTAAACAATTTAAAGTTTGAAACGGATTCAAAGCCGCTTGACCGCTAACTCTGTCTTTGGAATATTCTGCTGGAGAAAAGGAGATCAGCGATCGCCAGAAGCTTTTGGCGATTGACAAAAAAATGGTGAAAGGTGCTAGTTCTGGACCAAAGGGAGAGTAACGACAGACGTCAGTAGTGGCGATCAACAATCTGTTCAGCGATCGCCACAAGTTTGTGGCGATCATCACTTTCCGATCAATAGGAGAAGTGTCAACAAAGGTGGAAAAAGGTGAGAAATGGTAAGGAAAGGGATATGAATGATGTTCCAACAATTTAGGTTCACAACCACTCAAGCAGGGCTTCGTACTCTTTTAGTCGTATAGCTCCACAATAACCTATTCATCATCGGGATATGCCCAAAGTGGGGCCTAAATACTTGTCAAGCCAAATTAGGACGTCTACACTAATAAAATTGTCATTTCTCTTTCCAGAAGGGATGAAACTGAGATTTTATGCAAATTAAATGACTATATATAAAATTTTACCTTTCACTTTCACTTTTGCAAAAATATAAAAGATAATAACATACGTAATATATTTATCTTCTCAACTACTTTTTTTGTTATTGATTAATTAAATGTTGAGGAAATTAATATTTCCACTTACATGCATACGCAAACAATCTTATGAAATTTGAAACCCAACCCATTTGTTAAATGTCTTGGCATTGTATTTCTTTTCAATGTTATACTAATTTTTACAATCTTGTTGTATATTTTTGCATGCGAACAAAAAGAAAAGAGTTGTAGAGTTGTTTCTTCACAAAAAAGTGTCAAACTGAATGGGCTTGGAATCGCGGGCCTGCCAGGATTGGATTGCAGTCCAAATTCATATCTAGGCCTTGGAGCCTCAATCTGACTTCTAACTGGACAAAAGTGCACGGCTAAGGCCGGGTGGAGACCATAAGGTGGTTTGTGGGTTGCCTTAACGAAAAAGACTTAAAATTTTCTAACCGTTATTAGAAAATCGAAAGAAAAGTAGAGTGATGAATCAGGTTTGTCGTTAGTTCCGCCCTGGACCTGCAAAACAAAGCAAGAGCTTGAGTCACCGGTGTGGTGACGTGCCTACCACCCTCCGATGCCTAAGTCAGTAGAATTCTTGCTATTTGGTGAGAGAATTGAGATTCTCAGTTTATGAGTTTCATCCCTTGTATTGGAGTTCTACCATCATATTTATAGGCATTTTAATTGGAGGTTGAGTACTTGTAGGACTGTATCTCGTAGATTCCGGATTACCTCTTTGAGGAATGTGGAGCCCTGCCTTAGCTAGGAGTCTATGGGAGTCCTACCTTGTTAGGAATCTTTACCCATCTTTGATCATGCATATCTTTGGCATTTTATGCTTATCCTACCATCGGCATTCCCCTATTCCATAGGATTCAGGTTTCTCAGTGTGGTATCTTTATTGGAACAAGCATATTCCATGGATAATATCCTGGATATTATCCTTCTCGTTATAGCTAGAGGCCAGAGCTGGTCCTTGGACCTTTTGCCAGCTTCGTCTGAAGGACGGAGCTGGAAGATCCTGTCTTTGTTTTAGGTAAGCTCCTAGAGGAGGCTTGGTGAGGCTAGCTTACACTCCCCAGATCTGTAGTTATTGTAGTGCTGAGCTCCTTAGGTCTATCCTACTTATCAAGTACTCCCCTGTTTCTAAGCTCCAGTATTTTCTTGGAGGTAGGGAACATTGTTTAGTCCTACATGGCAATTACCACTCTTTTCCTTTGGTAGAGGGTTTTAAATATGTGGGTTACGTCGTGGGACAGGTGTCGAGATCCCTGCAACTCTGGTATTTGGAGGTGGATGATGAAGATCAAGGAGCCGTTCTCGGGATTGATGCTCATCGTTTAAGCTTCTTATTGCCTTGATCTAACTCTATCAGAGAGGCATTCAAATTTACTCCGGCGATTTTTTGCACAAAACCCTTCTTCTTCGACCCTCTTACAGCCCGTTCTCGTTTAGGTACGTTCTTCTTTCTTCGCTATTCTATCTCCTCTTTTTAAACTGGATTCTCCCCATAGTGTAGAGGTTTCAAGCCCAGCGTGGGTTGCTCCTGGGGAGTTCATCTGCGTGAGGTTAGTCGGGTTTGTTTCCGTCAACCTTTATTCCCCCATTATTGAGGATTTTTCCCCTTACGCTATTGTACTTCAAAACAGGGTGTTTCGCGAGCTCTTCTTTCTCACCGTTATTTTGTACCCTATGTTCTCCATAGGAACCTTAATGTCCGAGGGATTTATCAATTTTTCCTCTATTCTGAACATTGAAGAGTCGTATGAAGAGGAGGAGGTATCATTGCACCGTGGTGGCAATATTAGGGTTCCGTCCAACAAAGGGCCATCGAGCAGTGTTAAGCCCTCGTCGCCTCCTGCTTCTTTGTCAAGGGGTCCCCGTAGAGTTCTCGTTTTTTCTGCTTCCAACATCCCTTCTACAATTACGAATGAAGAGTTGGCTGTTCTTAGGGTTAGATACTCTATTTCGTCGTCTGTTTCCCTTAGGAAACCTTCTAATTCTGAAAGGGCTTACTCCTTTGTTGAAAATGAGACCTGTCTCTATATTGGTGCCCTAGAAGGAGGTTTGCGCCTGCCCTTTTCCACCGTGGTGAGGGATATCTTTAGTTTTCTTGGTTTGGTGCCTGGCCAAATCGTACCCAATTCTTGGCGCCTCTTAATAGGTTGTGCAGCGCTGTAGGTGTAACACTCGAGGTGTTTAATTATGTTAATTATATTTTTTTAAGTATAAGTTAATCATAGATGTCAAATTATGTGGTGTTAAGTGCTTACGTGTCCTTTATGTGCTATTTGACACACACGAATTATGTTTAAAATTATATGCCATGTATTTGATTTATGTGTTATGAGTCAAATTTCCTAAGACAAAATATAAAGATTCATAAAACAAGGTTATGGGTTAATGTGAAAATATTATTGGGTCTTTATTTGAAAAGAATGTTATGTAAGCGTTTATTTGATAATTAGACTACCCTTCTTCTAGAGCAATCCAGACGTAGAAGGAAAGAAAAAAATCAGCCCCCACCCTCTCATTCCTTTCCAACGTTCTCTCCCTCTCTCATTCCTCTCAAGAAAAAAATCAAGAAGTCTCCCCATTTTCTACTTTTAGGGTTTTGGTTCTAGGGTTCAATCAAGTTCTTGGAGCAAGATTCAATCTCAAATCCATCTCTCACCCAAGTGTTTGAAGCTCTCTCAATCCATGGTTGAAACCTAAAAGAGGTAAGTTTCCTTATAGTGAGTTTGAAGAGAAATCTGTCCAGAATTTACTGGAATTTGTACCCTAAGCCACGAATTTTTAGACATAGTAAATCATCTTCAAAAATTACGAAATTTTATGGGATGTCCCTCAATGAGTCTACAATGTCGTGTAAAAATTTGGGATTAATATTCCTTAAAATGAAGTCTAGAAAAATCTCGCACTAGACTGCACTCTGTGTTACTGCTACTGCTGAACCTCTGTTTTGGCCTTCGGTTTTTGATGAGTTTGACCTAGTTTTCCATCACGTTATTTTCTATAATTTTTATGTGAGGTACCCATATGTGTCTAGTATATCGTGTCCAAAAATTAGAGTAAAAATCAAAGAGAATAATTTTAAACAATTCGTTTACTAAGCTGCATTCTGTTTCGAACAGTGCTGAATTCTGCAGTCTTAGTCTTTGTTCTTTTAATTCAAAGGCATAGTTCTTGACCTTGTTAATTTTTGGACTAATTTTGATAGCATATGCATATAAGTGATCTTTATGTGGTAAAAGCATTAGGACGTAGTTCTGTATGGTTTGTTCTCAAGAATTCTTTAAGTGAAAGTACGTTGAGTTGTCATTTTAGGTATCATGCATATGCATTATTGTTTTCAAGAATTCTTTGTGTAAATAATATATGTGCATATACAATACATAGGATTTGGTGATCAAGTGAAGGATACAAGGAATACAAGTTGATGTTTAGTTGAAGTGTAAAGGAAGGTGAGTAACCTCATACTTTGAAATGGGAATTTTTATGAACTTCTTTTCTATGAAGTGTGGTTGGTTTTCCTATGCTTTGAAGTAACGTGCCTATGTTATTGGAGTTTTATGTTATAATGTGGAATGGTTCTCAATGTGCTTTCGAAGATGTTACAAGCCCATGTATGTTGTAAGTTTTAGCTTATAAAGTGTGTATGTCATGTCCTTGATTTACTATATGTGCCCGCTGGTGGGTTCCATAATAGCCAGCAGTATGTGCCCGCTGGTGGGTTCTATAATAGCCAGCATTATGTGCCTCCCTGGAGGATTCTATAATAACCAGGTATGTGCCTTCCTGGAGGGTTCTATAATATCCAGGTATGTGCCCTTGCCGATGGGTACCAATGATCGGCCGGGATCCCGATATGTGTCATGTATGTATATGTATGTGGTAAGCCTGGCGGTATTGGCTATGTAAATGTATTCGAGTACTTCATGTTTTCATGTGAAATGTCTTTTGATTTTCTTTTAAATATTCGCAACCAATGTGCTATATGTGAGTTGAATATTCAAAACCCAAATTAGAGTATGAGCCTTACTCACTGAGCTTTCAGCTGACGGTTTAATTACCAATTTCAGGTGATGAAGTATGATAGCTTATAGGTGCAATGTTTTGTGCAAGTTTGGGCTTCATGGAATCGTTTTGCATATAGAAAGGAAGTAGAAAGAAGACTTGTGTTTTTGGGCATGTTTTGTGCTTGTTTCCCTTATGATCAAGGATGTAGATAATTTTTGTAACATGATGTATGTAAGCTATGTAATTTAGGGAAGACTATGGATGTTCAAGCTGATGTAATTATGATATCATGAAAGTTATCAATGTATGGATGCTCTAGACCAAATGGGTTGTGCTTATTTTGCTTAAACTTAGTTATGGTTACTTTTATCAATAGACACCCTAAATTTAAGTGAAGTTTTCTTAATCGCTTCCGCAAATGTTCATTTTTTTTTTTAGAGCACCTTTTCTGAGCCCATTTGGTTATGTAAGAAGGCCTTGTTGGCCGGTCACGAGCCGTAATTCCCTTTTAAGGGGTCTAGGGATAGCGGGACATGACAGTAGGGGGCAATGTCGAATGGGCAGATTTCTTTGACGAAAGGGCCTTTCTTGAATCAATTTTCTGTCAAGGAAGCCCCAGGTGGCACTGGGTGGTTTTATTTCACAAAGAGGCCCGGTGAAGGGGAACTAGTCACAGAGCTTCCTGCAGTGAATAAAAATTGGAAAGATAAATTCTTTTTTATTGGTGGTGATGGTTGGGAGCTCCCTAATTGGGAGACTGGAACGTATACCCCTCGGATTCCCAGTAGGTGGGGAGTTCCCATCACAAATTGTAAGCTATTGCTTTTCTTTAATCCAGTATCTTCACGAATTTGTTCATATATTTATGAATTCTTCTTTATTTCGGTAGCTAGAGCTCCATTTCCTTTGAGCCCTGCCTTGGAAACGGAGCTGCAACAAGTTAGGGGCTATTCAGTTCATAGTTGGGAATTGCTTGTGACTTTGAAGTCATTGGCCGCATATTTACTGGGCCCAGAGACTACTCGTGAGGCCTTAGCACTCTCTAGAGGTAGTTTCTGTTTTTATTTGGTGTCATGCTTTTAGCTGACTTTTACATTGCTTTCATTTCTTTTCTTTTCAGAAGAAAAAAGAGAGGACAAAGGCATGGCACCGAAAATGGACAAAGCCCTGCTAGCTCAACTTAAAGCTGAGAGAGCAAGCAGTCATCTGGGGTCGTAGCTTCAAAAAGGAAGAGCTCTTGTCTCCAGAAAGAGCCAAATGTCGATAGCTTCCTGGATGCCAATTTGTCTACTGGCCCTGCTCTTGACTTAGTGGTTGAGCAAATTGTTTAAGATGAAACCGAGAGATCAAGGAAAAAGATGAAAGGAGCCGAAGTGGAGGGTACCCCTTCTACCAAAAAGACGAAGGCTTCTGTTGGCCCCTCTGTTCTGGGTAATTATCAGGAGGCCCTCGAGCGTGCTTTTGGGCTGCTTTGTGCAGCTGATAAAGAGCTAATGGCAGAGATGTCTCTCCAGGCAGTTGGGGAGCAAATGTTGGTCGAGTTGGCCATGGTATGCTCCTCTTTTCTGCTTTAGCATTTTATTTATTATTTATTGCTTCCTTTGCTGACCCTTCTTCTCTTCTGGCAGGCTGCGGTTTGTGGCCGATATCTCACCTTCTAGAGCCATAACCTGGGTAAACAGGTGGTCACCCTTACGGAGGCCAATTTGAAACTTACGAAGCAGGGTGCTTCCATGACTGCAGAGCTCCAAAAAGTGACCAAAGAGAGAGATGCCGCGCTAAAATCGAAGAGGGGCTTGGAGGAGGAGAGAGATATTGCCGTGGCCATTGCTCTAAGTTTAAAGCAGAAGATTTCTAAATGGGACGTGGAGATGGAGAAGTATAGGACCATGAGTCTTGGGATGCTAGAAAAGGTGAAGAATGCTCGTAGGGAAGCCATTGATCTCTTCCTGCAGTCCCCGAGTACCATCAAGACATCACCCAGCAATATTTTGATGGGTTTGAAGCCATGAGGAGCCGGGCAACCTTAGCTTTTCCAAATTTGGACTTTTCAAAATTTGAAGCTGATGATGAAGAGGGTTCCTCTGGTCTTGACGGGGGACAGAAGGGAGAGGAAGAAGGCGACGATGCGGCGTCCAAAGGTACATCCGTCCTGAGCTCTTCAATTGCATCCCTTTTTCAAACTCTAGAAAAAGTCTCTCTCCCTCTTGAATCTCCAACTCCAGCTGCAACATCTCCTGGCCCATCATCAGGTGATGGGCAAGGTATTGACAGTTCCACCCTAGGCCTTTGAACGGCATTTTTAGAAACTTTTAATTCAATCGGGGTCTGTAACTAAACTCATTTTCATTCTTTCGTACTTTAACTTGTGTTTGTCTGAGAGTGGCCTTGACTCCCGCTTGGCCGGATGACTTTTAAAACTTGTCTTGATGTTTGTTGGGGTTGATCTCAATGAGATCATTTTTTTGGGCCATTTGAAGGCTGTTTGCTTTTGAAATCATAACAGGTGCAGGTTTGATGATAGCATGCTCTTTACTTTGAGCCGAGTTATGGAAATTTTCAATAGTCTTTGTGCATGTTGCGTTATGCATACTGACTTTTGCGGATCTTGCCAATTTCTGCCCTTGTTATTGTTGTGCCAAGTCATGAAGCTAGAAATTCTTTTCTGAGCTTTGTTTGATCGCATAGCTGTGCTACGCCTTACTTTCCTAAGTGTGTAAATTGCTTTCATCCAAATCAATTTTGAGACACTTATTTGATTTTCCCTTGGTATATCTATAGGTAAGTTGTAATTCCATAGATTGCATAGCTATGAAATGTCTGTAAGCTTGAAAATTTTTCCTAAGCTTTATTTTTTAATGCATAGCCATGCTATGTCTGCAAGCTTAGAAATTTTTCCTAAGCTTTACTTTTAATGCATAGCCGTGTTATGTCTGTGAGCTTGGATATTTTTCCTAAGCTTTACTTTTAATGCATAGCCATGCTATGTCTGTAAGCTTGAAAATTTTTCCTAAGCTTTATTTTTTAATGCATAGTCGTGCTACGTCTGTGAGCTTGGATATTTTTCCTAAGCTTTACTTTTAATACATAGCCGTGCTACGTCTGTAAGCTTGAAAATTTTCCCTAAGCTTTATTTTTTAATACATAGCCGTGTTACGTCTGTGAGAGAGTGGTAGTGGTAGTATTCCTACTCCCCTAAGTATATTAATTGTTTGGACGTGCGTCCAAACAATTAATATACTTATTGTAATTTCCCGTAGGATATGCTTCAAGTCTGACAATTAGTTCCGTAGAATATTGTATGTGTTCAAAACATGAGAGATTGGCCATTGGGGTCCAAATTTTTTGCTTTAAATAAAAGCAATCGTTTCAACTGCCCGAGGTAATCGGATGTGTAACTTCCCATTATTTGAAGCAGTTGAGGTGGTGGTTTTAATTGTAATTTTGATTATGATCATGCTGATGGGGTTAGCAAGCGGTTAGTGAATCGTCCAAGTTGTGCTATAAAAATCAATAGTTGTGATAGATTACTCCCCATTCCATAATCAATTTTCAATTCGTAATGGCAAACAACGAGCAAATTTTTGAGTTGTGCCAGGAGGTACAAAACTTGAAGGCAGCCATTGATGGGCTGTCTTCAAAGATGGAGGCCATGGCGGAATCATCTGTCATGGAGAAGACGGTCCACATGGTGCTGATAGCCAACTGGGACCAGTTAGAGGCTTTCCGAGGTCAATCGGCGCCGCCAATTCCTACCCCTCCAAGGGAGGGAGGTAGTGATTAGGTTGTAACTTTGTGGGTTTTGCCCACAAAGTTTTTATGAAAAAAGCTATCCACACCCCTTGGGGTGTGGATTTATTAATAAAATTTGAGTAATTTTATTCTTCTGCTTGCCTTTTTCAATATCATGCGTACAGGAAAATTGAACAATCGTCTCTCGTAGGGAGTTTTATTGGCCATAGGGGCTAACAAAGAGAACACATGGTCCTAATGAAAACAACTTTTGCTGCTAAAGTTTTCTTGAAAACAAAAGTTTCCTAAAAATAGGAATAAACTTCCCAAAAAATAAAACAGAAATATACTTTCATTGTAAGCACCTACTTGTAATACTTCTTGAGATGCTCTGCATTCCATGAATTTGGCAGTTCTTTTCCCCTTAGGGTTGTAAGCCTGTATGCACCAGCCTTGACATGGTGCAAGACCTGATAGGGTCCTTCCCAGTTTGGGCTAAGCTTGCCCATCTTCTTTCCAGTGGGATCAACTTTCCTTAGAACTAGATCACCAGCTCGAAAATCTCTTGGCCTAACTTGTGCTTCATGATACTTGACCATTCTTTGTTGATAAACGGCCACTTTGGCCATTGTTGTTTCCCTTGTTTCTTCTAAGAGGTCTAGCTTAGCCCTGAGATCTTCCTGGTTTTCTTGGTGATCGATGCTTACAGTCCTGTAATTGAGGAGTTCAATTTCAATGGGGACAACTACTTCAACCCCAAACGCAAGAGAGTATGGAGTTTCTCCAGTTGCAGTTCGGGGCGTTGTTCGATATGCCCATAGCACATTATAAAGCTCGTCTGGCCAAACTCCTTTGGCCTTTCGCAACCTCTTCTTAATCCCCTTTTTGGATTCGTGACTTCCACTTGCCCATTAGTTTTCGGGTGAGCTTTGGACGCAGAATGTACATGTATTCCCTTGGAAATATAGTATGCTTTGAACTGAGCATTATCAAATTGTTTTCCTCGGTTTGTGACTATAACTCGTGGTAATCCAAATTAGCTAATAATTAACTTCCATAAGAAGTCAATTGTAACCTCTGCTATGATTGTGGCCAGCACCTTAGCTTCGACCCACTTCGTAAAGTAATCTACAGTTATAATGGCACGCTGGACCTGGCCTGCTGCCATAGGAAGTGGGCCAATTAGGTCTACTCCCCATTGGGCAAATGGCCAAGGTCCTTTCATTGGAGTTAAGACCGTGGGTGATCCATGAATGATATTTGCAAAGCGTTGGCACTTCTCACATTTTTGGACCATAGAGTTGCAATCTTTTTACATGCTTGGCTAGTAGTATCCCAATCTAAGGAGTTTGTAGGCTAGCAAGCGGCCACCTTAATGATCCCCACATACTCCTTGGTGGACTTCTTCCATAGCATGTGCTAATTCTGCCATGGTTAGACATCTAAGATATGGTAATGAGAAGCTCCTTCTGTATAGCACATCTCCCATCATCGGGTATTTTGCAGCTCTGATCTTGTGCTACCTAGCTTTGACCTTATCATCTGGTAGTGTCCCGTTTGTTATGTAGTCAACTATGGGACCCATCCATGAGTTGCTGTAGTTACTAGCTTGTACTTATACATCCGGGGCAAAGATACTTAGTAACTCCAAATATCATACCGGTGTATTCCGTGGAATAGCATCTTCTTTGGCCGTGGCCAGCTTTGCCAAATAATCAGCTTCAATGTTCTCATCCCTTGGGATCCTGACAATATTAAAGCTTTGTAGCTTTGCAACTTGGGCCTTCACATTATCCAAGTACTTCTTCATTACCTCCTCCTTCACAGTATATTCTCCCAGGACTTGTCCTACCACCAGCTGTGAATCACTTCTGGCTAACACGTGGTTAGCACCAACGACCTTGGCCAGCTCCATTCCAACCACAAGAGCTTCATATTCAGCCTCATTGTTGGTTGCTTTGAACTCAAACCTAAGCGCGTAGCTTAGGCATTGTCCTTTTAGAGATGTTAAAATTAAACCATCTCCACTTGCTTCTCTGGTTGTTGATCCATCAACTTGAAGGACCGAAGGTTTAGGTTCTTCCTTGGGGAGCTCTTCTGGTTCTGGATATGTGTATTTTGCAAGCACTTGTGCTTTGATGGCAATCTGAGGCTTGTACTCTATATCGAACTCACCAAATTCTATTGACCATTGAATTAACCGACCTAATGTCTCTGGACAGTGGAGAATTCTTCGAAGTGGTTAATCTGTCAGTACTTTGATAGAGTGAGCCTGGAAATATGGTCGTAGCCTTCTGGTTGCTATCACCATTGCGAAGGCTATCTTTTCAGCTCTGGGATACCTGAGCTCAGCTCCTCACAATGCTTTACCAGGAGCAGCATTCTTTGCTCCTCCCTAACCAAAACTGCGCTAACAGCATGGGGGAGACAGCAAGGTACAAGAATAGGTCTTCTCCTTCTTACGTCCTGCTAAGCAATGGTGGGGATGTCAAATACCCCTTTAGCTGATTGAAAGCTATTTCTTCTATGGTAGTCCACTCAAAGGCCTTTTTCAAAACCTTAAAAAACATTTGACACTTATCAGTTGCTCGTGAGATAAATCTGCTCAATGCTATGACACGTCCCGTTAGCTTCTAGACCTCCTTAATGTTCTGAGATGAGCGCATGGTGAAAATGGCCTGGATCTTTTCAGGGTTTGCTTCAATGCCCCTTTGAGACACCATGAACCTTCAAAACTTCCCTGAGGAGATTCCAAAAGCACATTTTGTCGAGTTGAGCTTCATTTGCTATTTTCTGAGAACCTGAAAGGTTTCTTCCAAATCTGCAACATGGTTATGTGCCTTGGCACTTTTCACCAGGATGTCGTCCATGTATACTTCTACGTTGCGCCCGATCTGTTGCTTGAACATCTTGTTGACCAGCCTTTGGTATGTCGCCCTTGCATTTTTAAGACCAAAGGGCATTACTTTGTAACAATATATATAAACCCCTGTCGGTAATGAATGAGGTTTTCTCTTGATCTCCTTCATGCATTTGGATTTGATTATGTCCTGAAAATGCATCCATGAAGCTGAGGAGCTCATGCCCGGCAGTAGAATCCACTAAAAAGTCAATCCTTGGCAGAGGAAAGCTATCCTTTGGACATGCTTTATGAGGTCGGTAAAGTCTACACACATCCTCCATTTGCCATTGGCTTTCTTCACCATGACCACGTTGGCCAGCAAGTCGGGGTAGAGAACTTCGCAGATGGATCCCACTTGTATGAGCTTATCTTCCTCCTTGGCCGTAGCTTCATTTCATTCCGGAGCAATGGTCCTTTTCTTCTGCTTAACAGGGCGTACTGTGGGGTCTACGTTCAATTTGTGAGATATGACCCTTGGGTCAATTCCTAGGATGTCCTCGTGGGACCATGCAAAGACATCTTTGTTCTTTCTTAGGAATTGTAGCAGTTCTGCTTTTGCAACCATGCTCAATCCTGTTTCGATTCTCACTGTCTTTCCTGGTTATCCTAGTTCCATGAGCTCTTCCATGGGCTCTCCATGTTGGAGCTTCTCTTCATCATGTGTCGAAACTCTTTACATTCATAGTGATGTTAGCTCCTCTGAGTGAGGTGACGTAACACTCCCATGCTATTTTCTGATCTCTTCTGACGCAAGCAACTCCCTCTAGCATTGGGAACTTTATCATCAAATGATATGTGGAGATTATTGCCCCGATCTTATTCAGAGTTGTTCTCCCCAGTATTGCATTGTATGCTGAGGGACAGTCGACTACTATAAAATCAATATGCGTGTAATCTGACTCCCTTCTTCCCCCATGGTAATTGGTAGGGCTTTCTGACCAGCTGGATAAACGGGCGTACTTGCAAATCCAACTAGTGGTGATGTCATAGGCCTTAGCCTTTCTCGTCCAACCTTTAGTTGGTCATATGCGTAGAGGTAGAGAATATCAGCTAAGTTTCCGATGTCTATCAATACTCTGCGTGTGAGGTAATTTGCCACGACTATGGTTATAAACAGGGGGTCATCATGAGGGTTCTGAACTCCCTTGATGTCTTATTCAAAGAAAATAATAGGTATTTCCTCCTTTTTTCTGGAATTTGCTTGGATGGCCAACTGTGTTGACTTCGAAATGTTCCTCTGTTCTCAGCTTTCTTAAGTGAGTTTTCCTAGCATTGCTAGACTCTCCGCCTCCAGCAAATCCACCATGGATGACCTTGATCTCTCCAATGGGACCTGATTGGGGCGCCTTGTCATCTTTACCTTCCTTGCTAGTATCTTCCCTTCTGGATTGTTTCTGATACTTCTTCGTTACAAAACGTTGCAGTCTCCCTCTTTGGATCAGATCCTCGATCTGCTGCTTTAGGTCAATACAATCATCTGTGTTATGACCATGGTCCTTGTGGAATCGACAGTATTTGTCCTTAGCTCTTCTGTTAGGATCAGTTCTCAACTTTTCGAGCCACTTGAGGTCCCGGTCATCTTGTAGGTTGCTAAGGATTTGCTCTGTCATAGCTATGAGCAGAGTGAATTGCTTGTACTAGCCTTGGGGCAGTCCTCCTGCTCCTCCCCGCTTTAGGGATGATCTTGAATTCACCATTTTATTATTTGGTTCACCTCCCGTCTTGCGAGTGAATTCTCTTCTCTTCCTGTTAGGTGGGGGAAATTCGCCAATCTATGATGGCCCTGCTTGGGGATCAAAGTCATCACGTGAACATTTTGCGTAGACAGCTTCCTCTGCATTCATGTGTTTCTGAGCTCTGATCATAAGCTTTGCGAGAGTTTTGGGCGGTTCTTGAGACAAGAGGTATAGAAACTGTCCTGAGTACAGTCCAGCTATATATGCTGTTATGCTCACACTATCGTCGGCTTTATCTATCTGAACCACCTCTTTGTTGAATCTAGTGGTGTATTCTCTTAATGACTCTCATCTTCCTTGTTTCACCGTCAGGAGGTGCATTGCTGGTTTGCCGTAGCGTTGGCCAGCAATGAAGTAGCTTACAAAGCTTGTGCTAAGCTCTTTAAAACTACGTATACTTCCCGGTGGGAGCTTATTAAACCATGCCCGGGCATTTCCCTTAAGGGTAACTGGGAATGCCCGGCACATTACTTTGTCTGGTACTGCTTGCAGATGCATCAAAGATTTATACGTTTCCAAATGATCCAATGGGTCCGTGGAGCCATTGAATGTCTCTAACTGGGGCATCTTAAACTTCCTTGGAAGCGGGCGTAAAAGGTGAATCCGTATTCTGCACTAACTCTTCTACCATAGCAGGAGTTTGTGCTTTGATATGTTTCATTAGCCCTTCAATCTGGTTTTGCATCTTGAGCAATGCCTCTTGTTCGTGGGGCAACTTTTCTGGGGGAGGCTTGCCATACATTCTTCGATTTTGGCTTTTTTTCTCACTGGATTCGCCTTCTTCCCTGTCATCGTCTTCTTCATGGCGACTATTTCGTAAATTTAGGATGCTTGGCTCGGAGATTTGCTTTCGCAAATCTGCGTTTTTCTGCATCGCTATTTGTAACCCTAGTGTTAAAGTTTTTATTTGCTCCTGCATATGGGCAAACGCTTCTACAGTCATCTGATCATCTCCAGTTTTGTTTGCCGTGGCAGCCTTGGCCGCTTCTGCCGCCTTAGCGGCCTTGGCAGCCTTGGCAGCCTTGGCAGCCTTGGCTGCAGCGGCGACCTTCGTGGCCTCGTCGATACTCGTTTGTGCGGGATCTGTAGCCATTGTTGTTCTGCTTTGTTGGGTCTCTACCATACAAAATTGTTCACCGTAAGGAAAAAGTTATTTCCCACAGACGGCGCCAGCTAATGAATCACCTTTGTCATTAGCTCCGACCTAAACCTGCAAAAGAAGCAAGAACTTGAGTCACCGGTGTGGTGGTGTGCCTCCCACTCTCCAATGCCTAAGTCAGTAGAATTCTTGCTATTTGGAAAGAGAATTGAGATTCTCGGTTTATGAGTTTCATCCCTTGTATTGGAGTTCTACCGCCATATTTATAGGCATTTTAATTGGAGGTTGAGTCCTTGTAGGACTGTATCTCGTAGATTTCGGATTACCTCTTTGAGGAATGTGGAGCCCTGCCTTAGCTAGGAATCTTTACCCATCTTTGATCATGCATATCTTTGGCATTTATGCTTATCCTACCATCAGCATTCCCCTATCCCTTAGGATTCAGGTTTCTCGGTGTGGCATCTTTATCGAAACAAGCATATTCCATGGATAATATCCTGGATATTATCCTTCTCATTATAGCTAGAGGCCGGAGCTAGTCCTTGGACCTTTTGCCAGCTTCGTCTGAAGGACGGAGTTGGAAGATCCTGTCTTTGTTTTAGGTAAGCTCCTATAGGAGGCTTGGTGAGGCTAACTTACACTCCCCAGGTCTGTAGTTATTATAGTGCTGAGCTCCTTGGGTTTACCCTACTTATCATAGAGCAATGTCTAAAACAGAAATAAAAGGACTTTATTAACGGTTTAATAAAGTCTGATTACGAGGAAGACAAGATAAGCTTAAGCTAAGTTGTATTGAGTACAAGATGGACTTTTAAAAGTAAAGGAAATTGATAATGAAATTGCAATGAGCAGTAGGCTTTGATGGTCGTCAACCTTTGCCAAGGCCTTCAAAACTACAATTTATAGGCAAGAGCTTCAAGCCTTCAGCTGCTTCAAATGCCCCATTGCATGGCTGCCATGTGGCCCTCTTGAGCTGCTTCAAAATGCTCCAATGAGAGGCTGTTCTTTGACCAAAATGTGCTCTTCACTCCAAGGAAATGGCCAAGGCCTGAAAAATCTTTCTTCCTTGCATAAAACTTTGCAAAAGGGCAAAAGGAATTTCGGCTCTTCCAGCATCTAGGCCTTTTTGAGCTGCTTCAACACTCAAGGTACTGCTTGAATGGACATCCTCTGGGCCCACCAATGCTGATGACCGAGACTTCTCCAGGCTTCCCCACCATTATATTGGTCCCTGCATCTCATGTGGGCCCTTTAAATCCTCTAAGTTTGATTTTTTATGGAAGAAGAATCAAGAAACAAAAGATCAACTAGACCTGGGTGAGCTGCTTGTGAGCAGCTTGCTTAGGTCTGCATAAGGGTCATCATTTAGCCCGAAGGCCCATGGCCCGCCCAACCCATCAGGCTTTTACCCGACCTGTAGTTTGTAAGGCGGGCTTGGGCCTATGAATTTTTACTCGGCCCACTAGTAGGTTCAGTCCGTGAGCCCGCCGGATAGCCAGCCCGTGGTACCCGCCAATAGCCCGCCCACGGGCCCACCCATTAGCCCAAAATCCTTTCTTTTTTCCCTTGCCCAAGGAAATTTAAGCCCGCCTGCTAGCCTGCCCGGGCTTTTGGCCCGCCAGGTTTTTGGCCTGCAAGCCCGTCAATTGGGGTAGCCCGTGAGCTGGGCTTGGGCTTCAATTTATGGTAGGTAGCCCGGCCGCAAAAAGTAAAAGCCCTGTCGGCCCGGCCCGTGGGCGGACTTGGGTAGTAACTTGGCAGGCTGGGCCGACCCAGCCCGATGATGACCCTTAGGTCTGCATGAGTCATTCACCAGCAGCTCCAAGGGCTGCATGTATGCCACCTGTCCTTGGCCTTGCTTCATGCTGAAGGATGGTTGCTACTCAGACTGTAGAGACCCGTATTTTTGAGACCGTATTTTTTTTTCTTTCGCAATCATACGACTTGTCGAGATAGACGGTATGGATTTACGGTGCGGCGTGTTTGTGGAAGGATATAATAGTAATTCTGTGAGAGGTGCACGTGTGAGTGTGTGGCACGAGAAGCAGGGGATCCCTCCCCAACCTTTATCTTTTCCAGGGAGAATAACTCTCCCATTTCTCTCCCTCACTCTTCGGCTCACTGTCTCTCTCTCCTCTCCTCCGAAATTTTCTCTCCTCTCTTCTCCCTTCGATCTCAACACCTTATAGCATGATTCCGGACAAAGTCCAAGAATTAAAGTTGTTCTACGGAGCGCGGGCTTTTTGAATATTCAAGAAAAATTACGATCGGACCACGTGGGCTTCGGTTGACTTGGTCAAAGGGGTCGGGTTTTGCTCAAAACCCTTGAGTTAGGGATTTCTTACTCTTGTTATGCGTTTATACGGTGTTTATGTACCTAGATCGTGCTTTGTTTCGTTGTTTGAGGTTGTTTGTTCCATTTCCGAAAATCTGCAGAACAGGGTCTCTGTTTTTGGGGTTTTACGCCTTCTTAAACTCTTGATTGAATTTTGGTTCCTTCATATGAAATAGAGTAGACTTAGAGCCCGTTCTAATGCCGCTGGAATCACTCAAAACCGTTGAGAATTGAATTTATGGTGATTTTTAGAAAACTGGTCTGCAATCTGTCTCGTGTTCTGGATTTCAGTCTGCTTCGGATGGCCATAACTTCCTCGTCCGATGTCCGTTTTATGCAAACTTTATGTCTGTTCGAAGGTCTTGAAGTTAGCTTTCATTTTCCACTGGAATCGCCTTAAAATTCTTAGTACATCCAAAGTTATGATCATTTGAGTGGAGATGTGTCAATCTGTCACGCAGATTCGTATCGCTTCGGTAAATGCCTATTTAACCGTCCTTGGACTGCAGATTTGACTAGGGTTCCTTCATACCTTTTAAGCTTCATTCACTTGCGCAACTTTTGGGACTAGAATCGTTCAAAAATACTAAGAACTCGATTTATTATGATTTTTAGAAGATTGCCCTGTAATCTGAAAGTCTGGGCAGCGTACAGAGCAGTGTTTATTCATCGTTTGCTATGGTTAAATGATGTTGTTGGTTATGGGTCCTTATGGGTTTTAAAGATTGGTAAGTTGGTGAACTTTTGGCGTTGGAATCATTGAAAAGTATTGAGTATGAAAATTTTAATGAATTGTCGAACACTGACTGCTCTCTAGGACAGTTTTGGTCCGTTGATTCTCGTTCGTCTGTTTTGACTCTCAATCACTTCTAACACATCTAAAACACTTTTGAACCATCCCTAAGCTTGGTTGCTTGTCCTTTGGTGACTCATTGATCGTTCCCATTCCCTAGGGATTTGTTAAGTGTAATTTTAGTATTGTCATGAACGGATGGGTACTTTAGAAACTGCTTGTGAGTAGCATGCTGTATAGGTGCGGGGATATATTTAGAGGTATGGTGAAGACGTTTGTATTTGCTAATTTGCGATACGGTAGATTATTGGTCTTGTAATGCCATGCGATAGATTAGATGGCTTTGGATTCGATGGTATGACTTGATGTTTGTGAAATGGAAAGTGAAATGAATGTGAATATCAAATCGACACGGAGAATTTTCAAGGCCTAACCTTCAAGGTAGGTGCTTGGCAGGGGATATCAGGGTCCCATAATTAGCCTGGCAGGAGCTAAAAGCTCATATTTCACACTCAAGGCCTAACCTTCGAGGTAGGTGCTTGGCAGGGGATATCAGGGTCCCATAATTAGCCTGGCAGGAGCTAAAAGCTCATATTTCACACTCAAGGCCTAACCTTCGAGGTAGGTGCTTGGCAGGGGATATCAGGGTCCCATAATTAGCCTGGCAGGAGCTAAAAGCTCATATTTCACACTCAAGGCCTAACCTTCGAGGTAGGTGCTTGGCAGGGGATATCGGGGTCCCATAATTAGCCCGGCAGGAGCTAACGCTCATATTGAACACTCAAGGCCCAACTTTCTAGGTGGGTGCTTGGCAGGGGATATCGGGGTCCCATAATTAGCCCGGCAGGAGCTTCGGCTCAAGACACACACGATGAGATGGCGTTGGACACATGAAAGGTGGGAATGGTTCTAGTGTGAGTCAACGGATTCTGATATTCACGCTCGAATTACGGATCTTGACCTGCATTGGTTTGGTTTGGTTTTGGTTTTCACAAATCATTTTGAAGTAAAAATGAAAGTTTTAAGGGAAAGAGAGTTGATATTCCGTAAAGTGAAACTGTGATAGATTGTGGTGTTTATGCATGTAGTAAATGAGGTGGTTGAGAACCTATTGTAAGTTTGTTTGGTTTGATGTGAACTTAGTATAGCCTTGAGTTTTACATGAGTTTGACAGGAATCACGATAAGATGCTTAGAACATAGAAGTCGATATCCATTTGTCTATTGTGGTAAATCCCTGTTGTTCATGAAACTTATTCATCTCCGGTGCATATTTCATCTCATTTTCGTATAGCTTGTGTAAAGATTTCTCTACTGGGCGCGTGTTTGCTCAAACCTATTATCATTTCAGGTACAACACAAGGGTAGTGACATGAAGTGCATGGAGTGCATCTTTGCATTAAAAGGGGTTTTCAGGAGCTAGCTATATATTTGTAAATCAAATTGTATTGTAATGTACTGGAATGTCTTAATTTGAAGCATTGTATTTGTGGACAAAATTGAGGATTTGGGAACAGTATTGTATTTTGGGATATCGGCTATACTATAGTGAGGATTTATACTTCAAATGGTATTGTTATTTATGTTTAAAATCGAGGACGTGACAACTTGGTATCAGAGCGTTAGGATTGAATACCTAGAGACCGTGGGGAGACTTTTAGTCTCATGGGTTCAAACCACTGCATATCTTTAACCAAAAAAAAAAAAATGTGTGAGTGTTTGCATGACTATGTGTAGTGAATGCAGTTGCATTTGTAACTATAGTTGTTGTCATCGGTTGCAGTCTTGGTCTTGAACCAACTATGGTAAAGTACCTTTTGATGAAATGAGATTTGGAAAGAAACTGTGGCGATTGAAATGGTCGTGAGTTGTGACGATATTGATATGTGAAAGAGATAATTTCTTAGCATATGATGAGTTTTAGAATATTAATATGACTTACGAGTTAAGTGTTTGATGTGATTTCTATGTGAACTGTATGGATTAAGTATTCAGTCTTAAGCGTGTTAAGTTATAAATACTTTAAGTAATTTTTAAGTGAGAGAAGTGTATTATAGCTAGAGGATTGAGCTAGTGAGCATCTTGAATGAGTTCGAGGGGATAATATCTTACTATGGTAGATTGTGTTTGTCATTGTTATGGTAGTTATAGGGGTAGTGGTTTTAAGAATAGGTAAGACAAGTGGAACCCTTGTAAGTATCTGAGGTTGACTTAGGAAGATGAGAGTTATATGTAGGGTGTCTAGAAACAGTAAGTGTCTTCTGGACACTCAGACGACTACCGATGAGATCCAGTTGGAAGAGGCGCTTGATCACCGCTCCTTCTAGATGGAAGTCTTGGGAAGTCGATTGGATACTTAGTATATACTTAGGGGTAAGATCTATAGGTTTGAGACAGATGTCTATATATAGAAATTTTGTAGAAAAATGATGTGTTGTGGTGTTGTCGTAATCATTGTTGCATTGTAGTGATTGCCGTAGCGATAGTGTTATGAGGGGTCGATAGGAGAAGTGTTATGGTGTTGGTGTTGTCATTGCTGAAGTGATTGTTGTGGCAGTGTCAACATGACAGGTTGGTAGGAAAACAAGGATAGTATTGCTGGGTGTGAGAGAAAATTGTGTGCTGTGAGACGTATGGTGAGCGGAACTGTTAGAAGTTATCGTTACTTGTGAAATTAATTCTTAAGTGATGAGGTAGTGGGGGCCTTAAAATATGATGAGAAGTATAGATATGTTGCTTGAAAACCCTGGAGTCTTATGGGTATTTAGTGGGAAAAAGTTTGTCAATTGGTTTGTATCGGTGTCTAAAGTTTAGGATAGAGATATTCGGGAGTATTGGATGTTTGTTAGTGCAGCCATGGCACCTATTATGTGTAGGTACTTGGATGATGAAATCTTGTCAAGTTGTAACACTGTCAATACATAGAGATGATTAAGTGTTAAGAATACATATGTTTGGTGTGTATATTATATTTACGATAATGTTTAAAGTTGTGAGTATGTGAAGTACTTAGCTTGACTAGAGTTACCGAATAAGAATATTCGAAATTGATGGGTGAACAGAAAACGTGAAAGGTATTTTGAAGGTTAAAAGAACGAGATTACCATTGGGCTTTCTAGAGCCATGAAATGTGAAGCATTGGATACTTTATGAGTCTGTGGATACTTGGTGAGTCCGTTGGATACTTTGTGAGTCTGTGGATACTGAATGAGTCTGTTGGATACTCCGTGAATTTGTTGGATACTGAGTGAGTCTGTCAATCCGTGGATGTGTCTGGTGTTGTGTAAACTATTAAATTGTACCATGGGTTTATTGAAATATTTTGTGTATGAAATGTGTTGTTTAGCTTTAACCTACATGTTTGATTCGTTATGTAATCTCAATGCGTGAAATTGGCTTTTAGGATACAATGTAGAATAAACAATAGTGCCTGTGTGAGTAATTGCTATGAAAAGTTGTTCTTGTAGTTGAATTTGGTGTTTGTTTTTTTTTTTTAAGTAACAACAGTAATAAGCGGGGAAACTAAGTTCAAGGAAAACGGTGGATTTGAGAGTTTCTGTGAACGGTTCCATTATTGTATCGCATTGAATTATGTAGAAGGGACACATTACCATAGGAGTGAATTCAGATTTCTCAGAGTTGGTAGGGATACTAAGTGAGATGAGAGATGTGGAAAAGTATTAGAATCTGGTTGTATTTGAATGTTAGATGGAGAAAAAGGGCACTTGAGGTAATGTAAAATTGATAAGAGAGTTGTGTGGGTAATAGAGACGTGAAATGGAGGTAACGGCTAGCAGTTTTGTGTTATGTGTATTGATGTACCGATGGAGGTTGATTGGGAAAGACAGAACTTGAAGTTTAGAATTTGAGTTTTTAACAGCAGTTTAATTTGTCCTAGGAAGTTAGAAAAGTACTTGGAGAACGTAAGGAAATTGTTTGTTCGTATGTGGTATGATTGTCATGTTGGTATGCGGAGTTTAGAATTTTTGTATAGATGTAAGGACTTGAGATTCGATGAAGATGACAGTGGCTTGCGATTGAGTGTTGAGTGGTAGAACCATAATAATAGTGAGGGTTTTGTGGAGTAATCGGGTTTAAAAAGAAAAAGAAAAAGATTAAAAATAAAAAATAAAAATTTTCTACATAGAAAGGAAAGGATGATGTGATTATTATGAGATGACAGTATGAGGTTTGGTATTGTGGTTTGTGACTCGGTTGGACTTGGATGAGCAAATTTCGAGGACGAAATTTCTTTAAGGAGGGTAGAATGTAGAGACCCGTATTTGAGACCGTATTTTTTTTTCTTTCGCAATCATACGACTTGTTGAGATAGACGGTATGGATTTACGGTGCGGCGTGTTTGTGGAAGGATATAATAGTAATTCTGTGAGAGGTGCACGTGTGAGTGTGTGGCACGAGAAGCAGGGGATCCCTCCCCAACCTTTATCTTTTCCAGGGAGAATAACTCTCCCATTTCTCTCCCTCACTCTTCGGCTCACTGTCTCTCTCTCCTCTCCTCCGAAATTTTCTCTCCTCTCTTCTCCCTTCGATCTCAACACCTTATAGCATGATTCCGGACAAAGTCCAAGAATTAAAGTTATTCTACGGAGCGCGGGCTTTTTGAATATTCAAGAAAAATTACGATCGGACCACGTGGGCTTCGGTTGACTTGGTCAAAGGGGTCGGGTTTTGCTCAAAACCCTTGAGGTAGGGATTTCTTACTCTTGTTATGCGTTTATACGGTGTTTATGTACCTAGATCGTGCTTTGTTTCGTTGTTTGAGGTTGTTTGTTCCATTTCCGAAAATCTGCAGAACAGGGTCTCTGTTTTTGGGGTTTTACGCCTTCTTAAACTCTTGATTGAATTTTGGTTCCTTCATATGAAATAGAGTAGACTTAGAGCCCGTTCTAATGCTGCTGGAATCACTCAAAACCGTTGAGAATTGAATTTATGGTGATTTTTAGAAAACTGGTCTGCAATCTGTCTCGTGTTCTGGATTTCAGTCTGCTTCGGATGGCCATAACTTCCTCGTCCGATGTCCGTTTTATGCAAACTTTATGTCTGTTCGAAGGTCTTGAAGTTAGCTTTCATTTTCCACTAGAATCGCCTTAAAATTCTTAGTACATCCAAAGTTATGATCATTTGAGTGGAGATGTGTCAATCTGTCACGCAGATTCGTATCGCTTCGGTAAATGCCTATTTAACCGTCCTTGGACTGCAGATTTGACTAGGGTTCCTTCATACCTTTTAAGCTTCATTCACTTGCGCAACTTTTGGGACTAGAATCGTTCAAAAATACTAAGAACTCGATTTATTATGATTTTTAGAAGATTGCCCTGTAATCTGAAAGTCTGGGCAGCGTACAGAGCAGTGTTTATTCATCGTTTGCTATGGTTAAATGATGTTGTTGGTTATGGGTCCTTATGGGTTTTAAAGATTGGTAAGTTGGTGAACTTTTGGCGTTGGAATCATTGAAAAGTATTGAGTATGAAAATTTTAATGAATTGTCGAACACTGACTGCTCTCTAGGACAGTTTTGGTCCGTTGATTCTCGTTCGTCTGTTTTGACTCTCAATCACTTCTAACACATCTAAAACACTTTTGAACCATCCCTAAGCTTGGTTGCTTGTCCTTTGGTGACTCATTGATCGTTCCCATTCCCTAGGGATTTGTTAAGTGTAATTTTAGTATTGTCATGAACGGATGGGTACTTTAGAAACTGCTTGTGAGTAGCATGCTGTATAGGTGCGGGGATATATTTAGAGGTATGGTGAAGACGTTTGTATTTGCTAATTTGCGATACGGTAGATTATTGGTCTTGTAATGCCATGCGATAGATTAGATGGCTTTGGATTCGATGGTATGACTTGATGTTTGTGAAATGGAAAGTGAAATGAATGTGAATATCAAATCGACACGGAGAATTTTCAAGGCCTAACCTTCAAGGTAGGTGCTTGGCAGGGGATATCAGGGTCCCATAATTAGCCTGGCAGGAGCTAAAAGCTCATATTTCACACTCAAGGCCTAACCTTCGAGGTAGGTGCTTGGCAGGGGATATCAGGGTCCCATAATTAGCCTGGCAGGAGCTAAAAGCTCATATTTCACACTCAAGGCCTAACCTTCGAGGTAGGTGCTTGGCAGGGGATATCAGGGTCCCATAATTAGCCTGGCAGGAGCTAAAAGCTCATATTTCACACTCAAGGCCTAACCTTCGAGGTAGGTGCTTGGCAGGGGATATCAGGGTCCCATAATTAGCCTGGCAGGAGCTAAAAGCTCATATTTCACACTCAAGGCCTAACCTTCGAGGTAGGTGCTTGGCAGGGGATATCGGGGTCCCATAATTAGCCCGGCAGGAGCTAACGCTCATATTGAACACTCAAGGCCCAACTTTCTAGGTGGGTGCTTGGCAGGGGATATCGGGGTCCCATAATTAGCCCGGCAGGAGCTTCGGCTCAAGACACACACGATGAGATGGCGTTGGACACATGAAAGGTGGGAATGGTTCTAGTGTGAGTCAACGGATTCTGATATTCACGCTCGAATTACGGATCTTGACCTGCATTGGTTTGGTTTGGTTTTGGTTTTCACAAATCATTTTGAAGTAAAAATGAAAGTTTTAAGGGAAAGAGAGTTGATATTCCGTAAAGTGAAACTGTGATAGATTGTGGTGTTTATGCATGTAGTAAATGAGGTGGTTGAGAACCTATTGTAAGTTTGTTTGGTTTGATGTGAACTTAGTATAGCCTTGAGTTTTACATGAGTTTGACAGGAATCACGATAAGATGCTTAGAACATAGAAGTCGATATCCATTTGTCTATTGTGGTAAATCCCTGTTGTTCATGAAACTTATTCATCTCCGGTGCATATTTCATCTCATTTTCGTATAGCTTGTGTAAAGATTTCTCTACTGGGCGCGTGTTTGCTCAAACCTATTATCATTTCAGGTACAACACAAGGGTAGTGACATGAAGTGCATGGAGTGCATCTTTGCATTAAAAGGGGTTTTCAGGAGCTAGCTATATATTTGTAAATCAAATTGTATTGTAATGTACTGGAATGTCTTAATTTGAAGCATTGTATTTGTGGACAAAATTGAGGATTTGGGAACAGTATTATATTTTGGGATATCGGCTATACTATAGTGAGGATTTATACTTCAAATGGTATTGTTATTTATGTTTAAAATCGAGGACGTGACACAGACCTTGAGCTGTTTGTAAACAGCTTGTCTAGACCTACCCAAAAAGAACATTCTAGGCTCTTGAGCTGCTTGTGAGCAGCTTAAGGCCTTTTCTTGCCAATTAAAGGCCATATGTGACATTTTTAAGGAAGTAGGCCCATCTATCAATTGGGTCTAAACTTGAAGTGAATTATAGGCCCCCATCTCTTCGTAAGCCTTGTGAGCCCAACCTTGGAAAGAAAACTTGGGCTTTAACTAATTTGGACCTATTTAGAAGGCCTTATTATTTCTTAAGAACTGGCCTAGGCCTGGATAAAAACGTCCAGATCTGGTGGGTCAATCCACGTCTTTGTCATGTCTTGGGCTTGGGCTTGTGATAATTTAATTTAACCCAAGCCTATGCAAAACTCCATCTGGTCAATAACTTCCAAACCGGCCCTATCTTGTGGGCAACTGGTTATAAAGCTTTTCGAGGCTAGAGATTTGACTTTCAAGGCCACCTTTTAACCCATAAATTCATTTTCCCATTTTTTGCCAAAAATGGGTGTAAACAAGAGTTTTGCAGTAATATTGGGTTATCTTGTATTCTACTTTGATTAAGTGCATTAAATCCAGGGGCTGGTGTTGCGAGCGAAACACAACATTGGTGTAAGATTAGATTGGCCTACTCTTCCGTCCATTTCGTTGATATGAACCTTAATTATTTTGGGATCACTGATGAGTCAACTCGTGTAAAAAATTGCATGTTGATCGAATATTGGTAGCTTACATGCTACATGATCAACCTACCGATCGGGGCCGTCTCCGAATTAAATAATAATAATAATTAGACTGGAAAAATTGAAAAAAATACGGTTGCTTGAACATCTATACTTCTTCCAATAAAAAAGTAATAGTTTAGGGGGTTAAAACAATTTCACATAGGGGAAAAAAAACAAGGAAAAAAAAAGAAGAGAATAATACACAGGTGAATAGCTCTAGCAATCCAACTGCCATCATATTTTCTGTTCAAATTCACGTGCCTCATCTTGTCCAGGATCCGGGGAATTTATATAAAGATCCCACTCTTTCGGAGGCTCACTCTTGCTGCTTCCATTCACCGGAATGCTCACTGCAGGCACCCGAGCTGCTTCCGTTCACTTTCAGTTCTAACCGGGCGTCTCGCAGATGTAGCTTTTGGAGCTTCATATAGTGTTATACTGCCACCCCCTCCACTTCTTAACAGTGCATCTTCTTGGCTTTCCTATTGTGTCTGAAGGGTCTCCAATATTTCGACCACCTTGCTCATAAAAGGCCTCCCTTTGGGGTCCTGGCTAAGGCATTGGTATGCTAAGTGGGCCACCTTTACGGCAGTTCTGGTAGAGTACTGTCCTTCCACTCTAGGGTCCAAAATCCTCAGAAGCTTCTTGCTATGGATCAAGAGCGGGTGGGCCCACTCAACCAAGTTGTGTTCTCCACTAGGCCTGCTCGTGTCCGTTGCTCTCCTTCCAATCAGCATCTCAAGTAACACTACCCCAAAACCATAAACATCACTTCGAGCTGTTAAATGCCCTGTGTCCAGGAACAGAGAGAGATTGATTAATTCTAAAGCTGCCTTTTGTTGTAGTTAAGCG
Organism: Rhododendron mucronatum var. ripense; assembly: GCA_019656295.1. Taxonomy (NCBI): domain Eukaryota; kingdom Viridiplantae; phylum Streptophyta; class Magnoliopsida; order Ericales; family Ericaceae; genus Rhododendron; species Rhododendron mucronatum. Next base: position 747,839 of record BPLT01000190.1, read on the forward strand.
AGTTTCAGTTATGTATGGAGAAATTATTTTCGTACTCCCTTTATCCATGCAAGTATAATAAATCACAAAATAGTTTTTCTATTTATGAGTTCCTGGTTCCGTGCAGAAGGGTAGTGAAAATCATGTCTTTGAATACAATGGAATTATGGAAGAAATCCATTCAAGAAAGTTGGGCGTCAAGGAATGATCTGCATAATATGATATAAACCATAGACCAGTTGAACATAACAGACAAATGCAGATGTATAAAAATGTTTTGGCGGCAAAATCATTTCTCATGACCTGCTTTAGGTTTTAGTTCATATTTTAGATGTATTCATTCTTAGCTTATTTTCGCTAGTGGGGCAATTTGATAAATCTATCAACAGGTTTATCTTAGTTCAGGTTTATGGTCAAGTACATGAACAAATATGTGCAGGAACAAATATCGTTGTGTGTTTGTTTAGATACGTATATGGTGGTTATAGAGAAGAGGACATGCAGAAAATATTTCGAAATAAGAGACTTGCAAAAGTCAGGCAGTTACAGAAGTAAGTTCCTAGTCTCACAGAAAACAAGTGAAAAGTACATAAAGGTTTCTGCGTGGAAATTCTGGAGAGATTTCACTGCTTGAAAACAATAAATTTCTAAATACTGCAAACTCAATGCCGCCAACACAGCAAACAAATCTAGAAATGAATAGCTCAAGTACATGAAGAATGGCTGAGACATAGAGAGCAAAGGGAACCTGACGCGGCGGAATTCACAAGAGATTAGTTAGCGTACTAATCCAAACGAGATAAACAACCCGTCGCAACGAGCAATTCTTGCGCACAAGAATGAAAGAGAAAATCTCTGCAATATTATTAATCAAAAAGCTGCCTAAACCCTAAGTTACAAACCTTTATATAGGCGAAAACCGTAGAAACCCTAAAAAATAAGCTTGGAAAATAAAAAGTCCCATAATTTAGGGCTTTTCCTAAAATTGAAAACGGGAAAGAAAAACAAGACTTTCCCAAAAAGAATCAACTTTAAAGGAATTACGGACTAAGAGTTATTAACGAATCAAATCTTTCCTAAAACGGCAAAATAACGCAATTGAAAGCCTAAACGAAGGAATTAGGCCTAAAAACACCGTTCATCATCAACCTTTAAGTCAGCCCACCAAGTTTGAGCCTATTCCAAGCTCGTCCGAATTTAACCAATTCGGGTAATCTGAAACTAAACACCGTTTGGACTTTCGGGGCTTGGCTCGATCCAGCTGATCATGGAATTGGGCCTCCACGTGCTCTACATCAGAACCACTTCAATTCCCAGAGCTCAGGTATATGAATGGCTTGAAACACATAGCTTCCAGATTACCACACCTTTTGGGACTCCAAGGTAAGGATAAAAACCCAGGTTTTTAAGATGGTAGCAAGGGAGCCACTCTCTACTCCCACTGTTCTAGGTGCTCTAATGGAAAGAGTATACAAATCATTCTACAATTGACAGAAACTGCTACAGGTTGGGTGTACTCTGAACCACGTGGAGGTGAATCCTAAATTCAACAATCAGGCCGATGACGTGCTCCAAAACCATCTTCATGTAGCTCTAAGGTTAGTTTAGTCATTGGCTATCTATTTTAGCAGCATTTAGATTCAACAAATAGTCCATTACTGTATCTTCTCTTTAGATATTTAACAAAGTGAGAGTTTAGTTCATCCATTGGGCTTTTTCCTATCTTCTGTTTCATTGAACAATTAAAACAATTTGTGAATGGAGAACCTTAAGTTTAACCTAGTACTAATAACATATACCTCTTTCACATAGAAGCAGCAACTAGGGATTTATGTTGCCAACCTCAATTGATTCAAATATAAGGCCAAACAAACAAGCTCCAGATTAAGTAAAGTCTATTCCAATTTGTCATTGAGTCTATTCCAATTTTTCATTGGGCCCAACTTTTCAAGCAACCAAAAGCATGAGAAGAGCTGGATCAAACCAAGAGGTATAACAGAATCTGACAAAAGCTGCAGTTGAATAAAAATAGTGATTCGGTCAAGGAAAAAAGTCATTGAAGTCAACAAGATGGTCACTTAAATGAGATGAAATGAAATAAAAGGAAGTTCAACAACCTAGTCCCTTCTCAAAATGCAATGTCATGCAGGATATGCAACTACGCAAGTACCGATGAACATAATGCAATTCATTCCATCAAGCCATTGGAAGACTCACCAGTCGCCATATACTCTGGGGCTATATACCCATCAGTGCCCATGACTCGTGTTGATACATGGGTCTGGTCTCCGATAGGCCCATCCTTAGCCAGCCCAAAGTCAGAAAGCTTTGCATTAAAATCCTGCCATCATTACTGAACTTTTAGCAACATACAGAAGTTATTCCAGAGCATAACGCAGAATTCACGAAAGACTTCCACGAGTCGCCATGAAGTTCCATTTTTAACAAGAAGTTGGCTACTGTTATGTGAAATATTTCTTTGAATAGAGCATGGAAAATTCAAATTATGCATGGCTAGTGGCTATCACCCTATTAAGAGTTTTCTGCCGATAAGTCAAAAGATGACTCAACTGTATAACATACAAAAAGAAAACTGTCTAAAAGAAAAAATTCATAACTCAAAACAATTCACTGTTAACGCTTCAGTTTCCAAAAGAAGTTGGTTAGTGTTTCATAAAACAATATCTATGCATAGAAACTGGAAACAATGTTTTCAATGGAGAGTTTGGAGCTCGCCTTGAAGCGAGGCGCAACAAAATCGCTCCCGGCGTTGATTTTTGAGCTGAGAACCATAAAGGCATCGCCCTCCATCCAAGGTGGATGGAGACACACGCTTTTGACGCCTTTTTGCCAAGGTGAGGGAGGCAAGCGCATTACATGGGTCGGTTTAGGTGAAGAGTCAGTTCATTATAAGTTGTTGGGGCAAAGACAAAGGGTTCCCATGTTTGTTTGCAAGACAATATTGTCCTAGTGGATGAAACTGCATGGGGGGCTAATGATAAATTAGAAATTTGGAGAGAAGCATTGGAGTCCACAGGACTTAGGATAAGCAGGAGTAAAACTGAGTATATGCATAGAAAGTTTAGTGAAAATAGAAGTGCCAGATAGAAGAAGTGAGGATTCAGGATCAGGAAATACCAAAAAGTGAGCATTTAGGTATTTTAGGTCAATTTTTAGCAAGGATGGAGAGAGTACGGACGATGTAACTGTTAGAATTATAGAGGGGGAATGAGAAAGGTTTATCGATACTAGAACTTGATTCACTTGTATTGATGATGACTTGATTCGATTTGGGTGTTAATTACAAATGAAATGCATGCCTATATATAGGCTTACATGAGGAGAATAATGGAAGACACAAAGAAATGAAAAGGGCATAAAACATGGCCAAAACAAAGGGCCTTAAAACATGGGAACATTATTCCCTATAACATGGAACACAAATACAAAAAGCAAGGAGGAAAACATGGAAGTGTAAAACAAGGAGGGAATTATGGGAGGGAATCTCTAACATTCTTTAACAGTAACCCATAGGATCCAAGTAGGGTGGCTCAAGTGGAGAGTCGCTTTGGGTGTATTGTTGGATTAATTTTAGTTTTGTTAATAGAAAAATAAAAACTCCTTGACGCTTACAAGTCGCCTCATGAGCGACCAACCGCCTTGAAAACTTTGACTTGAAATGCATAAACGACATCCCATGCATGCCAAACATCGTGGTTTCAGAATCACCATTTACTAAATCAAAGCTGGCTATTACAGTATAAAACTAACATATTTCTGCCAGGATTTCATTCACAAAATTAACACATTGAGCAAGAAAAGTTAGAAATCATGACAGTGCTAGAACTAACCGCATCTAGCAAGATGTTTGATGTCTTAAAGTCCCGATAAATGATCGGCCTTTCTGCAAGATGAAGGAAAGCAAGTCCTCTTGCAGCGTCTAAGGCAATCTTCATTCTTCTTGGCCATGTGAGAGTAAAACAATCTCCTACAAGCACAATGCTCAACTTCTAAGAAGTTTGTAAGCAACATTTTATCTCATCAGATGATCTCATAAGGGCTACTTGTAAATGCCAGCATTAGTTTTCAGTATTTCCTGCAAAACTCTTTTATTTCCCTGAGGTTTACATCATTTCTTCTGGTTTTCCATGTTGAAGAAAATAATGGGGTAAAACTCTTGTTTTTAGGCAAAAACAATCAGTCGTCTGTAAGCAAAATGGATTTACTTCACCAATCTTTTTGTTTTTAACAGGTCCACTCTCATAAGCAGGGGAAAAAAAAGAAGAAGAAAGGTTACGCACCAGTCTTCAACAGGATGGATTTACTTTTGTTTTCTATCTCTAATAGAATCATTTTAATAAAATACTCGAAGCCAATGCCGACGTTTGAACGAATACCTCCATGACTCAAAATATTAACATTTTCTGCAATTCAACGTACTACCTGAAATCTATAATTGTCTCCATTGTTTCTGGAGAGCAAAAGGTGCTTTAATACAGAAGTATTCTCAACATTTTATTCAACATAAGAAAAGCACATTCGCGATGGATCTGCTAAATCTTTCCCATTTTACTCCATTTACATCCTTTCTTCTAGGAGACTATTTCTAGAGCAACAAAGCTCCATGTAACCACATTTAAGTTGACAGGAAACATAAATTAGAAAGTTGCAGAAATGGTTGATTCGGTTTTTGGCAGGGGATTTTGCTTTTCCAGTTTTCCCATGCGCACAGATGTGCACATAGTATTTTTTTCAATTTTCATTTTCCCTCACGTCATGACTAGGTACGGTGGAAAGTGCTCGTCTGCCCCAGTGCTATGGCAGCAGTTTATGTGACATGAAAATTGGGGCGAACCTATTGCTTCTACACATTTTCGCTTCGAAGAGGGAGCCTTGGTGCTTCTACGAATATTCACGTTAATATGATGCTAAAGATAAAGTCATATGCATTGTCTTATGAATGATGCTGAAGAAGTATAAAAAGAAAACAATTGGAGAAAATCAAAGACAGAGAAACATAGGCCAATAATTCAAGGTTTGGAGGAAAAAATTAAGAAGCTAAATCTAGTTTGATTTCGAGGATTACTTAGAAGACTCTAGTTTACTTGACAAGTAGCATCTTTTAATCTTGGTTCAAGTATACAAGTGGAGATTCCTCCAGGGGTCCTACTATAAAACATCCAGAAGTCAATTTAGTACTCACTTAGAAAAAGTTGCTTTCCCAGGCTCCCAGATGCCATATATTCAGAGACTAACAGCCGGTGTTCATCTTCACAGCAGTAACCAATGAGCTTTACCAGATTTGGGTGACTGAGCTGACCCAAATAGTTCAATTCTGTCTGCATGCATACAACAACAAATTCTCCACTTTAAATCCAACAAAAAAACAAGTTTATCTCTTCACAAGGAACGTCGTAGTTAACAACAACGATCTAACGTTGCGAAATGAAAATACATATGGATTCCAAGTATATTCTATAGTTCCGTAACTCATAAGGCATTATTAATCTTAATACTATTGAGAGAGAAATACTCGTCTAAGTAACACAGGGATGAGACAATTCGACCAACTTGTTACAGCGGAAAAGGGCCCTGATGTACAGATTATATATCAAACCCAAACCTTGTGAATGTCTCGAGATTATGGCAACAATAGTCTTGATTCTATGTTCAAAAATTTTCAACTCTAAAAATTCAACTGTCCTTAATGACATCTACATTTTTTCCAGGAAGTTGATGTTACCTAACTTGAGGTTGTGGCGAGGGGCGGGGGCAATGCAAAGGGTTCTCCACTCCTGAACTTATAGTTGCAAGTTTTTCTAAAACATACCTACGCCTCCTGCCAACCCTCACCCTTCTGACAAATGAAGAAGCTCTATCACCTCTAATAGAAACACCCATACCAACACCTAACCAAGAAATGCTTTATTTGTGGGTGTTTCCATCAGAGGTGATAGAAACACCCACATAACTTCCATTGTTTACAACATACCGTTTTCCTGTGCACCAAATGACAATAATCTTCTTTCTCCATTCATTTTATCCGGTGTTGGCATGTGAATTCTTGGGAGGTTCTTGAGTCCTTATGGAACTCCTAATCCTGCAACTCCGTTTGCCACCAAATCACCCACAAAACACCACGTCCATCTCTCGGGATGTAGTCAGGCTCTGTAGCACACCTATCCTCTGCCACTCCTCCACACAAGACATGAGACAACTTCACTCCTACCACTCCCCACCACAATACTACAGAAACTCACAAATTCTCCCAACATTTCCTAATTTCTCTATAAAGGCCAATACATAACAGATAATGAACTCTTAAAAGAGCAGTCACCTTGTGCACCCCAATATTTCAAATCTACCACTTTCTTCCCCCATCTATCCCATCATAGACAAATCTCCACAGCCCATTACCTAATAAAGCTTGACTCAGTATGGCATCGAACCTTTCTCACATATTTATCCAGATCAATTAATCATCGTGAAATAAATACTATTTAATATCTTCAAACAATATTTGGTAAAGCATGTTCACTCCACCTTTGATGAACCTACAATCGAGGAAAAGTTATTCACCTAAAAAGCGCTTCCTAGTCTAAAGGCACAAATTCTCTTTAAATGGTAGAGATACTGTCTTATTCTATATTGAACTTTGGGAAAATATTGATGGCCTAACAAGGTAGAACTCTAAGGCCATCTCTTGTTTTGGGGGATTCCACGCTGAAGTAAAGATAGCAGCAGTTGGCAATACATCAGTGCAAAGAAAGACTTTTTCATGTCATCTTCAATTTGCACTTGAATAGCATCAATTAGATCAAGCTAAATCATTGTTCTTCTCTACAGTCCTGTGGAATCTCTCTCTCCCTTTCCCTCTCAATATTTTTTTGGGTTTGCCTCTTCTATACCAATCAATAGTTTATGCAAATTTGAAGGGAAGAAAAATGAAGTGCCAAAAAAGGACGTAAAGAAATGCAATCAGAAGAAAATACCAGCCACTCTTTGCCTCCTTGAAACCGTTCACGATTAAGCTCCTTAATTGCAACATTTGTGGTCTTGTAACCTGGCCTCACACTCTCATCTATAACTCCTTTATACACTACCCCGAAGCCACCATCACCAAGCACGTGATCACGCTGGAAGTGCTTTTTTGCCAACCTCATCTCCTTATACGTAAAGACATCAACATTACTACGGGTAATGTAATTGAAAATTGGTTGTGGAAAAGAATGCTTCGGCATTCCTCCACCGTTGTTTGAACCGTTGCCGTTCCCTTCTCTCCACCAGCGATTCATACCCATAGGCACAAGTTTTATACCCTGAAACGCCTTTGTGATTGTTCCCCATGATCTTCCCTTACGCTCATGCAACGCCAATGCATTCTGAAGTAACTTCTGAAGTAACTCCACTACTTCAGACATTGTAGGCCTTTCCTTTGGTTTAGTATGTAAGCAATTGTTCGCAAGTTTGGAAAAGTCCTTGAGACTTTGTGGTGTTGTTTCTCCATTCAGAGAGGGATCAATGATCCGGTCAAGCTTTCCGTTTTTTATATGATCTTTCACCCAAAGAACTAGACTAATTTGCTCCTCCTCGAGTCTGTGATCTAACGGTGGTCGACCACACAAGACTTCCAACAGCACCACGCCAAAGGCATACACATCAGATTTCCTGGTTACTCGATTGGTGTAGATATAATCTGGATCCCAATATCCTCTTGTTGCTTTGACTTTTGTGCTAACATGGGTTGTTGTTTGGCTTGTAATGAGTTTACATATCCCGAAATCAGAAACCTTTGCTACCAAATTCTCGTCCAACAAAATATTTGTGGTTTTCACATCTCGGTGTATAATAGGTTGTTTGGTACCCGTATGAAGATAGTCAAGTCCTCGTGCAGCACCAAGGCAAATGTTGAGCCTTTGAGCCCATGTTAGGGGAGATACTCTTTCACCGCTCTCATCTCTACTTGATTTGTAAAGATGACCGGCGAGAGTCCCATGAGCCATGTATTCGTAAACAAGAATCATCTCTGGACGCTCGTTGCAATAGCCGACGAGTGAAACAAGATGCGCATACCGGAGCTTTGAAAGCAACTTTACCTCTGTCCAAAATTCTTCAGCCCCTTGATTGGACTCGGCATTCAACCGCTTTATGGCAACAACGGTGCCATCGTCGATGATTGCTTTGTATACCTTACCGAATCCACCAGTTCCAACAACTAACGCGTCGTCAAAGTCATTAGTCGCTTTTAAAATCTTAGATAGTGGGAAAAAAGGACAAGATTCCTCCAATTGATCCACGCCACCATCAATTGCATTCTCCCAGCTCGTTAAACAGAGCGAGTCAGTGGACACGGCTCCCGCTTGATCGAAGGGATTAGGAAACAGAGCATGTGAAACCTCACCCAAGCCGGTCAACGAGGGTCCCGCTTGATCAAAGAGGTTAGAAAACGGCAAGGAAGGCGGAATCTTACCAAAGTCTGTGGCCGAGGCTCCCGCTTGAGCAAAGGGGTTCCTTGGATTAGGAAACGGCAATTCGTTACCCGAAATGCGAATGTCAAGCAGGTCTTGTGCAAACTTCTCCATCTAAAAATGGTCAAGAATTTTAAGTGAAAGATACTACTCCGTACTAGACAATGGGGGATGAGAGAGAACATTAAACCGCGTTATTGATACTTGACGAAGACCTTTCCCAAAAAAAAAAAAAAAACAGTTGACGAAGACTAGTCAATAGAACTCAATCCACTTGTAATAAAAAACAAAAATGATACTCACACAACAATCCAAACACAACAATTTACACAACCTCTCACATGCATGTGGGCTCCACACACACTACTATGTGTGGGCCCCACATGTATGTGAGAGGTTGTGTAAGTTGTTGTGTTTGGATCGTTGTGTAAGTAGCATTATCCAATAAAAAATGCCAATATCTTCTCGCACCCCACGCACCCCCCCGACCCCACCTTCCCTCTTCCGAAAATGCCCCCACACATCCCAGAATACCGAACCCATTTTCTCTCTTTTTTTATTTATTTACATAATAATGTTTATACTCTGTATCTTTTTTCTCTTTTATTTATTTAATATTATTTTAGTATTCCGATTTTCAATCCAGTTGAATTGGTGAAATTTTTTTATCGTTTTATCTTCAATAGTCATAATGAATTTTTGGAACTAAGAAAGTTGTAGAATCAAATATCTCTTAGAGTTAATCAATGAGAATTCTAGAGTCAAAATTTAATTATAGTCATTCAAGATAAAATGATCAAAAAACTAAAATCTTTCCACCGGTCCAAACAGATTGAAATTTGGAACATTTAATTTTTTAACCTCTTTAGACAGTTCATATATTAAAAATAATGGTTAAAAAATTAAGTGTTCTAATTTCAATCTGTTTGAACCGGTGGAAAGATTTTAGTTTTTTGATCATTTTTATCTTAAATGGTCATAATTAAATTTTGGCTATAGGGCTCTCGTTGATTAGCCCTAAGAGATATTTGATTATACGACTTTCTTAGGGCTAATTAACGAGAGTTCTAGAGTCAAAATTTAATTATGATCATTTAGGATAAAATGATCAGAAAATTAAAATCTTTCCACCGGTTTAAACGGATTGAAATTTGGAACACTTAACTTTTTAACCATATTTTTTAATATATAAACTGTCTAAAGATGTTAAAAAATTCAGTGTTCCAAATTTTAATCCGTTTGAACCGGTGGAAAGATTTTAGTTTTTTGATCATTTTATCCTAAATTGTCATAATTAAATTGTGACTCTAGAACTCTCGTTGACTAGCCTTACAAAAGTCATAGAATCAAATATCTCTTAGGGTTAATTAACGAGAACCTTAGATTCAAAATTTAATTATGACCATCTAGAATAAAATGATCAGAAAACTAAAATCTTTCCACCGGTTCAAATGGATTAAAATTTGGAACAATAATTAAAGTTAAATAAAAAACTAAAACAGTAATTATTGTCTTAGTAAAAAAACAAACTAGTGAATGTAAAAATAAAAAAAAATAAAAAAAAGGAAGAAGTAATTAAAGTCTTTTAAAAGTTTAAAAAAAAAAAAAGAAACTTAAAAAAAGAAACCTAAAACGGGGTGGGGGCAGGGCGGGGAGAGGGGGGGAAAAGGTGGTGGGGCCCGGAGGAGGGGGTTGTTGTTGCTGCCGCGGCGGGGGGTGGGGTGTTTGGTGTGAAAACTGAAAAGAGCCTCTCAAAATCAAGGTTGGTAAGCCAAGAGTCCAAGACATGTGTTGAAGTTACACTATTGCCCTATAAAGTTTTTTCTTCCGTCTGGTCCGTGGCATGTGTTGGTATTAGGGTAGGTTTGGTATTTTGCGTTATTTCGGTAGGTTTGGTATTTTGCATTATTTCTGGAAACGCTCAAGAGAAAGATAGAGAAATGCACCCCAATTTCCGCCGTTTCCCTAGATATCGTACCCGATTTCAGCCATGTTTTGCGTTGCTTGGTCGACAAGCTGGCTGGAAGTACAGCTCTGCTGTTGTAGCAGCGGTTGCCGTCGTTCATAGGAGTATCCCCATTACTTATTGCTTCAATTCTGTGTTCGTTAGGGCTCCAAGCTAGAAATCGCGTGCTTTGCTCTGATTTGGGGTTTCAATTTTGCAGAGGTAAATCTGCATATGGATGCTTTTGGACGTTCATGGGAGATGAAGTCGTCCAATTTCGTAAGCCACTCCTCTCCTCTACACTCCTATCCTATACGTTTTACTTTTAGGACTGGGGTTTTGTAAGATCTTACGCATTGTAGTGTGTGATTTGATAGGTGACCAATATAAATACAAATTGTTGTTGGTTTGTGAACACTTCATAGCAGATTAAAGCCCCGTCTATTGTTTCTAATATGTTTAGCTCTTTCAGGTTTTAAGCGTAGTTTCTACGTAACCCAGGGTGAGGGATTCATATGTGAGGTAAGGAAATTAATTATGGGTTAGGTTTTTCGTTTCGGGTTCTACTCATGTGGTAGAGTAGAAGGAAGTTATTTACTTGTAGATTGGAATTTTGAGATTGTTTTTTCGATAACTCATGTGTCTAGGCCAGCTTATGCGCACCTTGACTACTTCTGGGAGTTTGAGATTGTTTCTTATTTCAAATGATTTTTGCCCCTAAAAAAAATGGAGCTAGACTTCAGCGTGGTTTGTTTGGTAAGACATCATCATTGAGTGGATTCAATACTATTGCCAAATTATAGTTTTAAAACTCTACTTTTTTAGACATCGTATATTCGCATGCATATGGCTTTTTTTTTTTGTCTTTTCGGTAGATTTGGGGATATCAATTCTATGTGCTATGTAATTGAGCATTGTCGTGGTGGTTTTCCGTAGTTGAAGTAATGTAGGGAAAAAAAAAAAAAAGAGAAATATAAGTTCCGACATTCTAAACGTATTCTTGGTTCTATCTGCTTACCTTCTCATTAAATTTTTGTTCAAGTAGTGAAGAGGTCTTGCGATGAATGGTCCAATTTTGTCATTATGATTCTTATTGTGTGTTGTGTGTTGTGGAGGATACCACATTACTGTGTGTCATGCAAATGATGATTTTTAATCACCGACTTTTGATTGAAATCCAAGATACTTCTTTTTGTGAAGCTACTCATTTGAAATTGAAGTGATTTCTGAAACTTCTGGGAAAAAGGTTTTCACTGACTTTTCTTTAAAACAATGGAGGTGGGCAGTGGTTTCAGTGGATGTGGCCACTACCCATTGGTGCTAAAATGACTTTGCTGAAATCATTTTTGGGCTTGCTGCAGAGTCAACAAGAAGTAGAAGAAATGTTGTTTCATTCGTTGGCTACCATTTTGGGACAATCTCAACCATAGGATGAAAACCATTTTCTTTTTTCAAGATAGATCAGTTGGCTTCTTGATGTGGGAAATTTGACAAAGCCAAAGTTAGTGCCAAATTTGGCAAAAAATATGACTTTACCATTCTTGGCAGCAAATGATAGCAATGGGTAGACTTGATTTTTGCCAAAAAAAAAAAGGAAAGAAAAAAAGAAATGAAGTCCTGAATGGCTCACGGGTGGACCTGCTAATAGTACAATCAACTAAGTTTGTAAATTCGCTTACAGGACAATTTCCCCCCTTCTTTTGGGTTTGTGAATTTGACTAAGATGACAATGCACTATCACCCATCTATTTTAGGCATAGGAAATAACACCAGTGGCTATACAAGAAACTAGAGCTAAGTTGCTTACCTAAAAGAAGCAGCAGGTAGAGCCAAAAATATTCCCAAGTATATGTTCGTGTGGATCTCGTTTTATGTCCATGAATTTAACTACAAATTAGTTGACTCTTACCCACATGTACTTTAGGGATTAGGAAATAATACAATTGATTATGAGAAGTTAAAGCTCACACTCAATGGGTGTGGAATGCCGACGGTGGTTGCCAAGGTTTCAAGGATTGATTGGCTGAAGCATGCAGCTGTCAATGAAGCAAAGGAACTGGCTGCAGGTTTTTCACAACCACTTACTGGAGCTGCTTTTCATTAAATTTCGAATGCCAAATACATGGTGTTGTGAACATAACCTCCTGAAAAACTGCCCATGTTAAAATCAGGGTAGTAAAACCATCAGTAGACTCCCACCGTGTGCAGTAAGCACGCTAAATTGTAGTTTCTATAAGGGTCCTCAATGACTTCTCCTTGTGGTGACAACTTCGCTTCTATTAGAAATACCCTTCTTTATGCGTAGTGTATACTATTCCCCTTGGCGTTTCAATTGGGTTTGTTGCGGTTTTAGCGATATTTACTAGAGTAATTCCTGTTGGACCACTGCAAACAAAGATTTTTCTGTTCCCTATTCTTAACGTGCATTAGACCAACAAGCAAATTCTCATGGGAAAATTACCGGTCAGTGGAGGACGAAGCCAATATTCACCACTTTCATGGTCTACAGTTCTGAAACTACCAATACATGGTACCATCTGTTTTAATTACCAATACATTGTAACCATAACACCGGTGAAACAGTGGAGACAATTTTGCCCTTAATATAAAACGGCGTCGTAACATCAAAACCCTTTCCCTTTTTTCAGCCAAAAAAGAGCACGTCAAAATATGAAACAGACTTTATGTTATATTCAAAATGATCATCACGTTAATTGAAAAAGACCAAGTCATTTAGGGTTCGATAAATCTGATCAACTCAACCTTTCCTAGGCCAAAAAGGGGCAAGTCAATTCATGAAAAAGACTTTTTATTATATTGAAATAGACCATTACTTTTGTTGATAAAGACCAAGTGATATCTTGTTCAGTAAATATCATCTCCCATTTAAACTGAACTAACCTTCTTTGAGCAAAAAAAAGGGCACGTCAAAAAATGAAACAGACTTTATGTTATATTGAAAAAGACCATTACATTTATTGAAATAGACCAAGTCAAATAGAGTTCGACGAATGTCATCTCCGAGTCAACTTGAACGAACCTGCTTTGGGCAAAAAAAGAGCACGTCACAAACTCAAAAAGACGTTATGTTATATTTAAAAAGACCATTACATTTATTGAAATAGACCAAGTCAAATAGAGTTCGACGAATGTCATCTCTGAGTCAAAGAGGGTCGAATAGACATTTCAAGTGGGCACACCATGTATTTGTCAATATTTTTCCTCCTGTCATGCAAGTGGTAAATTGAAGACTTCAGACCATGATATTCGAATATTTTCCGGTCAACACCTCTGACCGGTCATTTTCCCAATTCTCATTCCCTTAAAAGGTCACTTCATGTGGCAACTAGAGTTTGAGGAAAGACACCATCTTTATGTGAATCCTTATGCACAGACATTCGTATATAGCAGATTTAATGAGACCAAAGTTTTTTTGAACAGAGGATAGCATTTTATATGCAAAGAGGGATGTAAATCCATACATGCATGTTTGCACGTGTTGTTTCGCCCTTTTGCTTAGGGATGTCATTTTTAGTTCTATGCACTACAAGAGTAACAAATTCCCTTCATCTTATTCCTCCTCGTTTTCCTGAAATGCATGTTAGCTCTTATTCATTGTTGGCTATTTCACAAAGCAATTGTAACTGTCCATTGTCCAAATCTTGAAATTCAAAGTTTAGGAGTAATTTCCCAAAAAATCCATTGCGTAATTCCCAAAAAATCCATTGCATAAGCTGCATGTTGTGACCTTTATTTTTGTGTTTAGTTTCCTGAAAAGTAAAAGTGGCATAGTTAACTTATGTAACCTAAATTATGTGCAATCTTGAAAATATAAGTACATGTCAAAGCAAACAACTTCGGCGGGAAAAATTGATAATCAAGAAAATTTTATTGTCCGTGGAACATTATCTTAATTGGACAATAACCAGGAGGATGGCTAGCACGTGTTTACATGGAAGAATTTGAGTTGTCCCATATTTCGTTATTATTGACTCTAGGAATCCGCACTTGTATGTATAATCTTATTTGATAGTTTTGTTTGAATTCTCTTTGGATCCCTTCTATAGTTGTATTGTTTCTTATCCTTGAGATTTAAGAGCCTGTGTTAATCACTGGTGTTTCTCCTTTCAGCCCACCTCCAGAAGGTTCACTAGGTGTTATTGATCAAACTAGGGAAGTATGTTGACGAAAATGCTCAAAAGTTGTCTATGCTCCAAAACTGAGATATTTGTGTCTAACAGGGAGGTAAATATTCTCAATATAACACTTTAACACCCACCCATGAAATTGGGAAGACTCAATAGTTTTAGTTTGCAACTCTATAATTGTCAGCTTGGCTTGTTCCATTTTGTGTATTTCGTTCCACTGCAAACGGTTAACAGTTTATAAATAAGGCCATCTTCACATGTGTGGAATTGGCAACATAACTTCATCTCACTTGTGTATTTTGGCAGTGTAGGATAGGTCTGGATCTGAATGGACAAATACCCTTAGAGAATAGATGTGCCGGAGAGGTTAGAATGGTCTATGGAAAGGAATGAGAGGAATGATCTAGAAGGGTGAAGAATAGAGCAGGGGTGAACAGAGAGGGTAGGCAATGGAGACCCAAACCCAGAGATCCCCAAGAGGAAAGACAATAGAGCCCCTGAAAGAGGATAAGACCTCCTTTGAAATCAGTGCTCACCAACTTTCTCTCTCTAAGGAATGTTCACAAAGCTCAATCTCTGAGGTTCAATGAAAGAGACGTTTCATATTTATAGCCTACACGAGCTAATGCTCGGGCACCAAGTGGCACGCTAATAAAATGACATGTGTCCCTTTTATACTCCCTGATTGCCAAGGTGTCGCTACCCTCGCGATGACCGCGAGTATGACGGTAAGCATATCCTCTTATTCGCGGAGATCCTCTTCTTCTTTACAACCACTAAATCCCCTTCATTCCCGTAGGGCAAGGTCGTGACCTACTCGATCGCGCCAATACTGCTGCCAAGCCTCAAGGGGCCCTTTGGGTCCTGCCTAAAGGCCGGAGCAGACATAAGAGTTTGGGAAGTTTTTGATGTACCTTGGTTATATGCGTCATTGTCTCCATTAGATTGGGACCGCACCAAGCAATTTCCTAAATAAATGGAGTTTTCTCCTTATAGGAGGAATCTGGGCTCGCGACCTTCACATGAGTGCAGCATAGCGATGGGTAGCGCTAGTCTCCCTCGCCCAAGGGGCCACGTGTCGCGCGACTGAGGCACCACGTGGCGAGCTAGGGTTCGTCGTTCAAACCGTTAACCCCGCGAAGTTGAGTACACATGTCGCATGCCCATTGGCTAGTCAAACGGTCAACGGTCGCGCCTATTGACCTTTCCTACAGGCAGTATGGCTTCATCTCTTTTCTACATTTTGGCAATACAACTTTTTTCTCTCCACTGGTACATTTCTGTTACCATATCTACATTGTAAGGTCTATGCAATGCATTTCAGACTACTTATCGTTGTGTTGTATTCTTCTATGGGTTAACTTATGTTAATAGCTCAGATTAATTCAACATTTATTAGTTTTAATTGTTCAGTTTATGAGAAGATTTCAGTCTCTTTTTTCTAGATGGGTTTTGATTTCGAAGAAGAAAAAATCTGAATTTCCAGGAGAATTTAAGTCTCATGAGGTTAATTTTTGGTTTTGTGATGAAATCCCAAAGAAATTTAAAATTTTAAGGGGTGGATTTGGTTATAAGGCACTAATTTTATTGTCCATAGCTTTTATGAGTAGAGATAGGGATGTTAGATAGAGGCATGAAAATGCCCTTTAATTTGATAAGTTGCCCACTAATCTCTTTTGGTAAACGAAACAAGAACTGAAACCATTAGAGAACAAGATTCAAAAAGAAATTCCCGATATGATGAAGATGAAAAATTGAAGAGGATGATTAAGATACATATATTATGTCAAGAGTAAAAATGGGGGATTGGGATGCAATTTGCTCTTTTAGATTTCTTTGTTGAGTCTATTCTGTTTTTCGTCAAATTAGTTCTAGTCTTTTTAAGTTGACTTTAAGAACTCCGTTTAAGCAAGCGATCTGATTGCTGTTTTTGATGTACCAAGGAGTTGTGTTAACTTGTGAGAACCTTCTATTATGAATGCATGATTTTCTCCCATTCTTTTGCATGTATGAGATATATATGTAGTATAAATTATTAGAGCGGATTAAAAAGCACGGATTTAAGGCTTAAACGTTGTCCTCTTTGTTCAGCTACTGTGTTCTACGGCTGTAGAACCCCGTCTTATGGGTTATGGTGTTTATGCTATAGCTTTTATATCTTTCTCTGCTCCGTTGATGCGCCGTGGAACCATTTTAATGGGTTTGTTGTGCCAAAAAAACAAATGCCTACTATTTCAAAAACTAAAACTCATTTATGCGGCAATAACTCCTCAATATTTTTCTACTATCACCACCACTATGAAAACCCAAAACAATTCCCGATACGGATTGTTAGAACTGTGGCTTATATGTTATGTATGAAGAGATACTAAGGAGTTCTAGAAAGAAGGCCAGATGTCGGAGCGTAGCGGAGCGGAACAAGTGGAGCGAAGTGCAACGAGTGGAACGGAGCGGAGCGATGGCATCTGGCCCATCGCCGATGATCCAGTGAAAGTAGACTGGGCCGAAGGCTCAGGCGTTCCGTAATCGGGGGGTGTTGCCCCCCGCGATACAGTACGGTTCGTACAGAGGTATTTTTGGGATACAGACCAAATACCATATTAGGGTTAGAATAGAATCGGTATAAATACTCTATGCTGTAAACCCTAATTCATATTGTGATAATAAAGAATAGCAGCCGCTCTCACTCTTGAACCACATATATTGCTGTGTCGATTTCTTTACTATTTTATATTCGTAAATCGTGTGCGTGTGTATGACGATCCTAACACAATTCATCCCATGAGCACGCGAAAACGTGTGAAGCACGGGCATTAGACTAGTAGTAGAAAAGGATAGGGAGGGTAGCAGTGGTACAGTCACCACACATGTACACCGCAAGCATGTGGGGCCCACTTTGAGTCTCACCAAAATATGAAAAATATTTATAAATTTTAAAATATTTTTTTATGGAACGTTGTAAGAAATTAGCTCCAACAGATATCGGTAAGTATTTTTTCTAAACTTGTAAGGGCGAAACTAAGCAGTTAACCCCACGAATTCAGAAAAAATACTTACCGATATCTGTTGGAACTGATTTTTTATAGGGCCCCATTATTTTAAAATTCACGAGTATTGTTCTGTATTTTTTAGAGACCCAGGAGTGGGCCCCACACGTGTGCGGTAGACATATGTGGTGAGTCTAGACTTTTTGTATGGAGGGCGGTTCGGCTTAATAAGTCAAAACGACTTAGAGTATTTTTTTTTCTTTCATTTAAATTTTTTCCGTATGTGTTAATTTTGCTTCAAACTTTTGTGAATTATTGATTCGTCTCATCGAGAGAAAACTAAAAAGTAAAATTTTGAAACTCATAATTTTTTAAAAAAGAAATAAGTCAAAAAGGTTTTTATTGAAAAAAATTTGAATTTGGATCATAATTTTTTACTTTTTTAATTTCTCTCGTAAAAATGAATTAATAAGTCACAAAAGTTTTACGCAAGACTAACAAATAAAAAAAAAGTCACGATTACTTTTTAAGCCAAAACAAGTCTAAAAGTTTTGACAGAGGACTAACAAGAGAGAATTTGTGGTTTGACTTGGCTACCGGCTATGAGAATGACTGACATCGAGTTTACTGCGACGACTTGGAGCTGAAGTATGGGCAAAGGCTATGATGCTCCCAAGTGGTATGGGAGCATCATACTCCCAATGAATTACAGACAACACTTACCATTTACTAAGGTAATACTTACCATTGTATAAGGCAGAACTTACCACACAAGTGTAGTAAGTTCTGCCTTATACAATGGTAAGTATTGCCTTAGTGAATGGTAAATGTTGTCTATTCTGTGGTAAGTAATCCTCCGTTTTTTAGATCAAAACCGCCTCGTTTTTAACAAAACCATCCTATTTTTAATTTTTGGTTTTGATCTAAGGGCTGTGATTTATCTATTTTCAATCCAAAGGCTGTAATTCATTGGGAGTATGATGCTCCCATACCACTTGGGAGCATCACAGAAGTTTTGTGAAGTATGAGAACGCGGTGTGCGAGATATTCCTCCAAGTAGAGCCCCCCCCTGCGGTCACAATAGAAGGGAACAAATACACTTTACATATGAAAAAGTTTACTATTAGCAACGTAGCAAGCATGTTTCAGGCTTAGTTATAATATACTCTATTGTTCTAGAGAAAAACTTGTTTCAGGCTGTACTTGTTTACAGCACTCAATCGTGACTGTCCAAAAGTGTTATGGATGGTCCGGATGTTAATGAAACTTTTCCGGATTAACTACTCCCTGGAAAAGTTTTATTAACATCCGAACCGTCCAGAACACTTTGAACGACTGTAATTAGTTAGTGCTGTAAGCAAGCAGCACAGATGAAAACAAGACAATCTCATTGTTCTAAGCTTAGATTTGTAAACTTAACGAGTTTCGAGATATATTTTACGTTGGTTTTTATTTATGAGTGGAACTCATCTTAAGCGAGCTTTAATCGACATGATCTCACGAATCAATCTTTAGCTTGATTTTGTTAACATCGTAAGTTGAACGATGTGAGTGATAACTTGCTCAATCTTGATTTTGATCGCTTAACAAGCCTTAAAAATGTTCAGGCTCGGTTTCTTAAATGAAAAGAGCTGATCTCAAATGAGCTTTTAATGAGGAAAAACAAACTCGAATTCGAGAAACTTGTTTCACTGCAAAAGGATTGGTACATGGTAGTACAAGTTAAAATTTCGTGCATTATTCAGTGTTGGAACACCACTTTTTTTGGGTATACAATCGATTAACCAAGAAATATGATGTTTATGCTGTCGGCGTGGTATTGGTGGAAGTCTTGTGTCGTCGGCCACCGGTAGATACAAGACTTGAGGAGGAACAAGTCTATACTACTTTTAAATATGTGAAAGTGTTTCCTACTCTTTCATTTCCACAAATACCCCTTGCAATTGCAATTAATCCCTGCACACTCCACACCTCTTCCCACCGAAATAGTGAAACACTCCAACGAACAGTTCTTTCCAAGCGATACAATGCAACACCCCAACGGAAACACTACACACAACAACAACCGCCTCCCCCAGCCCAAAACCAATCCATCCTCCTTCTGGAAGCCCCTTCTCCTCCGACTCCCCTGGCCTCCCAAAATACAATTGCACCATCCTTCTGGCAGCCTCCGACCAAGACTCCAACAACAACAACGTACCGGACAGAACCCAAGTGCATCCCAACACAAGGCCAAGGCAGGTAAGTCATGCATTCAAATTTTCACCCCGTCTTTGATTGCAAACACTCTCTACTTTCCCCTTTGTGCACCTCTGTAGACCATAAATACGCATACCAACAGGGGCGGACCTAGGATTTTAGGTCATTGGGGTCAAATTTTAAACTAAACATTAAGAATACAAATAGCTCAAAATATGACGCACATAACTCGACAACTCTTTGAACTTATTATGGAACCACTGTCGATTTTAGGCATACGCCGAGGATGCAGTCACATTCAAAGCCCAATTTTATCTAAATTTGAGGGCTCCTAATTTTTCAAACTCTTACATATACTATGCCTATGCATAAAATTAGTAAGAGAGCTTAATACCACTTTTTTAAAATGCAGAACAGTGATATTTTAGTAATACTTTTGATTATATTTTTAAATGCTTGTAATCATCATGCATCCAATCGAGCCTTAGGATAAAAACTTACCTATCATGCAAAATTTAGTTTGACTTGTTAATCCACAAATCATTCAAGTTTGCTGAGCTATATATAATTCCTAAAGCTAACTACCAAAAGTCAATTTGAGCGATAATCAAATTTGCCCCCACTAAAATTCAAGTTTATATTTGTTGTTCAAAAAAAAAAATTCCAGTTTATAGCTTCCAAATTGGAGCCCAGGAATTAAATTTTACTAGATAATGATCATGGTGTTACTTTGCCTTCCTCAAAATGAGAGAGAGTACAAAGTGTGGGTGAGTTTGTACTTGAAAGTGGACTGGAGAAAAACTTCTTTGCGGAAGTTTCCGCAAAGAAAGTTTATGGAAATGAATTGTTGTCGTTTCAAAGTGTTTTGAACGGTTCAGATTTTAATAAAAAAAATTTCGAAGATAAGTTAATTGTGACCGGTCATAATTGAAAACGAATCTCATCCATTGATTGCGTGAATGAACAGCTGAGATTGCGCCGCTCCATAAACACTTTGTTCACGAAGTGGGTGAAAAAATCTATCTCCTAGAAGCTAATCATTCTCAAGTTTTTTCAAGAGGAGAGAGAGACTTTGGGTCAGCTTTATTTATGGGGCAAGCAGGACTGTAATATTCTTGAGAAACTTGGGCAGAGTATGACTTCTCTTGGGGCAAAATTACCAAAATATCCAAACTACATAAAGCTATCTCAGCATAATTTCCAACCCAGTGGGGTCACCTGACCCCTCTTGCCATTGAGTAGGTCCGCCCCTGCATACCAACTGTTTGGCAAAAATGTCCCTTCGAAGACCAGACTCTCCCTTTCCCGCTTCGTCCACCAATGTCGCCAATTCTGTAGACCATAATTATGCACACCAACTGTTTGCCAAAATGTGCCTTTGAAGACCAGTTGAAGATGTCGAACATGAGAGCACTTAAACAATAACAATAGAAGTTGGGATGCTTTAAAAAAAGTAAGGTGAAATGAAACACTAAGACTTCACTTGAACGGTAAAGACACTTGCGAAAAATACCGTTCAGTAGAACCTGAAGAGAAGAATATGTCTCCAGAAAATTATTTTGACCGGGACAAAGATAGGTGCGTAAAAAAGTTGTTTTTGTAGTCGCATTTTGAATAACTGTTTATTCATCACCACTGACTGCCCTCCCTAGATGGCATGCCTGTGGACTGTGTATATGTGCAAAAATTATTGAGTGGGATTACGTATTGTACCCCATTACATATTATTTAAAGAGAGGCTTAGATTGAGACGACTCAGTCATTTTTTATTACTTTTTTTGATCCGGAGATGACTCAGTCATTTGATCACAATTAAAAAGAAGGGTAGACTCTGGCCTGCCTCGGTGTATACTAGCAATCAGAAATGGGAAAAAAAAGTTTACAACAAAGCGGGTCTTTAGAAGATAACAAATCCCTTTTAAAAAAACTAGTTAGATGCCGGCGCGCAAAGCGCGCCGGATTAGTGCTTGTTGCTTATTATATTGATTGAAAAATAATACTCATATTAGATAGCCAAATTGATTCGGATCAACTCTATTCAAGCGTTTTACTTTTATTCTTTTCATAGAGATCATTTGCTCGCATACGGCTCTACATAGTGGACCGGCAACCACCTGTTTGCAAAACAACACCTCTTATACCGGTACAATATTGTGAAAACATTTCCAAATAAAATGTTTAATCTTACCCAGAGTCGGTGCTAACCAAAGTGCGTTCTAATATGTAATTCAAATATTCATATAAACACAAGTGAGATCTCCGTCCTTTAACAGTTTTCATGTGGGGTTCTGTGACATTTATATTTGTGACACTATTTTTCTCAAGAAAATGAGATTTGACCAAATTTTTTAACCGTTTAACTTTCTCAATTGTTTAAGCAAGTTTTATAACATTTAGTACCACCCAACAACTAAACCCAATGGCTGAGGGAAAATTAGTTGTCATGAAATTTCAAACACATATTTTTTAAAAGTATTGAAAGATTTATCTTATGCGTATAAATTAAGCCTTGATAGTTTTATTTGTCCAGAGATTGAAGTTGACTATTTTATTATACTCGATAATGAAATTTAAGTGAGAGTAAACATATAAGATCAACTACTTGTTCTTTCAGGTTCTCAGATAAGCCTTTTTAATAGCCACTAATTGAAGCCTTTGATTTATTGTTATGCAATCCACAACAAGAGAAGAACACACTTCATTAACAACATTTGGTTTAATTTTAATTTAGTAGATAACTGAACCGAAACTGGAAAATGTTAATTCCAAAAAAAACACTACGCTACGTGCGTCGGTTCATTTTTGATCAATGTATTGATTGATCAATAATATTCATATTAGATAGCTAAATTGACATAAGAATTATAGATATAATAGAAACACTTATGTTTTATGTACTTATAATTTTGTATTGTTTGGGTTGGATTTGTGTGGTGAAATTAAGCAAATCTAAAGTGAAATTTGAGACAATTATAGTTCTACTACAATACTAACTAATTACTAATGCAGAATATGGAATATAATAATGGTAATTATGATTATGCATTGGTGATGATTTCACTCCAAATTATCCAATTCTCCTAATGCAAGGCTCTCCTCCAACTCATCTTGATGTATTAAACCTTTACCCTCATTAAAAAAACTGTATCGAACCTCATGTCGAAGGTTGGTATTCACCAACAAGAACCCAACAGAGAAGGTAAGAGAGAGTTTGCACCAGAAACGAGGAACTATAATCTTTCACTGGACAAATAATTGCAAATTATACAAGGGCACCGATACTTATCCACAAGAAGGAAAAAGACAACAATACTACACGAAGGAAGTCACCCGTGAAAGAAAAATGAAGGAATGTGGAACATATATCAAAAAAATGAAAGCTAGAGAATTTCGAATTATTTCTGTCACCTTGCCCTTATCAGCACAAGAAAAGAATATATTAGAAAATGCTCGTCAATCTAAGTGATGGAAGCGTCACTATCTATGTATGCTTTCACCACCAGATGTATTCCTGTTACGATTGAAACTGGGGATTGTAAAATATCATCTACTTAGTGTTACAAATTGTAAAATGCAATTTTGAGTGTACACAAGTTTCGCATTTCAAACATTCTTGAGGATGTATACTTGAGAACTACTTCGATTGGAAAATTTTGAAAACTTTATGCTCCTATAATTCTATAAACATGTCAATTCATAGGAATAAAATTGTATTATTTTTCTTTATCATACTTCTCCATTGTTTTATAGGCTTTCTTTCCCCTTGAGCGATGAGAGCGGTTTTTATCATCAATGTTATCCATCCACCCCACATCTTTTCGTTATTGGCTTGTTAGGGCTTTCTCTTGCAATGCCTTTAAGGCGTTCGGCAGATGTTCCCACTGGTGAATTTTTTTCTGGTACTTGTGTCTCGTAGCATAATTAGGGCTTTTTTCTTCCTTTTCCTTGATTTTGTTCCTTTTCTACTGGATCTAGGGTCCAGGTAAAGTCGTTTATTGCATTTGCAGATAAAGTTGTCGTCGTTGAAGGGTTGCCAATGTTGGGATTTTTACTCCCTTTCGACAATGAATGCATGCCACAAAATTAAACAAGTACAAAGGAAAACAAAGAACACAAAGTTCATGTGGTTCGGTTTTCCTTCGAATAAGTCGTCACCATCTTGCTACGACAATCTATGACAACACGATAAGAAGAAAGCCAACCCATTCCCAAGATCACGTCAAAGTCCTCCATATCACCAGCACCACCAACACCACTACTCCGTTGCCACTTAACCACCATCACCATCAATTTACCACGACTATTCCACTACTATTGCCACTTAACCACCATCGCCATCAATCTACCATCACTATCAATCTACCACCACTATTCCACTACCATTGCCACTTAACCATCATCACCATCAATCCACCACCACTTCCACCATTCCATCACCGCTACACCACTACCACTCCAGCCCACCACAACAACGTCCACCATTGCATAACCATCACTTTCCTTTTATCACTCACTGCCACTATTACACCACCATCACTCAACTGCCATCACTGCCGCCGCTACCACCATTTCAACACTGCCACCATCAATCCACCACCACTATTACTTTACTACCACCTCCACCACTTCCACTACTCCACTACTGTTTTACCGCCATCACATTCAACACACCACCACCACTGCTATACCGCCACCATATATTACTCCCATTAACACTTCACCACCGCCACCACTCCACCACCACCATTGTCATGCCGCCGCTACCACTCCAACACTACCATTGCACAACCATTACTCCACTGCCACTGCCACCACCACTCCACCACCACCATTACACCACTACACCACCACCAGTCTAGCTCCCCACAATAACGCCCACCATTGCACAACTATCACTCTCCCACCATCACTTATTGCCACCATTACACCACAATCACTAAACTGCCACTGCCACTTCAAACACCACCACAACCACTTCACCACTATCATCATCACCATCAATCCACCACCACCACCACTCTACTACCACCCCCACCACTCCTCCACCACCACTGCTCAACTACCACTTTAGCACCTTCACCATCAATCTACCACTACTACCACCGTTACATCACTACCATCATTCCCACTACCACTCCACCACCGCCACCACTTCCATCACTTCATCGCCACCACCACCCCCATCACTCTAGCCCACCACCACTACTATGTTGCTGCCTCTGCCACCACAACACCATCACCACTTCCACCACTCCACCAACGCTATACCACTACTATACAATTGAGGGCAACTAAACAAATGATTAGTACCCCTTGTATCATGATCAAAACTCAGATTTTTTTGAATGAAGACCAAAAAATCAACTTATTGACTTATTTTTGACTTTATTCAAAAGATGTAGGTTTCTATTGTAATTTTTACCTTTGAGATTCCTCTAGTCATGAAGAAGCAATAATATTAAAAACTAAAAATTGCCAAAAAAGTTTAAATAATGACCCAAGAATATAAACCATTCGTTATTAGGCCAAATAAGCCCTAATCAAACTTACAATTATCCGATTGAGTTAATTCATCGAGGGCAACTAAGCAAATAATTTTAAAAATAATGAATAGCTAAATTAATATATGGGATCCAAAATAAGCTCTACTCACTAATGGGTAAATTTTTAGTACCCAAAGATTATACACACAAAGCACTGTACCCATGCATGCTTATCCAGTTTTACTGACCAGCTCATGCCTTTTTAGTTATTTTTTCTCCACGAGGAATTTTTTGGCGTCGGGTGAGTACCACATCACCCGATTGACGTGATACCCGGGCAACACATTTGGGCTGTCCAAAAGTGTATTGAACGGCCCAAATTAAAATACTCTCTCTCATCTCACATCAACACTTTCTCTCTCCAAATCGGAGCTGTCCAAAACTGAAATATACAGCCCGAATGCACAGCGCGGCACCACTGAAAATCTTCTCATTTTCCACACATGCCATACAAAAATTGCACTACCCAAAACTTCTCCTTTTGAGGGTTTTTTTTTTAACCGCTCCTTTTGCGGATTAAAAAACCCAAAAAAAACTTGCCCTCTTTCGATTGTCCCCAGCTTTTACACTAACCACAAACCAAATTCACGGCTCAAGGAAAAAAGCCAACATGATACCACATTGCGATTATCAATAAAAAAAAGATATTACATGGCCAAAATAGATAATGGGAGCAGTAGATATTTTCCTTCTTCTTTCCATGGAGGGGTATTTTTTTTTTTAAATTGATATAGGGGTAAGTTGAGAGAGTGCAAAAGTAATCTCTCTCGGATGATTATCAGCAAAAGAATTCGATAAAAACGGGAAAAGGGAAGCTGGATTAAAAAAAGTGGGGAGGAAAAAAAGTGAGGGGGAAAAAACGAAAATAAAATAAAAATGCACACCAACCTCCACGCACCACTACTCTTTCAACTCCCCTTTTCCAGACTCTCTCTCTCTCTCTCTAACTTTACTCTCCTATCTGCAACCACGTCTCTCTTGTTAGCTCCAAAAAGCCGCACTTCTTTTTGGTTGTCAATTCCACTTGACAAATTACACATTTACTTGTATCCCATTATTTATCGAGTTGTAATTTATTTTTAATTTTTCTAAGGGTAGCAAGTCTGTATAGGATTAAAGTGGAAGGAGTCATATATTTGTAATTGAGAGTGAGTGAGAAAAAAGAATGCAACCCGATCAATCGGTATATCAATCAGCGATCAATCAGAAGCTACTGGATGGTTTAGTTAGAAAACAAGACCGATCGATCCATATCTTCATTTCAAGTTAGTTGGTTATTAACACCGCTGTTTCCAAATCTATTCTTTTTCGTTTGTTTGTTTTTTTTTTCATTTTTTTGGTTCATATCTTCATTTTATTGATTCCCGTTTACAAGATGAACAATGAGAATGTTAATCCAAATGTTGCCCGACGCAATCAAAAACGGCCATTGTTTGTATGTCATACCAATACTAAAATGTCTTAAGAAGCACGCCATGTTAGATTATGGATCTTACGAAACGAAAAACTTATTCGTGATGGTATTTTTTAATCAATACATATTTCTAATCAACTCTCCGTTATCACCCATGGATTTTTTTATAATGTCACCCGATAGGAGTGCATGTTCAACTTCATCTGAGGGGGCATACCGTTATGGTTCTAAGAGAGATAAACTTGAATGACACAGCACCGTATGATAAAAATTCTAACCGCATGTTTGGTGAGTTTGATTTTTTTCTGAAATCTTGGCCCAACTCGTCATGCATTTGGATTCTACCTATCGACAATATAAAAAAAAACAAATTACGTGGACATTAACAAAACAGAATTACCTATGAACGATTATTAGCATAATTTTTAGTTTCTGTTTGGGGCTTTGATTTTTTTTTTGGACGAGATTGGGTCACTTTGATTTTTTTCCTGAAATCTTGGGTCCACTCATCATGTTTTTGGATATATACTACCTAATGACAATATAATAATAATAAAAACACAATTACCTGGGCATTGAAAAAACAAAATTAATTACCTATCGACAATAATGAACATAGGTTTTTTTTTTTTTTTTTGGGGCTTTGCCGTTTCATGGTTTCAAATTTCAATTATAGTCGTTGAACAAAAATATAAGGGTGATCACATGGTTGTGCTCAAATTTTTTTTTTTTTGGGACGAGATTGGGTCAACTAATCATGGCATTTTAATGTTCTACGATCCATTTCATATATCCCATAATAGACATAGTTCAACTGCATGCAAGCAACTTTAAATGTGAATTTTGGACCTCAATTGGTAAGCATAAAGAACTATATATTATATGAAGACTACATCAAATTGAAATTTTATGCCTACTTACATATTCTCCATTGTTTATATTAAGATGGAGAAATTGGTATGCCTCAAGTTTCTCCAAGATTCGAGTAGCATGACGATGCTCAAGCAGCATTTGAAGAGCAAGAGGCGGAAATTGGGTTGAATTATTCTCATGTATTTTAGGTATAATGTAAAAATGGTCGTGACGTACTCCACTGGCTCAATGGAGCTCTTGCTAAAGGATACGAAGACACAATTTATCTCACGATGTGTCCCATCCTATTTGAAGGAATTAGTGTTAAATGTAAATACTTAACGGCCATATATAAATCACATTGTATTTTATAAATATAGCAATACATTTATTTGCGATGTTTGGCTAGGATAATGGTGTGCAGATGCTCAAAGACTATCTTTCTCAATATCATGGACACGCATATGTTTTTATTATTCCTGTTCGAAAATCTGTGTGTCTTGACCATTGTGCCTCTACGGTGACTTTTGTATTAAAGGTTGATTGGTTAGAAGAATGTTTGCTTTTTTTCAAAGGTAAGTTGGCCTTTTACTTTCACTGTCACACCTAGATTATATATAAATCGGTTCATATTTCGTGATGAATTTAATAATTCTTGATCTTATTTATGTAGGAATGTCAAGGACTAACAAAGGAACAATGGGATTGTCGTGATAACAACTTCGCAAAAGCATTGAAAGATTTTATAAAGGCATTTTAATTGTTAGGTTACGTTTTACATATCAATTTAACTTCATTTAATTTGTAGTAAGCGTGGTGAATGGTTTATGGATTTGGAAATGTTTGGACCTACTTTAATAATTTTGTTTGAGCCATTGATTTAAATGTGCACCTTTTTTTTTGAAAGGCGATGAAATTTTTATTAATCTTTGAGAAGCTACCAAGACTAAAAGGAACAAGGATTAAACGACATCATATCCCTGAACAAAACCTAAGAATAATCTTGTGCCAATGCAAGACCTAACAGAGAGAAGAAACCGAGATTGACAAGCTGCCAACCCAGGAAATGGGCCAAAGTCCAAACACCTAACGGGTTTGAACACCAAAAAGGCCAATTCATTGGCATATAACTGGTCTTTGCTAGTTTAAAAATTTTTCAATATGGATCTTATTTTAAAGATCTCATCATCTTTTACACGGTGTAAAAACATTTAAAAACTATTTTCATAAGCACATTACTTTCATAAGCTTGGAACGAGGTACACGGACAACCCTCTCAAGCTAGAGGAATTCTGTTTGCAAATCAGATACCACGTGATATTAATGCAGCACAATGCAATTGATAGATAAGATTGAAACAATTTTTTTCTCCCTTTTTTTTTGGTTTAATTCGTTTGGTACCTTTCAATCCTAGCCTTTAATTGCATTTTTTAACTGCTCGTATGTGCTTCATGAGTACCACTTACCCTAAAATCAATTTTCTAGAATGCAACTCTCTCAAACCCCATTTCCCGCGAATCAAAAAAAAAAACCATCTTATTTCTGAGTTCAGCTCCCCTCCACTATTCAAAAGTCCATTATTGTCCCTTTTTTGGCTAGGATTGCCCAAGCAAAATTAACAACCCATACTGTGGATGGCAGACTTCCCCCTCTATGAATGGGACTTTGGGTTGGAGAGACAAAATGGTTGGAGATGAATATATTTTTTCGCACTCTATGGATGACACTTTTTAGTTTCATCTTGATATGTGCATTTCTTTCTATAAATATACTATTGTGGTTCGGGTTGAACGTGAGTTTGAGTACTCTATGGAAATTTATTCTCATTTTGACTGTCGCATTTGTAGCCATTATCCAAGAGCACAAAAATCGATGGCGTAAAGCTTTCTATGAAAGGAGATAGAATGATACGGGGTAGGCGAGGCATGATAATTGACAACCAAAAAAAGGGAGGGCGTTGTTTGGGTGCTTTACTTTTTCTAATTGTGTTCTCTATTGATTAGTGAAAAACTTGCACTTTATTTGCTTTGGTTCATCGATTGGCTTGTATGTTTTTAGGGCTTTCATTTTGCTTCTTTCCTTCGTTTCTCCCTGCGGGTCATGTGGTTTTTGACCAGTTTTATAGATTTTATCCTTGAGTATCAACTTTCATTCCTGGATTCGTGAAATTCATTATTTTGGGTTTACTTTTTTGTAGATTGTTTAAACGTTGCATTTTCCATTTCTTGTGGTTGGCTACGGTTGATTGTGTGATCGACTTGTGTCCCTACCAAGAATAATCTTTTGGTTAGGAAGATCATGGATTCGAATGCGTATTTTGGATAGATCCCCATTAAATTTGTATTTTTACCACTAATTATAAATTAAAAAAAGAAGCAACACGAGGCACATGACCCAATCGAACATTAAATTTTTACGTGATCCATTCCAACACTTATTTTTAATAATGTCAAATTTACAAACAAAAGGCTATCCTTGGTCGCCTCTCTACTAAGGACAGAATCCTTAAATGGGGGATTGCCTCACATGGGGGTGTGTGTGTGTAACGTAGCCACTCTCACTTGTCTTTTCAATGTTCTTACTCTGCTAATATTTGTATGTGCGGTATTTCATCAAATTTAATTACATAGCGACCCCCCCCCCCCCCCCCCAACACACACACACACACACACCTATTTTACCTTAATTAATGACATTACGAGAATACGAGTCATGGACTCATGATATAGCAAGTCAATTTATTTACTAATAACATTAAAATTATTTTCTGTATTTTTGCGTTGTGCTGTGCTCGGCTAGAACAGTGTCGTGCCCGTCCACGTGCCCACTTTGACCGTGTCGTGTCGTGCCACATTTAAACGTCTCGTGTCCGTGTCGTATCGTGCCGGCTTGGCCCACTTGACGAGCAGGCCCTACGTACCCAGTGTACCCAAGCTTCAAAAAACATCCGTTTTGACTCATTTTTCCTATGCTATACCTTGTGCTCACTTCTAGAGGCTAGGGCACCCACGATGTGTGTGCAAGTCGAATAAACGCCTCTCTTCTTTACTCTATCTGTCCCATTTTGGTAGTCCCTTACAAAAAGACATGCAATTTTTGGATCAAAAAACAAAGTAGTTCAATTTTTTTGTTTTTTGTTTTTTTTTGCACCAAATTAAAAGCTTATTGATAATATATTACTTACTTACTAAAGGAAATTAAATCGTTTAATAAAAATATACAATTAAATTTCAAAATGTTTTGATGACTGTATATTTTTGTCTTGGATGGACGGAGTATTCTACGCGAGAAATAAGTCATTTTCAATCGGTAATTGCCAAAGGATATGCATATATGTGTGTTTATGTATAAACACGCACATGCACTATTTTTACTCTTAACTCGATATCAATTACACTAATAGCCATCGTTCTTTTAAATTTTTGAAGTCATTAATAATTGAATCTATGGTAACATCATGGCAACATTCTTTGCAATGAATAACATCAAAATATCTGTAATTAATTCATACTTCAATTAGTTGGAAAGCCTAGTCTATAAATATTCGTGTTAAAAAAATTTGTTATGTTGTATCAGTATTTGTAGAAACTAAAAGCGTAAGAGCGTGCACCATATTGCGCTCCCCTTTCAATATTCTTTATCAAAGTAAAAAATAAAAATCCAAAAAGTAATGCAAAATCATTAATTTAAACAAGAGTGAAACATACTACAAATTTGAGTTTCAGATATTAATTTAATGACTATATTTTTAAATAAAATAAATCTAAACAGTATATTTTCTTTCTGACACCCTCTATAAGCAAAAAGGGGTAAAAAATCGCATTTATTGTTATGTGTGAAAGAAGAACCTAGAGGCCCCCCTCCTCTCCCTAGAAAGGTGTGAATTCTATGGCTTTTTAATGGAAAAATTCAAACAAACCGCTGAACTTACACCATAATGTCTCATAGACCTCCAAACTTAAAATGTATTCTCAATTTAACCTCCAAAGTTTACAAAAAAAATTTACAATTAAGCCTTTGCCGTCATCTTCGGTCAAGTTACAAACGGAATTGTGCGATGTGTACTATTCATCTATCGTTTAATATTTATTTGGACCCATTACGGATTCTATAAAGATGATTAAAACTGCAAGTCATTCTTAAAATATTTTTTTATAGATTCCCTACAAAATAGCCCGATCCATCCGATATCAGTAGGGCTCTCATATGAGTTAGAACTCTCTTAGGGTGCTCATTGAAAGGTCTTAGAGTGAAAAATTCACTATGACCATTTAGTATAAAATTATCAGAAAAATAAAATTTTCGCACCAATTCAAACATATTGAAAAATGGAGCATTTAATTTTTTAACCAAATTTTAAAAAAAAATTCCCAATGAGATTGAACAGGATAAAAAAATTGAGTGCTCTAATTTTCAATCTGTTTGAACAGATGCGAAAATTTTATTTTTCTGATCATTTTATCTTAGATGGTCATAATGAATTTTTTGCTTTAAGACATTTTAATGAGCACCATAAGAGAACCCTAACTCATATGAGAACCCTACCGATATCGAATTAGGCTAATTTTTTTAAGGAACCTATAAAAAAATATTTTAAGAATGACTTGCAGTTTGAATCATTTTTATAGGATCCGTAATAGGTCCAAATAAATATTAAACGTTGGATGAATAGTACACATTTCACAATTCTATTTGTAACTCGACGGAAGATGACGGCAAATGCTTAATTGTAAGTTTTTTTTTTTTTTTTTTTTTGTAAACTCTGGAGGTTAAATTGAAAATACATTAAGTTTGGAGGCCTATGAAACATTGCGGTATAAGTTCAGTGATTTCTTTGAATTTTTCCCGCTTTTTAAATACTAATCCGGTTTTATTTTTTGGCTAGTAAAGGACTGAAGGAGTGATGATAAATGGAGTAAGGTGTTGTAGAGTTGTGTTGTAATTACCGGGCTGAGCCGTTGCTACATGTTAATCAATGAGTTGTCTTTATTTGGATTTTTTGTTTTTTTTTGCATTTGTTAGTTTGCCGCATAACTTTTATGGATTGAAAAAGTTTCTTTTTTTTTTTTTACTTTTATCCAAGTATTTTAAAAAATACTACTCTTTAGCAAAATAAGTAAAGTAAATTGACTTATTTTGCTAAAAAATGGTTATAGACCTTTAGTTTGGTTCTTTTTACTTTTTTCTTCTTCAAGTAAATTCAGGACCATAGGTTTTGCATATCTACGTACATGTTTTCCATATCAAGAACCGTAACAACCTTGCCGGTAAATAATATATACATTACTACCTCTATCCCATTTTGATAGTTTCTTACGAAAATCATTTCTGAAGTATTTTCGGATCAAATTAAACATCTCAATTAGTCTTTTAATTTGGTGCGGAAAAAAACCAACAAATTTGAACTACTTTATTTTTGGGAATTAATTTTGTTATTCCTCTTGTTGTTAATGTCACTCTTATTCTCTCACAAAACAAATTATCTAACACAAAGGAGAGTAACATTAATAAAAAAAAGAGAGTGACATAATTACTCCCATATTTTTTTATCCAAATATTGCATGTCTTTTAGTAAGGGACTATCAAAATGGGATGTATGGATAAAGAAGAGAGACATTTATTCGATTTGCACACATATTGTGGGTGCCCCTGTCTCTAGTCCCCATTCTATTGATTAGTTATACTTTGTGAACTAAAGTTTCTTTGCAAGAGATTACAATTAGCGTTGTGCCCATTCAATTCTATTTTTTATCCAGCGCATAGAACGGGTACGTTCGATACACGGGGTCTAAAAGACCAATGTTATTTTTTCATCCCACGCATAGAACGGGTACGTTCAATACACAGGGTTGAAAAAAACCAATGTTATTTTTTCATCCCAGGCATAGAATAGGTACGATCGATACACGGGTTAAAAAAAATAAAGTTATTTTTCAATTCCGTGCATAAAACCGATAGAAGCGCTAGTTCCATATTAAAAAAAAAAAGTAAAATTTTTTGCTGAGTACAAAAAAAAGGGAATTGATTTTACCACTTTTTTTTTTTGTTAATGACACTCCTTCTCTCATAAAACAAATCAGCATTTTAATAGACATAAAGGGTCCCAAATTTTTTTTTGAAAAATATGAGTAAATTTGCATATGTTTAAGAGAGAGAAATAAAAGTACATTACTTATGTAATTATGTTGTATCCCAGCCATTAAATTAATGTGATTGAATCCAAGCCATTTAGATCAACGTGATTGGATCAAAAAAGAAAACATTTGTTGGTATTGAATCAAAATTCCTCTGACATCTAAAACCACCCAGGGTACCCACCCACCCACCACCGGCTTCTCCCCCTCTCTCTCTCTCTCTCTCTCTCTCTCAAGCACCCAGTCACCAGTCAGGGAGTCACTCTTCCCCCTCTATCTCTCTCTCCACGTACCCACACCCACCCAAAACCACCGCCCCCCAAATTCCACAAATCCACCACCCAATCGACCACCGCCGGTGCCCCCGTTCTCTCTCGTCCATCTTCATCTTCTCCAATCACATTAGAGTAGATGCAACCATTTCCGTCACTTAGTGGATCTGCGCTAAAATGGAACCTTCGGTTCGGCTATGGCGGAGAAACCCAACCCCAAACGACGCCCACGAAGCCGGCGCCTGTCCGGCCTCCACTACTGTTGCCGCCGTCGAACCTACTCTTCCTCATGTGAGTTTTTCCAAATCTAGCATTCGATTTTGTCGTAAATACTCATATTTCCCGATTGATTTTTGCACATTCTTAGAAGAGAGTGAGAAATAGAGTAAAAAACAGAGTCAGAAATATATAGCACACCTCATCGAATCCACAGAGGATTATTATTCAGATTTCTGTAGATTCTTTCATTACTCTCCTGACCAAAAAGATTCTGCTGTTTGGGGAAGGCGAACAAAATCTAGCCATGATTTTACCAAAGCACCCTCACACCAAAACCCAAACCGAAAACTGAAGTAAGGAAAAAAGGACATGGAAGGAAAACATTGAAAGTCCAAAAACCCATTAAAGTAAAAAAAAAAATAACCAAGCTCTGCACACCCCAAACACCAATCAGAGGCTGCAAAACTACCAAAACAACCTCACCAACACTACCCAACCATACACTCACCGCATGCAAACAAGGGCATTTAAGTATTTCAAGAAAATGGTTTCGTCCATCTACCAATTCTCCTTAAGGAAAGCAGGAAGGGAAAACACTTTGCATCATATGTTTAAGATACTGTTCATTGAATTTCTCTCACATTAGGCAGATGATGTGTACCAAACTTCCGGAAATCACGTCAATGACACACACACACACAAAAGACTATGAATTCAGGCTATGGAAATGCTGCGATATCAGCTATCCTTTCCAAATAATTTTACAAAAAACAACGTATGATGACTGTTTGGAACTTCTACCTTTCCACGAACCATCGCGAAAACATTACCAACTATGAGTTTACGCTACCTGTCCACTTCAAGCTTTAATCGTGAACTACCTCTCTATTCCCTTTTATGGCGTTTGATTTTTTCCCATCTTTGTCTTGTTGAAATAAAGAAAATGGATGAAACACAAGGTTTGGATTGCCTTGGCCAGGATGAAATCAGCCGGCGCCGCTTTCCTCAAAGGACGAGATATGCTAGGTTTACACCTACACAAAAAGTACATGAATTGCGGAGCATGGCAATTTGCCGATTTTGTCTGGCTAAAAGGTTCCAAAACGAGCCTCCAACTTTTTGCTGCCACAATGGAGAAGTAGTTCTGACAAGCCCATTTGTCCCATCATGCCTATGAAACTTGTTCACTTCTCAAACTGTTGAAGCTATGGAATTCTGCAAACACATCTGTACCTATAATAGCATATTCGGTTTCACATCCTTTGGCGTCATGCTAGACAAAGGACTTGCTAATTCAACAGGAGGAGTTTACACATTTCGTGCACAAAGGCAAAATTACCATGAACTGCCATCTTTGATTCCATCAGCTACTTCTCCTTGTTACTTCCAACTTTACTTCTATGATACTGATAATGAACTCAAAAATAGGTTAGACATTATGGAAAACCAGCTGGACAAAAAGAAAAACCCCCACTTAACCCACACATTGTCAGAACGCTAATGGATATGCTCTCTGCAAACCCTTATACCATGTTTCTTAGGAGACTAGACCAAAGTTCATTGGATTCATATAGAATACACACAAGGACTGACGTCAAGCTCGACCAAAGGATTTACAACTCCCCATCGGCTGACCAGGTGGCTGCAATATGGATAGAAGGAAATAATGCAAACATCACACATGAACGTGACATTATAGTGCACTCAAACTCTGGACATAAACATACATAAAGTGCGAGACTATTATGGTTGCTATGATCCGTTATAATAATGAGGACTGATTTTTCTTGTTCCTTAAACCTCCTGTGCCTTCTTGCTTTTTCATGACACTTCCCAATCCTAGCATTTTCCCTTAATTTGTTTTAATTTGGTTATTTTTCATTTCTGTTTACTATCAGTCTGGTTGTTGGTTAAACTGGTAAATTGTGAAACCCAACTGAGGCTGCAGTTTTTTCCTATATAGCTAACGGGGTTTTACCTGCATCAGTTTTGCCGCTGATCTGGGCCAGCTGGGTTCTTGAGTTATGCTGTTATAAAGCATTAGTTTGCAGTTGCGAGACTCCTTATAACTAATATGCTGCACTCCTTGTTCGGCCATAGGAACAACTCCAATTGGGGTACTTCCGTTAAAAACTTGAGTCCTGATTTAAGATTTGAGTCTTAAAAGCAAAAAATAAACGCTTTTGTGAATCATGTGACCTGCACTTCATGCAGTAAATCAGGAAAATGAAGACTCCATGGGAAAAGTGAAGAGGAAATTCGTCTACTTATTTCTTGGCAAGTTATTTTTCCGGATTTTGATATCCATGCCTGTTCTTTCAGCTTTTGTTGAAATTGAAACCCCGTCAAAATTCAGTTTTATTCAAGTTCACAATTTTCAATTACTTCTATATTGCCTCACTTTTGCATTTTGATAAGTTCTTCTGTTTATTCAGTTTTCATTGCAGTTCGTTGCTCCTCTGTTGGGATGAAAGATTAGAAGTCTCAGTGCTGGAGGAATGAGCCTGACATAGGTTCAAACCGTTTATGCCTTCGTAGCTTTCTTCCTTTTCCTTGTATGACATAGGTCAAAACTTAAAAAACAGCTTTCTTCCTGTTTCTGTGGAAAGATAAAATCCTTGATTTTTCAGATCCAATGTACCCTTGATGTTGGTGTAGTT
Source organism: Rhododendron mucronatum var. ripense (assembly GCA_019656295.1). NCBI lineage: Eukaryota > Viridiplantae > Streptophyta > Magnoliopsida > Ericales > Ericaceae > Rhododendron > Rhododendron mucronatum. The sequence continues at coordinate 784,659 of BPLT01000190.1, forward strand.
AGAGCATTCAATTTTTTTTTAAGGCTTATGTGGCATTTTGATATCAAACTCTCCATCTCCAACCCTTATGTCAAAAAAATAGAGCTCAAACTTAAAAGGAAAAAAAAAAAAGGAATAAGAAAACCTCAAATGGCAAAATTGTTTTTGAACTTCCAAAGGTAGTTTTTGAAAATTGGCATGTATAGAGGTAGATGTCAAAATTGACATGGGAGTAGGAGGTGTAAAGCCACTTCAGGTTTGGCATGAGTGAAGGCTTATCTATTGGTTTGTCCATTTATGCCAAAAGTAACCGTTGAACATGTCATCTCAGCTTTGACATTTTCTCTTGGAGATGCTCTTAGTGACGGAATCGGCGCTATGTTTTTTAAGAACATAAGAACAAAAACGAAAAATGCCCGGTGCCAAAATTCTTTTGGGTGGAAACTTATGAGTGCAACATTTGGACCAATACTACATATTGTTTTTTATATATATTTTTTCCCATTTTTGAAGAACAACAATTCTACACAGATGTTTGTATGGCCACATCAAACCATGTATTTTCATTTCATATGCTTTTTTTTTTATCTGACATCTTCCTTTTTCTTTCCCTTTCCTCAAACGACAATTACACACATTTGTTTATACTTCGACAATCATGTATTTTGATTTCATCTTCTACAATTGATATACTACCCACATATACCACGTCAAATGCACGTGCCAATTCACCAGTACCAAAGAAAAGGCCTAGAAAGTGTCTACATACTCAACCAAAGAAAAGGCCTAGAATGTCTGAAGTAATGGTGATCCTTGAGATTGCACTGGCGTCGCATGAGCGTAAAGGAAGGTGATGGGGGATAATCACAAAGGCGCTTCAGGGGTATTGAACTTGTGCCTACGGGTATGAATCGCTAGTGGAGAGAAGTGAAATAATCCGAAGCACTAAAATGCCCCAGAGGGGGTGAATGAGATGACCAATTAAAAATTAACTCTTACCACAAATTCAAAGCCGCTAACCAAATTCCACGTAAAGCAATTCAAAACAACAATCATGTCAACTGCAACAAAGCTAAAGAACAAGAACACAAGATATACGTGGAAACTATTTTGGGTCAACACACCTAAGCTTAAAACCACGGCATATTCTACTCAATTTTCCATAAATCAAAAGGTTTAACAAAAAGACTACAAGTTAGGAATTACCAACTTTTATCCCAAGTCCCAGCTAACTCCTCTTCTTGACTAGCACCCCACGTCCCTTCTTGACTCCATGGACTCCTCAAGCAAAAATCACCTCGATCTCCGCACTAGAATAACTCTGGTATCATCCAACCATGCAGATTCATAGGCATGAATGAATGAATTCGATAGTGATGAAGATTTTGACAAAGAAATTCAAACTAGAGCAAATACATGGGAATGAAACAAAGCTCTAGAACGAAACAAGATTATCAAACACAAAGTTTAAATCATCCAAACAATGCATTGAATGCAAAAGAGTATATGATGAAACTATTTCTCTCTCTAAAGTGGGTTGTGGTAAGAGAGGTGTAGTAGGCCGAGCGATAAGGCTCGAGCCGTACATGATGAATCGTACCTCTTTGCTATTCTCAGAATCTGATCCGCCCTTGGCAAATTGATGATAGGCTCGGCCAAGCCGACAGCCATCCTCCGAGGCTCTTTCCCCCTTTTATCAGCTGGGGCGGTCTCGTCTAACCGTTAACCGTCGGCTTTACGCTCGGTGTTGAACGAGCGTGGGTCATATCTCCAGCTCATCCACGTGGCGATAACAGCCTCGACCATGACGATGGTCGTGACGTCACCCGAGCAGTTATCAAAGATAGGTGTGAGGGCACGTGAAGGTGCCAGCTCACTCCCCAAATGGTTACAAAACCCTGTAGTGACGAATGGGTGAGGTCAGCAGACACATGTCAAGCGTTGGTACAGCCTTGGGAGCCAAGCTAGGAAATCCCTATAAATATGCCATTATGCCTCCTTGGAAAAGATACGCACTATTCATCCTAAAAACCCTAGCTCTTGGCTTTCTGCACCTCTCAGAAGCAATACTGATCCTTGCACCGGAGGGCCATCCCGGAGAACCTCCGGTGTGATCTGTAGTCGTGCTTCGTTTTGCAGGGCGAAGGGCTGAATTAAGATCAAGTCGTGAACCAACCGGATTGGAGTCCCCACAATTTGGTGAACCCAACGTGAAACTCTTTTTTTCTCTCAAACACGCGGCGGCTCCTCTGTGGTTCCTCCTTCTCCTCGTATTTCTTAGAACTTTCACCACCGCCTCTTCACCTCTAAAATGGGCGGTCCACCACCTCCTTTTCAGCCTCTTAACCCTTCTGTACAAATCTAATCAGAAACAGGAATAAACACACTCTCTCCCTCCCACCCTCCTGGCTTCACTCCTCCTGTTGCAAGCAGCTCCATCCCACGTCCTGCGGGTCTAACTGAAGACGCTCTGGCTTATGTCCAAATGTTGGAGCAGCAACAGGAACAAACCAACGATGACGTCGCTATCCTCAAAATGGAAATAGCTCGTATCAAAGTAAGTAACCGTCCGGCCGCCTCCCATTCTGACTCACAGGGAAGACGCCGACGGAGAAACTTGCCTCCACCTCCTCCATTCGGCGAAAATGACAACCCGCGTCGAATCTCCGTCCACGACCGTTTGGATCCACCCCCTATGGCCAATCAGGTCGAAGGCGTTGCTCGCTTCGAGCAGCAACGTTCCTCGATCCACAAACGCCTCGATGGTGGAATCAGTATGGGCGAGGCCGATGGTAGAAGAGAAGGCAGTCTTCATACTGTATAGTCGAGCTCCACAGCAAGGGACGAGTACTCTCAAGGCTCTCAGAGCTACGACACAGTCGAACTCCTTGATAATCAGCAGGCATTGGTTCCTTACGATTCAGGACGGCGAAAGAGCCGAACATCTCATAGGAACGGAAAAGATCCTCAACGCGACAACAGGGAACCCGAAGAGGTCCCCCACAAAAATGATACCGACAGGCAATCCACTGATTCTCGAAGCGCTCAGAAACTCCCTCGGGAAAAAAGCGTAAGCGTCGTCGTTCGGCAAAATGATGATCCATATCGCTGCAAGGTCTATCGTACCGAAAACTTCCCCGAATACGTTCGCCACAAATCTCCTGAAGCACCAAGACAAGAATCGGGTCAACGTCGGCAGGAAGAAATTACAGATAAAGAAGGGGAGTATCGAGCTTCCAAGAGACCCCGCAGCCTAAGGGATGGACGTCCCCCCAGGCCGACGCATGAATATCAGTTGAAGAAGCTGACTGAGTCTCCTTTTTCGGCCAAGATTCAAGCAACTCTTCCGAAGGCTGGTATGCATCTCCCGAAGTTCCAAAAGTTCTATCCGAGCACGACGGAGGCCTATACGCACCTCATCAGTTATCACAGTACCATCTCCTGCGTGACCGATGACAACGCCATTATGTGTAAGGCTTTTCCTTCGAGCTTGGGACGCCTCGGCTTGTTGTGGTTCAACCAACTGGAAGCAGGGTCAATCCATAGTTTCAAAGAGCTTGAGCAAGCCTTTAACTATCGGTTCATTACGAGCAACAAGCAAGCCAAAGAGGAAGATGCCCTGGCCCAAATGAAGAAGCGACCCGGCGAAACGCTTCGGAAGTACGCCGAGCATTATTGGCAGCTGTTCAATGAGATACCCGATGTCGATCAATACTGGGCCGCTAGGAACTTCAAGAACGGACTGGAGACTGGGAGTAAGATTCTAGACGAATTGGCAATATGGGCACCCCACGGAATGAACGAGCTCATGCGGACGGTTGAACAGTTCTGTTCTTATGAAGAGTTCTTAGCTGAAGGAGAACTACAAGGAGGACAAATGTCCACCATTTCGCCGAGCCTTCATGTCGCAACACCACAACTAACGGCTCCAAAGCCAGTAATAGCCTCGGTGCCAAAGAAATAGGTCAATACCATCAAGGTAGCAAACAAGAAGGCCCCAAAGGCCCACGACTACGTAGCCGAGACAACGGTGTTTAAAGAACCAATCTATTTCCTCCTTCGAACATTGGAGCGAGAACCATTTTTTGCCTGGCCGAACCCCCCCAAGCTTAACACCGAGGACGGGAATGACAACAGTCGGAAGCGATGTTCGTACCACAATGAGCTTGGCCATTACACGACTGCTTGCGCCCCTTACAAGGCGCTACTGGAGAACTTGGCAGCCCAGGGGCTCCTCGATGATCACATTGATTGGACAAAAACGCCGAGGCGACAACAGAACGCTGGCGAACAAAATCAAATTCCTCGGCCGGTTGGAGTCATCAATGTCATTCATGGACTGGCGACGAAGGAAGCCGTCAAACAGCATCGGCAAGATCTGGACATCGCCAAACATTCTTCCCAAATTTTTTCTATCAGTAATGCCCCCAAGCGATTAAAGACCCTTGAGCGTCCTTGGTCAATCACATTCACGGAACGAGACCTCCAACGCGTCCAACAACCTCATTATGACGCCCTGGTGGTCACAATCCAAATCTCGACCCATTCGGTTAAGCGGGTACTTATTGATCAAGGAAGCTCGGCGGAAGTAATGTACTTATCTCTCTTCAAGAACTCAATATCCCAGAATCTTCTCTTGTTGATGCCGAGGTCCCTTTAATCGGCTTCAGTGGAATACCAGTATGGCCCGTCGGCAAAATTATTCTACCCGTGATCACAGGTTCGATTTGTACATCCACGGAATTTATCGTTGTCGATGCACCAAGCCTGTATAATGCCATCCTAGGGCGCAACTAGCTCCATTCCATCAAAGCCGTAGCTTCCACCTACCATCAGGTGGTACGCTACATCGGCACTGATGGCTGACAAGAAGACCTACTGGGAGATCAATTGCAAGCCAAACAATGTTTCGTATCAGCTGTTGGCAAAGCCCCGAGCCCCTCGCGCGTTCACTGGGTCGAGGTCCCAGACAAACCAGTCCTGGAAGACGTCGGATGTCCTGCCAAGCAAAAATCCATTGAAGACCTCGAGAAGATACCGCTTAACGACAATGCGTCCCGGTATTTCTTGCTCGGATCCGAGCTGCCTGCGGACGAGCGAAACGAAACCTTTGAATTTTTACAGAAGCACATCGAAGTCTTCGCTTGGTTGCCGTACGACATGCCAGACATCGATCCACAAATCATACAGCACTCCCTCAACGTCTCCAAATCAGCGAAGCCGGTGATTCAACGGCCCCGAAGATCGGCTGCCTTTCATGCCGACGCGGTTAACGAAGAGGTTGAGCGGCTTCTCGAAGCCGGTGCCATCAAAGAAATCCAATACCCTACCTGGCTTGTGTACCGTGTGGTGGTCAAGAAGAAGAATGAAAAATTGCGTGTCTGCGTTGACTATACCAATCTCAATGATGCTTGCCCAAAAGATTGTCTTCCCCTGCCAAAGATTGATCAATTAGTTGACGCAACGGCGGGTCATGCTCGGCTCAGCTTCTTGGATGCATATCGAGATTACCACCAGATAGCGATGAACCCCGACGATATGGAAAAGACGTCTTTCATTACAGCTAGGGGTCTTTTCTGTTACCTCGTCATGCCATTCGGTCTCAAGAACGCCGGAGCTACATTTCAACGGATGATTTACATCTTGTTCGGCCTTCTCATTGGAGAGATCATGGAAGCTTATATTTGTAGACACCCTATTCTGGACTATTCGGATCACCTTGTTTACAGTCTTTTTGTTGCCCCAATGATGATTAAGGGTCGAAAACATTCCGAGGTCGATAGGAGGTCTTGGGCTTTGAGCTTAAGACAGTCCCCTTTCAAAACCCATTTCAAACCCTTCAAAAACCTTCAAAGCTAGAACCATATGGCCCCAACAAAAACCCAGCCAGCTTACGCCAGTAAGAACCTGGCGTGCGCCAGCAAACTGCCACGTGTCGGTCATCGACTGTTGACTCAGTTTAACTGGCGCACGCTGGTCAAAGCCAGTCAAATCACCGTTTTTCTGCCACGCGCTCGAGACTTTTGCGGCTCAGTGCCCCTGATGATTATATTCGTCTGGCCCGTCCCGCTCTCTCTCCTACACACCCCATCAATAAGTCCCATGCATTTAATGCATGGGAGCTCCCTTCCTAACCTAACCCATCTCCTAACCCAACTGATCAGTCTCCCCCCCCCCCCCCCCCCCCCCCCCCCTCTTCAGCTCTTTGCTCTATAAATACCCCCCTTGCATTCATTTGCAAGGGGTTAACCTCATTAAGAGTTCAAGCCTACTCCTTCCTCCTTCAAGAGCTCTCTCTCTTTCTCATCCATTGAAAGAGGAAGCAAAAGGGCAATCTCCATACACCTTTCACTAGCATTTTCACACCCTTCAACCTCCACCTCACAAGTTCTTCAAGCTCAAACCCACCATCTTCTTGAAACAAAGGTATACCACCTTTGTGTAGCCTTCTGTTTTTGGCCCCTGAGGGGAACTAGAAAGGTCAAGGCTAGTAACTAATACTAGCTCTGGCCCTTTACTGGTAAAATAAAACAAGCATGTGAGACCACCATGGCGCACGCCAGCTTGTACAAGCCGTACGCCAGTCATGGCAGTATGTGCACTACTGGCGTGGGGATCATGGGTCGTCTGTTCCTTGCTTTTACTTTATGTTCATCACCTTATAGCATGATAATAACTAGTCTATTGTTTTTTGTACTCCATAACTGTTAGCTGTAACTTCCAGTACTTTTTTTTTTCTTGCTTTAGAAAGCCTCTGGGGTGCTTCTGGTCATGTTCCAAAGCCCAGATGATGTAAAGCTAAGCACTGGACAGATGATGTGGCTGGCGTACGGGGTCCCATGACTGGCGTACAGTAGCAATATCAGGTTCCAGTGGCTGGCCCTTGCATCGTAGCTCAATCCTGGCCTTTTAGTGCCTCCCCACACTGTTCATGGGGTCTTCTATCCATTTTCATGGCTTACAGCCATTTTATCTATCTGTAATCTGTATATATACTGTTATTTAAACTGCGTGGTTTGTCCTGGGTGTGCGCTGGTCCATTCCAGAGCCCAGAGGGTTGCAAACAAAGACTGTGAATGAGAAAAGGTAGTGTACGCCAGTCGTTTAGTGGCATGCGTAGGTCATGGTGGCGTGCAGAGGCCTTGCCAGTGCATGCTAGCATGTCGCCTGTTCACACATCTGAAAAACAGCGTACACCATTCTGCTCAAGCTGATCTCAGTGCTTGTTCTCAATCTATGTTCTTTTAATTGATTCAAGCAAATCATCATCCATAAACATTTTTGTCACATAACTGCAAGCTGTACAGTTTTAATCCCCATTATCTGCTCCCCCGCCCTAACTGGCTAAAAAAATGATCAAATGAGAGAAAAATGCAAACGTTTTACAAAAATGCCTGAGTAGATACCGATCTCCTAATTGGGCGAGAGGGGTGCCATAAAACCCTTCCTCTCTCGTAAACTGTCTCCCGAACCTCAGATATCGAAAGTGACGACGGACCAGTCTACGCCTTTTGTTTTCTCAAATCAAACAAACGTAGCAAACGTTTTCGAGTTCGGTTCCTTGGGTGTTTTACCGCTAAAACCCGAGTGGTGACTCTGAATCGAAGCGTCTCGCCGCGCTATTTTAAAGAGGGCCGCACCCAATACTTTAAACAACAAAATTCGGAATTTTGGGGCGCGTGCCCACAATATTGATAATATATCCTTCTCGTTATAGCTAGAGGCCGGAGCTGGTCCTTGGACCTTTTGCCAGCTTCATCTGAAGGACGGAGTTGGAAGATTCTGTCTTTGTTTTAGGTAAGCTCCTAGAAGAGGCTTGGTGAGGCTAACTTACACTCCCTAGGTCTGTAGTTATTGTAGTGTTGAGCTCCTTAGGTTTACCCTACTTATCATAAAGCAATGTCTAAAACATAAATAAAAGGACTTTATTAATAGTTTAATAAAGTCTGATTACAAGGAAGACAAGATAAACTTAAGCTAAGTTGTATTGAGTACAAAATGGACTTTTGAAAGTAAAGGAAATTGATAATGAAATTGCAATGAGCCGCAGGCTTTGATAGTCGTGGACCTTTGCCAAGGCCTTCAAAACTACAATTTATAGGCAAGAGCTTCAGGCCTTCAGCTGCTTCAAATGCCCCATTGCATGGCTGCCATGTGGCCCTCTTGAGCTGCTTTAAAATGCTCCAATGAGAGGTTGTTCTTTGACCAAAATGTGCTCTTCACTCCAAGGATATGGCCAAGGCCTGAAAAATCCTTCTTCCTTGCATAAAACTTTGCAAAAGGGCAAAACGAATTTCGGCTCTTCCAGCATCTAGGCCTTTTTGAGCTGCTTCAACACTCAAGGTACTGCTTGAATGGACATCCTCTGGGCCCACCAATGCTGATGACCGAGACTTCTCCAGGCTTCCCCACCATTATATTGGTCCCTGCATCTCATGTGGGCCCTTTAAATCCTCTAAGTTTGATTTCTTATGGAAGAAGAATCAAGAAACAAAAGATCAACTAGACCTGGGTGAGCTGCTTGTGAGCAGCTTGCTTAGGTCTGCATAAGGGTCATCATTTAACCCGAAGGCCCATGGCCCGCCCGAATCCTGCCCGGCCCATCAGGCTTTTACCTGACCTATAGTTTGTAATGGGCGGGCTTGGGCCTATGAATTTTTACTCGGCCCGCCCGTAGGTCCGGTCCATGGGCCCACTGGATAGCCCACCCGTGGTACCCGCCCACGGGCCACCCATTAGCCCAAAATCCTTTCTTTTTTCCCTTGCCCAAGGAAATTTAAGCCCGCCCAGTTTTTGGCCCGCAAGCCCGTCAATTGGGCTAGCCCGTGGGCTGGGCTTAGGCTTCAATTTATGGTAGGTATCCCGACCCGCAAAAAGTAAAAGCCCCGTCGGCCCGGCCCGTGGGCGGACTTGGGTAGTAACTTGGCAGACTGGGCCGACCCAGCCCGATGATGACCCTTAAGTCTGCATGAGTTATTCACCAGCGGCTCCGGTATAGAGGTACGTGAAGCCGTTACAATTGGTGTTGTTTAGAGCACCAATTGTTTTCATCCCCCTACACTGCATGTACGCCACCTGTCCTTGGCCTTGCTTCATGCTGAAGGATGGTTGCTACTCAGACTTTGAGCTGTTTGTGAGCAGCTTGTCCAGACCTACCCAGCAAGAACATTCTAGGCTCTTGAGCTGCTTGTGAGCAGCTTAAGGCCTTTTCTTGCCAATTACAGGCCATATGTGACGTTTTTAAGGAAATAGGCCCATCTATCAATTGGGTCTGAACTTGAAGTGAATTATAGGCACCCATCTCTTCGTAAGCCTTGTGAGCCCAACCTTGGAAAGAAAACTTGGGCTTTAACTGATTTGGACCTATTTAGAAGGCCTTATTATTTCTTAAGAACTGGCCTAGGCGCCTGGATAAAAACGTCCAGATCTGGTGGGTCAATCCACGTCTTTGTCATGTCTGGGGCTTGGGCTTGGGCTTGCGATAATTTAATTTGACCCAAGCCTATGCAAAACTCCATTTGGTCAATAACTTCCAAACCGGCCCTATCTTGTGGGCAACTGGTTATAAAGCTTTTCAAGGCCAGAGATTTGACTTTCAAGGCCACCTTTTAACCCATAAATTCATTTTCCCATTTTTGGCCAAAAATGGGTGTAAACAAGAGTTTTGCAGTAATATTGGGTTATCTTGTATTCTACTTTGATTAAGTGCATTAAATCCAGGGGCTGGTGTTGCGAGCGAAACACAACATTGGTGTAAGATTAGATTGGCCTACTCTTTGGTCCATTTCGTTGATATGAACCTTAATTATTTTGGGATCATTGATGAGTCAACTCGTGTAAAAAAATTGCATGTTGATCGAATATTGGTAGCTTACATGCTACATGATCAGCCTACTGATCGGGGTCGTCTCCGAATAAGAAAAAAATAATTAGACTGGGAAAATTGAAAAAAAATACGGTTGCTTGAGCATCTATACTTCTTCCAATAAAAAAGTAATAGTTTAGGGGGTTAAAACAATTTCACATACGGAAAAAAAAAAAGAGAAAAATACACAGGTGAATAGCTCCAGCAATCCAACTGCCATCATATTTTCCGTTCAAATTCACGTGCCTCATCTTGTCCAGGATCCGGGGAATGTATATAAAGATCCCACTCTTTCGGAGGCTCACTCTTGCTCCTTCCATTCGCCGGAATGCTCACTGCAGGCACCCGAGCTGCTTCCGTTCACTTTCAGTTCTAACCGGGCGTCTCTCAGATGTAGCTTTTGGAGCTTCATATAGTGTTATACTGCCACCCCCTCCACTTCTTCACAGTGCATCTTCTTGCCTTTCCTATTGTGTCTGAAGGGTCTCCAATATTTCGACCACCTTGCTCATAAAAGGCCTCCCTTTTGGGTCTTGGCTAAGGCATTGGTATGCTAAGTGGGCCACCTTTACGGCAGTTCTGGTAGAGTACTGTCCTTCCACTCTAGGGTCGAAAATCCTCAGAAGCTTCTTGTTATGGATCAAGAGCGGGCGGGCCCACTCGACCAAGTTGTGTTCTCGACTAGGCCTGCTCTTGTCCATTGCTCTCCTTCCAATCAGCATCTCAAGTAACACTACCCCAAAACCATAAACATCACTTCGAGCTGTTAAATGCCCTGTGTCCAGGAACAGAGAGAGATTGATTAGTTCTAAAGCTGCCTTTAGTTGTAGTTAAGCGCGTGCATACAGTTATGTAAGGAGAAATTATTTTCGTACTCCCTTTATCCATGCCAGTATAATAAATCACAAAATAGTTTCTCTATTTATGAGTTCCTGGTTCCGTGCAGAAGGGTAGTGAAAATCATGTCTTTGAATACAATGGAACTATGGAAGAAATCCATTCAAGAAAGTTGGGCATCAAGGAATGATCTGCATAATATGATATAAACCATAGACCAGTTGAACATAACAGACAAATGCAGATGTATAAAAATGTTCTGGCAAAATCATTTCTCATGACCTGCTTTAGGTTTTAGTTCATATTTTAGATGTATTCATTCTTAGCTTATTTTCGCTAGTGGGGCAATTTGATAAATCGATCAACAGGTTCATCTTAGTTCAGGTTTATGGTCAAGTACATGAACATATATGTGCAGGAACAAATATCGCTGTGTGTTTGTTTAGATACGTATATGGTGGTTATAGAGAAGAGGACATGAAGAAAATATTTCGAAATAAGAGACTTGCAAAAGTCAGGCAGTTACAGAAGTAAGTTCCCAGTCTCACAGAAAACAAGTGAAAAGTACATAAAGGTTTCTACACGGAAATTCAGGAGAGTTTTCACTGCTTGAAAACAATAAATTTCTAAATACTGTAAACTCAATGCTGCCAACACAGCAAACAAATCTAGAAATGAATAGCTCAAGTACATGAAGAATAGCTGAGACATAGAGGGCAAATGGAACCACTTCAATTCCCAGAGCTAAGGTATATAAATGGATTGAAACACATAGCTTCCAGATTACCACACCTTTTGGGACTCTAACTTAAGGATAAAAATCCAGGTTTTTAAGATAGTAGCAAGGGAGCCACTCTCTACTCCCACAGTTCTAGGTGCTCTAATGGAAAGAGAGTACAAATCTTTCTACAATTGACAGAAACTGTTACAGGTTGGGTGTACTCTGAACCACATGGAGGTGAACCCTAAATTCAACAATCAGGCCGATGACGTGCCCCAAAACCATCTTTATGTAGCTCTAAGGTTAGTTTAGTCATTTGCTATCTATTATAGTAGCATTTAGATTGAACAAATAGTCTATTACTGTATCTTCTCTTTAGATATTAACAAGTGAAAGTTTAGTTCATCCATTGGGCTTTTTTCTATCTTCTGTTCCATTGAACAATTAAAACAATTTTGTGAATGGAGAACCTTAAATTTAACCTAGTACTAATAACATATACCTCTTTGACATAGAAGAAGCAACTAGGGATTTCTGTTGCCAACCTCAATTGATTGGAATATAATATAAGGCCAAACAAACAAGCTCCAGATTTAAGTAAAGTCTATTCCAAATTTTCATTGGGCCCAACTTTTCAAGCAACCAAAAGCATGAGAAAAACTGGATCAAACCAAGAGGTATAACAGAAATTGACAAAAGCTGAGATGAAATAAAAATAGAGGTTCGGTCAAGAAAAAAAGTCATTTAAGTCAACACGATGGTCACTTTAATGAGATGAAATAAAAGGAAGTTAAACACCTAGTACTGATGAACATAATGCGATTCATTCCAACAAGCCATTGGAAGACTCACCAGTCGCAATATACTCTGGGGCTAAATACCCATAAGTGCCCTTGACTTCTGTTGATATGTGGGTCTGGTCTCCCATAGGCCCATCCATAGCCAGCCCAAAGTTACAAAGCTTTGCATTAAAATCCTGCCATCATTATTGAACTTGTAGCAACATACAGAAGAGAATTCCAAAGCATAAAACACAGAATTCACGAAAGACTTCCACGAGTCGCCATGAAGTTCCACTTTTCACAAGAAGTTGGCTACTATTATGTGAAATATTTCTTTGAATAGAGCATGGAAAATTCAAATTGTGCGTGGCTAGTGGCTATTACCCTATTAAGAGTTTTCAGTCGATAAGTCAAAAGATGACTCAACTGTATAACATACAAAAACAAAACTGTCTAAAAGAAAAAATTCATAACTCAAAACAATTCACTGTTAACGTTTCAGTTTCCAAAAGAAGTTGGTTAGTGTTTCATAAAACAATATCTGTGCATAGAAACCAGAAACAATGTTTTCAATGGAGAGTTTGGAGCTCGCCTTGAGGCGAGGCACAACAAAATCGCTCCCTGCGTTGATTTTTGAGCTGAGAACCATAAAGGCATCACCCTCCATCCGAGGTGGATGGAGACATACGCTTTTGACACCTTTTTGCCTAGGTGAGGGAGGCAAGCGCATCACATGGGTCGGTTACTTTTTCATTTGTAGGTGAAGAGTCAGTTCATTAGAAGTAGTTGGGGCAAAGACAAAGGGTTCCCATGTTTGTTTGCAAGATGATATTGTCCTAATGGATAAAACTGCATGGGGGGCTCATGGTAAATTAGAAATTTGGAGAGAAGCATCGGAGTCCAAAGGATTCAAGGTAAGTAGGAGTAAAACTGAGTATATGCATAGAAAGTTTAGTGAAAATTGAAGTGCCCAGACAAAAGAAGTGAGGATTTAGGATCAGGAAATACCAAAAAGTGAGCATTTAGGTATTTAAGGTCAATTTTTAGCAAGGATGGAGAGAGTATGGACGATGTAACTGTTAGAATTATAGAGGGGGAATGGGAAAGTTGTATCAATACTAGATTGATTCAACTTGATTCACTTGTATTATAAAGGGCCTTAAAACATGGGAACATGATTCCCTAAAACATGGAACACAAATACATAAAGCAAGGAGGAAAACATGGAAGAGTAAAACAACGAGGGAATTATGGGAGGGAATCTCTAACATTCTTTAACAGTAACCCATAGGATCCAAGTTGGGTGGCTCAAGTGGAGAGTCACTTCGGATGTATCGTTGGATTAATTTTAGTTTTGTTAATAGAAAAATAAAAATTCCTTAAGGCTTACGCCTCGCCACATGAGCGAAACCGCCTTGAAAACTTTGACTGGAAATGCATAACCGACATCCCGTACATGCCAAACATCGTGGTTTCAGAATCACCATTTACTAAATCAAATCTGGCTATTACAGTATAAAACTAACATATTTCTGCCAGGATTTCATTAACAAAATTAACACATTGAGCAAGTTAGAAATCATGACAGTGCCAGAACTAACCGCATCTAGCAAGATGCTTGATGTCTTGAAGTCGCGATAAATGATAGGCCTTTCTGCAAGATGAAGGAATGCAAGCGCTCTTGCAGCGTCTAAAGCAATCTTCATTCTTCTTGGCCATGTGAGCGTAAAACAAACTCCTACAAGCACAAAGCTCAACTTTTAAGTAGTTTGTAAGTAACATTTTATCTCAACAGATGATCTCATAAGGGCTACTTGTAAAGGCCAGTATTAGTTTTCAGAATTTCCTGCAAAACTCTTTTATTTCCCCAAGGTTTACATCATTTCGTCTGCCCCAATGCTATGGCAGTGGTTTATATGACATGAAAATTGGGGCGAACCTATTGCTTCTACACATTTTGCTTTGAAGAGGGAGCCTTGGTGCTTCTACGAATATTCACGTTCATATGATGCTAAAGATAAAGTCATATGCATTGTATTATGAATGATGCTGAAGAAGTATAAAAAGTAAACAATTGGAGGAAATCAAAGAAAGAGAAATATAGGCCAATAATTCAAGGTTTGGAGGAAAAAATTAAGAAGCTAAATCTAGTTTGATTTTGAGGATTACTTAGAAGACTCTAGTTTACTTGACAAGTAGCATCTTTTAATCTTGGTTCAAGTATACAAGTGGAGATTCCGCTAGGGGTCCTACTATAAAACATCCAGAAGTCAATTTAGTACTCACTTTCAAAAAGGTGCTTTCCCAGGCTCCCAGATGCCATATATTCATAGACTAACAGCCGGTGTTCATCTTCACAGCAGTAACCAATGAGCTTTACCAGATTTGGGTGACTGAGCTGACCCAAATAGCTCACTTCTGTCTGCATGCATACAACAACAAATTCTCCACTTTAAATCTACTAAAAAAACAAGTTTATCTCTTTCACAAGGAACATCGTAGTTAACAACAACGATCTAATGTTGCGAAATGAAAATACATATGGATTCCAAGTATCTTCTATGGTTCTGTAACTCATAAGGCATTATTAATCTTGATACTATTGAGAGAGAAATACTTGTCTAAGTAGCACAGGTATGAGACGACTGACCAACTTGTTACAGCAGAGAAGGGCCCTGATGTACAGATCATATATCAAACCCAAATCTTGCGAATGTCTCGAGAATGTGGCCACAATAGCCTTAAGTCTTTGTTCAAAAAATTTAAAGTCTAAAAAATCAATTGCCCGTAATGACATCTACATTTTTTCCAGGAAGTTGATGTCACCTAACTAGAGGTTGTGGAGAGGGGCGGGGGCAATGCAAAGGTTCTCCACTCCTGAACTTATAGTTGCAACTTTGTCTATAACACACCTACGCCTCCTGCCAACCCTCACCCTTCCAACAAATGAACAAGCACTATCACCTCTGATAGAAACACCCACACCACACCTAACCAAGAAATGCTTTGTTTGTGGGTGTTTCCATTGTAGGTGATAGAAACACCCACATCACTTCCATTTTCTAAAACATACCGTTTTCCTGTCTTGCTTGCACAAGTAGCAGTAGCACCAACTGACAATAATTTTCTCCATTCAGGTTATCCGGTGTTGGCATGTGAATTCTTGGGAGGATCTTGAGTCCTCATGGAACTCCTAATCCTGCACCTCTGTTTGCCACCATAGCTCCCTCAAAGCACCTCATCCATCTCTCGGGATGTAGTCAGGCTCTGTAGCACACCTATTCTCTGCCACTCCTCCACACCAGACATGAGACAACTTCTCTCCTGCCATCCCCCACCACAAAACTACAGAAACTCATAAAGTCTCCCAACATTTCCTAATTTCTCTAAAAGGGCCAACACAAAACAGATAATGAACTCTTGCAAGGCCAGTCACCTTGTGCACCCCAATATTTCAAATCTACCACCTTCTTCCCCCATCTCTCCCATCATAGACAAATCTCCACAGCCAATTACCAAATAAAGCTTGACTCGGTATGGCATCTAACCTTTTTCACATATTTATCCATAGCAATTAATCATCGTGAAAATAAATGCTATTTAATCTCTTCAAACAACATTTGGTGTTGTAACTTGTATAACAAGTAGGATTTAGGACACCTTAGTGAATAATAGTGAAAGAGACAAAAATGGAAATTAGACCTTTTGCTTCAAGTTATCCTCAATCCACTTCAACTCCATATCCAACTCGTCGACCTGAAACGACAAAGAGCCTCCAATAATAATAAATAGTTGGTAATTGGCAAAGTAATATTTAAATTACATTTACACTGTCTGGTAATTTAAAAGCAATTGAACCCAACCAAAAAAAAAATGAGTTAATTAGTTTTTTTTTTCATTAACATTCTGGATCTGATGCAGATTTGATTGCATGTGCATACATGGATCAGCATGAGAGACAAAGGGCAAAGAAGTAATAAGATTTCGGTGGATTTTTCTAGAATTGGAATATTCTGGAAATCCTCTAAATCTTAATATATTGTCCATGAAAAGAAGGATTTGATTTGCTAGTATCTTTTAATTAGGAAGTTTCTTCTTTCTGGTAATTGTTTTGTTTGGTTAGGAAGTATTACCTTATTTTTAATTTCCTAACAAGTTTAGGTTCTAGTAGCCTATAAATAAACACTGTAAGCCTTAGGGCAAATCAGTTGATGAATAAAAATTCGAGCTTTGCTTGAGAAGAGAGAGTATCTCTTGTTCTTTAGGTTGTTCTTTATTGCGTGAGTTTATTCTTCGCTTTTACGCTGCGTCAGTTGGTATCAGAGCATAGGCTCGCTTCCTGATCCATCACCAATGCCGCCAAAAGGAGGAGGTCGAGGTGCTGGTGGTCGACATGGCGCTGCCGATGAGGCGTATGAGCGCGATTATGCCGCGCTTGAAGCTCAACTAGAGGCCCGCCTAGCACAACTCTTTGACGACAAGTTCAATGCCTTGACAGAGCAACTTGTCGCTTTGACTGTTGCTAGAGGCGCACCTCAACACCAGAATCCCCATTCACGTCGAGTGAATGCGGAGAGCGGTGACGATGTCGAGAGTGAAGATGGCGACAACCCGTTTGCTGTGCTCAGGCCACAAAGGAAAGAGCTTGCTGTGGTTCCGGATACATTCAGGCTTTGGGAGTCGGGCTTCAAGCTTGACATACCAGAATTCAAGGGTTGCTCACAGCCCGATGAGTTTCTGGATTAGGTTGCGGCTGTGGAGGAAATTTTGGAGTTCAAAGAGGTACCTTTGGACAAACGAGTTTCTTTGGTCGCAACAAAGTTTCGAGGGCATGCCGCTGCATGGTGGCAACAACTTAAACAAACCCGTGAGCGACAGGGAAAAGAGAAGATTCGTTTGTGGGAGAAGTTGCTGAAACATATGCGGGCATCGTTCTTGCCCCATAACTACACAAGATCGCTGTACCAACAGTTGCAGAACTTGCAACAAGGCTCAAAGTCAGTGGATGATTATACCCAGGAGTTTTACCAACTCCTGGCCCGCAATGACCTATCAGAATCGCAAGATCAGTTGGTTTCACGGTATATTGGGGGCATGAGAGAACAATTTCAGGATGCTTTGAACTTTTACGACCCCGTTTCCGTTTCAGAAGCACATCAAAAGGCCTTGACATTGGAGAAGCAAGCTGGCCGGAAGAGTGGATTCCAGTTTGGCAACGTTACCGGTAGCCGTCCCATCCCTCTAATGAACAATCAGACCACTATTGGGAAGCCTCTTGCTGCTGGCCAAGCAAACCGTGCACCAATAAACAGCAACACAGCACGCTGTTTTAAGTGCGGTGAACCGGGTCATAGGATGGCAGATTGCAAAAGAAACGAACGGTTCGGAAAGGGACTGTTTGTGGATGCCGGAGATAATGAAATTGAGCAACCTAGTGAGGAGCAAGCAGCACAGTACGATGAGGATGAGGTCGAAGAAGAGTTTGTGCAAGGAGATTATGGGCCTTTACTGGTAATTCGAAAGGCATGTTTCACCCCTCGAAAGGCCGGTGAGGATGATTGGCTTCGGAATAACATCTTCCAATCAACGTGTACAATTGGTGGTAAGGTATGTCGCCTTGTCATCGATTCTGGAAGTTGTGAGAATGTGGTTTCGGAAGAGGCTATTCGCAAGTTGGGGCTAGCAACGGAGAAGCATCCAAGCCCTTATAAGTTGTCGTGGCTTATGAAAGGGAATGAGGTAACTGTTTCTAAGCGTTGTTTAGTTTCCTTTTCAATTGGCTCCAAGTACAAGGATAATGCATGGTGTGATGTTATTGCAATGGATGCTTGTCACCTTTTATTGGGAAGGCCTTGGCAGTATGACAGGAATGCTCTGCACGAGGGAAAGAAGAACACATATAGCTTCATGTTTGGTAGTACAAAAATAGTATAGTCCTTGTTCCAAGTAAAGAGGTTGATCCTAAACCTACTAAAGGGGAGGGTTCCAACCTTTTGGCGAGGAAGTTTATGGAAGATGCAGCAGATTCAGGACTTGTCTATGTTCTGATCGGCAAGGAATGTGCAATAGATAGTCCAATTCCAGAATCAGTTAGACCGTTGGTTGAGGAGTTTTGGGATGTGTTTCCTGATGATTTGCCTGAAGAGTTGCCACCTCTGCGTGACATACAACATCAGATTGACTTGGTTCCGGGTTCAAATTTACCTAATCGGCCACATTATCGAATGAGTCCGAAGGAGCATGAGGAGCTTCGGCGACAAGTCGAAGCATTGTTATTAAAGGGCCATATTCGAGAGAGTCTCAGCCCGTGCGCAGTGCCTGCATTGCTCACACCGAAGAAGGATGGAACATGGCGAATGTGCGTGGACAGCCGTGCAATCAACAAAATAACGGTGCGGTACCGGTTTCCGATACCCCGACTCGATGATCTGTTGGATCAGCTTAGCGGGGCAAAGGTGTTTAGTAAGCTGGACCTCAAAAGCGGGTATCATCAAATTCGAATTCGTCCAGGCGACGAGTGGAAGACAGCTTTCAAGACTCGTGAGGGCTTATATGAGTGGCTGGTCATGCCATTCGGATTGTCCAACGCCCCCAGCACTTTCATGAGGGTTATGAACCAGATTTTCAGGCCTTTGATTGGTCGGTTTGTTGTGGTCTATTTCGATGATATCCTTGTCTATAGCGCTAACATGGAAGAGCACATACATCACTTACGAGAGGTCTTTGCAATATTGCGCCGAGATAAGTTCTTTGCTGCCATGCCTAAATGCTCTTTCATGACTGATAGTGTCTTATTTTTGGGGTATGTGGTGTCAAAAGATGGGTTGTCTGTGGATGGGTCCAAAGTAGAAGAAGCTGTTAAGAATTGGCCCATCCCAACTAGTGTTCATGAAGTTCGGAGTTTTCATGGGCTTGTATCCTTTTACCGACGTTTTATTCCAAATTTCAGTACCATTATGGCACCGATAACTGATTGCATGAAATTAGGAAGGTTCGAATGGACGGATGCCACAACACTAGCCTTCGAAAGGATTAAACAAAAACTGATTACAGCCCCGGTGCTTACTTTACCGGATTTCTCCCAGCCATTTGAGTTGCATTGTGATGCATCTAAAGTGGGGATAGGAGCTGTTTTGAGCCAACATGGTAAACCGGCAGCTTATTTCAACGAGAAGTTGGGTGACTCAAAGTTAAATTACAGCACGTATGATATCGAGTTCTTCGCCATTGTTCGAGCTCTTAAGCATTGGAGTTCATACTTGGCATACAATGAGTTCATCCTGTATTCTGACCATGATGCTTTGAAGCATATTAATAGTCAGGAGAAGCTCTCTTCCAGGCATGCTACATGGGCCGCATATATTCAGCAATTCACCTTTGTTATAAAGCATAAGTCTGGCGCTTTAAACAAGGTAGCCGATGCTCTTAGTCGGCGAACACATCTCTTGGTCACCATGAGAGCTAAGGTATTGGGTTTTGATTTGTTTCGTGAATTACTGCCTAGTGATCCTTATTTTGGGCCGATTATGAAAGATGTAGATGCTGGAAATCGAGCAGATTATCAGATGCATGATGGATTTCTATTCAAAGGCAATCAGCTGTGTGTGCCCGCGAGTAGTTTACGCCTCAAAATCATAAAGGAGCTGCATGAGGAGGGACACGTTGGGAGAGACAAAACGGTTCAGCTTGTAGGGGACTCTTACTATTGGCCTACAATGCGCAAAGAGATTACAAGGTTTGTTGAGGGTTGCCGGGTTTGTCAAGTTTCCAAGGGAACGGCAACAAATGCAGGCTTATACATGCCGCTGCCTATACAGAATCAGCCATGGGCCAACGTTAGTATGGATTTTATCCTAGGATTGCCAAGAACGCAGAAACGGAATGATTCTATCTTTGTTGTGGTGGATCGGTTCTCAAAAATGGCACACTTTATTGCCTGCAAGAAGACTACAGATGCTGTTAATGTCGCCCAACTCTATTTCCGTGAAGTTTAACGTTTGCATGGGCTGCCCCAGTCTATTGTCTCTGATAGGGACACACGATTCCTTAGTCACTTTTGGAGCTGTCTGTGGAAGTTGGCCAACACAAAACTTGATTTTAGCAATGCATATCATCCGCAAATTGACGGTCAGACCGAAGTGGTTAATCGCTCTGTGGGTAATCTGCTTCGTAGCCTTGTGGGTGATCATCTCAAGTCTTGGGACCAGCGGTTGTATCAAGCTGAGTTCGCCTACAATCGCTCAGTCAATCGCAGCTCTGGGTTTAGTCCTTTCTTTGTTACATATGGGTTTAATCCTCGCGCTCCCCTTGACTTGGCTCCTGTTCCGGATTTGAAGCGTCCCAATGGTAAAGCAGAGGATCTGATTTCAGGTTTGCAAGCGGTTCACAAGACAACTATGCAACACTTGGAAGAATCTTCTGCAAAGTATAAGCAAGCTGCTGACAAAAAGCGTCGTGCCGTGGAATTTGAAGTGGGTGACTTTGTGTGGGTTGTTTTGACAAAGGATCGCTTCCCAGCGGGTGAGTACAACAAGCTTGCAGCCCGAAAGATTGGACCATTGGAGATCCTTGAGAAAATTAACCCCAATGCATACAAGTTGAAGCTTCCAAGTCACATCCGTACTTCTGCTACGTTCAATGTCAAACATCTCATTCCATATCGAGGTGATAGTTCCGATGAGGAGTCTGTGAATTCGAGGGCGAATTCTCTCCAACCTGGGGAGGATGATGCAGATTTGATTGCATGTGCATACATGGATCAGCATGAGAGACAAAGGGCAAAGAAGTAATAAGATTTCGGTGGATTTTTCTAGAATTGGAATATTCTGGAAATCCTCTAAATCTTAATATATTGTCCATGAAAAGAAGGATTTGATTTGCTAGTATCTTTTAATTAGGAAGTTTCTTCTTTCTGGTAATTGTTTTGTTTGGTTAGGAAGTATTACCTTATTTTTAATTTCCTAACAAGTTTAGGTTCTAGTAGCCTATAAATAAACACTGTAAGCCTTAGGGCAAATCAGTTGATGAATAAAAATTCGAGCTTTGCTTGAGAAGAGAGAGTATCTCTTGTTCTTTAGGTTGTTCTTTATTGCGTGAGTTTATTCTTCGCTTTTACGCTGCGTCAGGATCCGTGAAAAAAACTGAAAGATATCAGCATAAATTAAGATGTCTTGTAGATGTGGCAACAAGCTCTTCAAGATTCAGTCTTTGACAGAATTTAAACTCTTGCTTTGGAGTGTAAATTTTGCTGGAAAAGGGTGGTTTTCCGCCACCCCCTTGGGCCCCGTTCGTGCAATTTTTTGGTAGTTCAAATCGTACATCTTGTAAAGCCTGTAAAATAAAGTATTTACGCAAATAATCACCATTTAGCAACGGTTATAAGCGTCGCTAAAGATATCATTACCAAAAAAATATATGTACCAACGCTCGTCAAAACTGTCGCTATACGAAGTTGTAGTTAATTGAATTTCGAATCCAACCAAATTTGAATTACTTAAATTGGAGGTCGGATGAGGAAGATTTGAAAAACCACCAAAATGCTAAGATTTTTCTCAACAATCACTAAAAAGCTTAATCCTTCAAATACTCCAACTCGGGTCCCCACTAACTTTCTCCGCCCTTGAAAAATATAAAATGGCTAGGTAGTTGGTTGTGGTGTTTCAGGGCTTACAGAGCATTCAAGAAGTATTTCTAGTAAGAATCAAGAATTAATAATGTTCCGGAGGGGTCTGCGGAAGTTATTTGGTAAAGCATGTTCCCACCTTTGATGAACCTACTATCAAGTATAAGTTATTCACCTAAAAAGCGCTTCCTAGTCTAAAGGCATAAATTTTCTTTAAATGGAAGAGATACTATCTTATTCTATATTGAACTTTGGAAAAATAGTGATGGCCTAACAAGGTAGAATTCTAAGGCCATCTCTTGTTTTGGGGGATTCCACGCTGAAGTAAAGATAGCAGCAGTTGGCAATACATCAGTGCAAAGAAAGACTTTTTCATGTCTCATATTGCACTTCACTAGCATCAATTAGATCAAGCAGAATCGTTGTTCTTCTCTACAGTCCTGTGGAATCTCTCTTGCTCGCTCCCTCACAATATTTTTTTGGGTTCGCCTCTTTTATACCAATCAATAGTTTATGCAAATTTGAAGGGAAGAAAAATGAACTGCCAAAAAAAGACGTAAAGAAATGCAATCATCAGAAGAAAATACCAGCAACACTTTCCCTCCTTGAAACGCTTCAGCTTTAAGGTCCTTAATTGTAACATTTGTTGTCTTGTAACCTGGCCTCACACTCTCATCTATAACTCCTTCATAGACTACCGAAAAAGCCTCACCAAGCACGTCATACCTTTTTGCCAACCTCATCTCCTTATACGTAAAGACATCAACATTACCATATTCTTTCATAAGACTCCTACTGAAATTATTTGTGGCAGCATCAATCTCAGCAAGCGAGAAACGAGGGTCAAACAAATGGGTAACGTCATCGAAAATTGGTTGTGGAATAGACTTCTTCGGCAGTCCTCCACCGTCGTTTGAACCATTGCCGTTCCCGTCTCTCCACCAGCGATTCATACCCATAGGCACAAGTTTTATACCCTGAAGCGCCTTTGTGATTGTTTCCCATGATCTTCCCTTACGCTCATGCAACGACAATGCATTCTGAAGTAACTCCACTACTTCAGACATTGTAGGCCTTTCCTTTGGTTTAGTATGTAAACAATTGTTCGCAAGTTTGGAAAAGTACTTAAGACTTTGTGGTGTTATTTCTCCATTCAGAGAGGGATCAATTATCCGGTCAAGCTTTCCGTTTTTGATATGATCTTTCACCCAAAGAACTAGACTAATTTGCTCCTCCTCGAGTCTGTGATCTAACGGTGGTCGACCACACAAGACTTCCAACAGCACCACGCCAAAGGCATACACATCAGATTTCCTGGTTACTCGATTGGTGTAGATATAATCTGGATCCCAATATCCTCTTGTTGCTTTGACTTTTGTGCTAACATGGGTTGTTGTTTGGCTTGTAATGAGTTTACATATCCCGAAATCAGAAACCTTTGCTACCAAATTCTCGTCCAACAAAATATTTGTGGTTTTCACATCTCGGTGTATAATAGGTTGTTTGGTACCCGTATGAAGATAGTCAAGTCCTCGTGCAGCACCAAGGCAAATGTTGAGCCTTTGAGCCCATGTTAGGGGAGATACTCTTTCACCGCTCTCATCTCTACTTGATTTGTAAAGATGACCGGCGAGAGTCCCATGAGCCATGTATTCGTAAACAAGAATCATCTCTGGACGCTCGTTGCAATAGCCGACGAGTGAAACAAGATGCGCATACCGGAGCTTTGAAAGCAACTTTACCTCTGTCCAAAATTCTTCAGCCCCTTGATTGGACTCGGCATTCAACCGCTTTATGGCAACAACGGTGCCATCGTCGATGATTGCTTTGTATACCTTACCGAATCCACCAGTTCCAACAACTAACGCGTCGTCAAAGTCATTAGTCGCTTTTAAAATCTTAGATAGAGGGAAAAAAGGACAAGATTCCTCCAATTGATCCACGCCACCATCAATTGCATTCTCCCAGCTCGTTAAACAGAGCGAGTCAGTGGACACGGCTCCCGCTTGATCGAAGGGATTAGGAAACAGAGCATGTGAAACCTCACCCAAGGCGGTCAACGGGGGTCCCGCTTGATCAAAGAGGTTAGAAAACGGCAAGGAAGGCGGAATCTTACCAAAGTCTGTGGCCGAGGCTCCCGGTTGAACAAAGGGGTTCCTTGGATTAGGAAACGGCAATTCGTTACCCGAAATGCGAATGTCAAGCAGGTCTTGGGCAAAATTCTCCATCTCGAAATGGTCAAGAATTTTAAGGGAAAGAGTACTACTAGACAATGGGGGATGAGAGAGAACATTAAACCGCGTTATTGATAGTTGACGAAGACCTTTCCAAAAAAAAACCAAATAGTTGACGAAGACTAGTCAATAGACTCAATACACTTGTAATAAAAAATGCAAATCTCTGTTTATCAAAAAAAAAAAAAAAATGCAAATCTCTTCTCGCACCCCACGCAACCCCCGGACCCCACCTTCCCTCTTCCGAAAATGCCCCCACACATCCCAGAATACCGAACCCATTTTCTCTCTTTTTTTATTTATTTACATAATAATGTTTATACTCTGTATCTTTTTTCTCTTTTATTTATTTAATATTATTTTAGTATTCCGATTTTCAATCCAGTTGAATTTGTGGAATTTTTTTATCATTTTATCTTCAATAGTCATAATGAATTTTTGGAACTTAGAAAGTTGTAGAATCAAATATCTCTTAGGGTTAATCAATGAGAATTCTAGAGTCAAAATTTAACTATAGCCATTCAAGATAAAATGATCAAAAAACTAAAATCTTTCCACCGGTTCAAACAGATTGAAATTTGGAACACTTAATTTTTTAACCTCTTTAGACAGTTTATATATTAAAAATAATGGTTAAAAAATTAAGTGTTCTATTTCAATCTGTTTGAACCGGTGGAAAGATTTTAGTTTTTTGATCATTTTTATCTTAAATGGTCATAATTAAATTTTGGATGAGACACAAGGTTTGGATTGCCTTGGCCAAGACGAAATCAGTCGGTGCCACTTTCCTCAAAGGACGAGATATGCTAGGTTTACACCTACACAAAAAGTAGAGTATATTCAAAAGAAAATGCAAAACAGGAAGAGGAAACGCAATGCCCATTATACTCCTCCAAATACAAATCATGGAGTCAGATGTTTCGTATCTGAGCTCAAAAGTGGAAAGGATAATCGAAACTAGAAATGGCCAGAGTCTTATAGCATGTTTTGGTATTCCCTATAGGTATCCTGGAGTTATTTCTAATACAAAGCACTTTGTTTCGCAACATATTGACATTGAGTTTGTTTTTTACTCTTACCCCTTATCTCATGCTTCTAGCCTATTTGTTATAGGTTTGCTACTGTTGCATCTGGAGCATCTTTTGGGAAACTATTGGAATATGCGGTTGGAGGTCCCAGGCCTTCTGTCCAAACAGCTTATGGCATGGAGGTTGAGGTAGAACAAGCACGATGTTCTGTTTTGCTCAAACACCTAATCTTTTAGTAGATATTAATAGTTATTTCCAGCATTTGACATGGAATACGGCAAGACTTTGCCTGGAGTTGCTACATAGTTCCCCCAAAAGGGGCACTGACGGGGGTTGTGGGGGAATAAGATGGTTCCATTTTTTCTTAGTTTATACAGCTTGCTTTTGTTAGACTCATCTGCTTTTACCATTGTGACGTGACTGTATTATTCATCTACGGTTTCCGGTCACCTAAAATAGATCACATCTTATGGGACTTAATGTAAAAGTTCAAGGGTGATTTTTGTTTTAGCATTTAATAGGGTATTCTGTTGTGCTGATCATTTATTTTTTGTTTTCTGTATTACCAAAATCTGGTTGTCAAAAGAAATGCTTATTCCAATTGTGTGTGTTGGTTTTCTAATCTTCGATTCAGTGCTGCAGTGGTATGGTGATTCATGTTCCCTTTGTTCAGTGGACTATACATTTCGGTTTGAGTGCAGATGATTGTACTAGGCTATGAAAAAGAAGTATTAGCACCGTCATTTGAGCTCCTGCACTCACGTTGAATCTGTTGCCCTCTGAAATCTCAGCTTCTGGCATGTCTTCTCCTCTTAATCATGCAAGCCAAACTTTGGTCTTTGATCTTACTCTTCTATTGCTAGCTCTGCAAACATGGGCTCTGTTTCTGTTTCTGTTTTTGAAACAATGTTTTGAAAATAAAAACATGCCCAAAGGGCTAGATAAAATGCTGTTCTAGAATTCTGTGTAAAAATATTTGAGTTGGTGTGCAGATCACTGATCATGATTTAGCTAGGAATAAAAAGAAATATCAGCATATTGGTTGAAGTAGCACAGAACATCTCATGCTCATGAAACCAACTTCTGCCATGAGCATGTCATCCAAACAAATAGAATAGGTCCAATTAGATAGCATTTGAGATGAACAATCAACTATGCACGATATCAAAAGTTTGTCCAACTGTTTCTTTAGCGCAGCTCAAAAAACTAAAGCTTTAACTTCTCCTTTTTTTTCTTTTTTTTTCTTTTTTGGCGTGTGCTCACCGCTCATTATAGGTATGCTGTATGATGTTTCAGTAGGTAGCAGCCAAAGTCAATCACTATCATTTGTTCCTCATTCATCATCCTCAAATCATAACCTCTCTATTTAGGTGTCAAGCCAAGACTGGATTATTTAATCTATGCTCTCTAAGGGTCATCACTTTCCACAAATGCCTTACCCTTTATTTGTGAATATGCCATTCATAGGACAACGAAGGCGACAAGTCCAACTTTCCCAACCACATGAATTGCGGAGCATGGCAATTTGCCGATTTTGTCGGGCTAAAAGGTTCCAAAACGAGCCTCCAACTTTTTGTTGCCACAATGGAGAAGTAGTTCTGACAAGCCCATTTGTCCCATCATGCCTATGAAACTTGTTCACTTCTCAAACTGTTGAAGCTATGGAATTCCGCAAACACGTGTGCCTATAATAGCATATTCGGTTTCACATCCTTTGGCGTCATGCTAGACAAAGGACTTGCTAATTCAACCTGAGGAGTTTATACATTTCGTGCACAAAGGCAAATTTACCATGAACTGCCATCTTTGATTCCATCAGCTACTTCTCCTTGTTACTTCCAACTTTACTTCTATGATACTGATAATGAACTCCAAAATAGGTTAGACATCATGGAAAACCAGCTGGACAAAAAGAAAAAACCCCCACTTAACCCACACATTGTCAGAATGCTAATGGATATGCTCTCTGCAAACCCTTATACCATGTTTCTTAGGAGACTAGACCAAAGTTCATTGGATTCATATAGAATACACACAAGGACTGACGTCAAGCTCGACCAAAGGATTTACAACTCCCCATCGGCTGACCAGGTGGCTGCAATATGAATAGAAGGAAATAATGCAAATGTCACATATGAACGTGACATTATAGTGCACTCAAACTCTGGACATAAACATAGAGTGCGACACTATTATGGTTGCTATGATCCGTTATAATAATGAGGAGTGATTTTTCTTGTTTCTTAAACCTCCTGTGCCTTCTTGTTTTTTCATGACACTTCCCAATCCTAGCATTTTCCCTTAATTTGTTTTAATTTGGATATTTTTCATTTCTGTTTACTATCAGTCTGGTTGTTGGTTAAACTGGTAAAATTTGAAACCCGACTAAGGCTGCAGTTTTTTCCTATATAGCTAACGGGGTTTTACCTGCATCAGTTTTGCCGCTGATCTGGGCCAGCTAGGTTCTTGAGTTATGCCGTTATAAAGCATTAGTTTGCAGTTGCGAGACTCCTTATAACTAATATGCTGCCCTCCTTGTTCGGCCATAGGAACAACTCCAATTGGGGTACTTCCGTTAAAAACTTGAGTCCTGATTTAAGATTTGAGTGTTAAAAGCAAAAAATAAACGCTTTTGTGAATCATGTGACCTGCACTTCATGCAGTAAATCAGGAAAATGAAGACTCCATGGGAAAAGTGAAGAGGAAATTCGTCTACTTATTTCCTGGCAAGTTATTTTTCCGGATTTTGATATCCATGCCTGTTCTTTCAGCTTTTGTTGAAATTGAAACCCCGTCAAAATTCAGTTTTATTCAAGTTCACAATTTTCAATTATTTCTATATTGCCTCACTTTTGCATTTTGATAAGTTCTTCTGTTTATTCAGTTTTCATTGCAGTTCGTTGCTCCTCTGTTGGGATGAAAGATTAGAAGTCTCAGTGCTGGAGGATTGTATGACATAGGTTAAAACTTAAAAAACAGCTTTCTTCCTGTTTCTGTGGAAAGATAAAATCCTTGATCTTTCAGATCCAATGTACCCTTGATGTTGGTATAGTTAGAGCATTCAATTTTTTTAAAGGCTTATGTGTCATTTTGATATCAAACTCTCCCTCTCCAACCCTTATGTCAAAAAAATAGAGCTCAAACTTAAAAGGAAAAAAAAAAGGAATAAGAAAACCTCAAATGGCAGAATTATTTTTGAACTTCCAAAAGTAGTTTTTGAAAATTGGCATGTATAGAGGTAGATGTCAAAATTGACATAGGAGTAGAAGTTGTTAAACCCACTTCAGTTTTGGCATGAGTGAAGGCTTATCTATTGGTTTGTCCATTTATGCCAAAAGTAACTGTTGGGGATGTCATCTCAGCTTTGACATTTTCTGTTGGAGATGCTCTTAGTGACGGAATCGGCACTATGTTTTTTAAGAACATAAGAACAAAAACGAAAAATGCCCGGTGCCAAAATTCTTTTGGGTGGAAGCTTATGAGTGCAACATTTGGACCAATACTACACATTGTTTTTTATATTTTTTTTCCCGTTTTGGAAGAACAACAATTCTAAACAGATGTTTGTTGGGCTACATCAAACCATGTATTTTCATTTCATATGCTTTTTTTTTATCCGACATCTTCCTTTTTCTTTCCCTTTCCTCAAACGACAATTACACACATTTGTTTATACTTCGACAATCATGTATTTTCATTTCGGGAAGTGCTACAATATACACCCCTTATTTGGGTGTGTATCATATGCGCCCTCATTGAAACACACTAAAATGTTATGATTCCATAAAATGTTATAAATCTATTGCTAAAAAGTTATGAATCATATTGATGAAAAGTTACGAATTTTTAGTAAAAAAGTTACGATACGAAATAAAATGTTATGAATGACTGGTCCTATAAGTAATTTTTCATGAGGTGGCACAATATGAATCACACAATAGGTGCATATGGTACACACTTTAAAAGAGTGTGTATTGAAGACTTTTCCTTTGATTTCATCATCTACTAATGATATACTACCCACATATGCCACGTCAAACGCACGTGCCAATTCACTAGTACCAAAGAAAAGGCCTAGAAAGTGTCTACATACTCAACCAAAGAAAAGGCCTAGAATGTCTGAAGTAATGGTGATCCTTGAGATTGCACTGGCGTCGCATGAGCGTAAAGGAAGATGATGGGGGATAATCACAAAGGCGCTTCTGGGGTATTGAACTTGTGCCTACGGGTATGAATCGCTGGTGGAGAGAAGTGAAATAATCCGAAGCACTAAAGTGTCCCAGAGGGGGCGAATGAGACGACCAATTAAAAATTAACTCTACCACAAATTCAAAGCCGCTAACCAAATTCCACGTAAAAGCAATTCAAAACAATAATCATGTCAACTATAACAAAGCTAAAGAACAAGAACACAAGATATATGTGGAAACTATTTTGGGTCAACACACCTAAGCATAAAACCACGACATATTCTACTCAATTTTCCATAAATCAAAAGTTTTAACAAAAAGACTACAAGTTAGGAATTACCAACTTTTATCCCAAGTCCCAGCTAACTCATCTTCTTGACTAGCACCCCGTGTCCCTTCTTGACTCCATGGACTCCTCAAGCAAAATCACCTCGATCTCCGCTCTAGAATAACTCCGGTATCATCCAACCATGCAGATTCATAGGCATGAATGAGTGAATTCGATAGTGATGAAGATTTTGACAAAGAATTCAAACTAGAGCAAATACGTGAGAATGAAACAAAGCTCTAGAATGAAACAAGATGATCAAACACTAAGTTTAAATCATCCAAACAATGCATTGAATGCAAAAGTGTATATGATGATACTATTTCTCTCTCAAAAGTGGGCTGTGGTAAGAGAGGTACCCTAGAAATGGGAAAAATAAGCTTATATACCCACTATACACTTTGGGGCTCTACGGGAGCACCAAGGGAGCGCATGTATGTGCAAGCAAAGCTCCGGGGGCGGGTTAGTGCAACCAGAACTCCGGGAGCTCTCAGAGAGCGCCCAACTAAAACCCTTTAAAATCAAGGGAAAAAAGAGAGAGAGAGAAACGGTCTGGAGCGCAACGGGGGCGCTAAGAGAGCACATAGGTCTGATTGGAAAAAGCCTTGGAATTTATTTTCATTCACTCTCAATACAAGGCAACACAATGCACTCCAATGCCTTGAGAAAATTTATGGACTTCAACCTTAGGCGCGCTAACACCTATAATGCCTTGAAAATGATTTCTGTCAAAACGCAAAGGCAAGCTAAGGATCTAATCCCAAAGATGTTAAAATCATGAACTAAAAGCATGGAAACTCTTTGGAACAAAATGCAAGACGAAATGGAAATGACATGATTATACCTTTGCTGATTGAATTCCACACATTTCCTCACGCAATGGCTTCTCACCAACATTTCATCCACCGGGAGGAGTATCGAGACTCAATAAACAAAAGGACCACCTTCCAAACCCAAAATGGACAAAGAGAAAATACAGACTTCAAAGGTTTGTCAGATTCCAGAAATTGCCAGTATATATCTAACAGAAGGGAAAGGCCATAGTTCAAACGACAAAGGAGGACTGCCAAAGCATTCGTTTCCTGAACCAATGTTCGATAACGTTACCCAATCGGTATACCCTAGTTTCTCGCTAGCTGAGATTCGTGCTACCACAAATTATATCAATGAGGGTCTTTTGATTAGACAACACGGTTATTCTAGATTGTACAAGGGATGTATGATGGGGCAAACGCTTGCGGTTATGATGAAAAGGTTCAAATCGACGATGAGACATTGCTTGAAAGAATATAGTGCCGAGATTGGGGTGCAATCTCTAAACCGTCGCCCGAACATAGTCTCTTTGATTGGATTTTGTAATGAGGAGCATTAGCCATTAGTTGATTCTAGTGTACGAGTACATGGTCAATGGGACGTAGTCATCTCTGGGGAACCGATAACGATCCACTTCTATGGAAATAGCGGCCAGAGATTTGCATCGACATTGCACAAGGTCTTGACTACCTCCATACGAACATAGAGCAACGAGTCGTCCACCGCAACATAAACCCATCCAACATATTTTTGGATGATAATTGGGTTGCGAAAGTTGCTGCTTTTGAACATTCCGCACCAATTCCCACCAGCCTCGCAACCGAGGGCCGGGAAACAGTTGGGTTAGGTTCATAACCAATGGCTTGAAACATGTAGGTGTTTTCACTAACAAAAAAAAACACGAAAAATTTAACACATTTTATCATCTCATTTTTACTAATAAAAAGTTTCAGCATTTTACCATCTCGTTTCTACTAACAAAAAAAAACTATCAACAAAAACTTGTTTTGCTATAGTTACTCTACTTACAAACCTATCAACAACTTATTCGCTACCGGAAACAACTTGATATTTCTCAATAATTCATTTGCTATCGGAACCACCTAACAACTTCTCCAACACAAATAAAAATCTACGAATTTTTCACTACCAAAAGGATCAGAAATCCAGCCTTTTTTAGATAGTAGCTAGGCAGCCACTCTCTAGTCCCTCAATTCTACATGCTCTTAGGGAAAGTGTATACAAGTCATTGTACAATTGACAGAAACAGAGTTACAGGTTTGGTTTAGTTGGAGCCACGTGGGGGTGAACCAACTATATTCAACAATCAGACCGATAAAGTGCTCCAAAACTAAACCTGAAAGGTGTAAAAAGTAATTTCCCAAAAGATTTATTTATTAAATGGTCACTATATTTATGTAGTTCTAAGGTTAGTTTAGTGGTTTGCTTCTATTTTTTAGAAGCGTTTAGGTTGTACTGTCATTGTATCTCTTATGTGGAGGGAGATATTTAACGAGTGAAAGTTACATATTCTTTCTTCTATATTCTGTTCTACTGAACAATTATAACAATTTTGTAAAAGGAGAATTGTAAATTTAACCTAGAACTAATAACATATGCCCTTTTGAAGTAGCATAAGCAACTATGGATTTATGTCGGCTATAGATTTATATTTATGTAGCAAACCCCAATTGATTGGGATATAAAGCCAAACAAACAAGCTCCAAGATTCAAGTAATCAATTATAGGGTAAATCAATTGTCATACACTTCTTACAGATAAATTAAAGGGTAAATTAATTTAGTTCCTCTAATACTAATTGTGTCAATTTTAACTCCATATTTTACCTTCTGTCTCAATTTCGTCACTATTGCTGACATCGTGATTTGAACTAACGAAATTTATGGGCAAAATTGTCATTTCTCCTTCCAGAAGGGATGAAACTGAGATTTTATACAAATTAAATGACTATTATCTAAAATTTTACCTTTTGCTTTCGCTTTTGCAAAAATATAAGAAAATAATAACATACGTAATATATTTATCTGCTCAACTTCTTTTTGTGTTATTGATCAATTCAATGTTGAGCAAATTAATATTTCCACTTACATGCATACTACAAACAATCTTATGAAATTTGAAACCCTACACACTATCAAATGTCTTGGTATTGTATCTTTTTGAATGTTGTTATAAAGATTTTTACAATCTCGTTGTATATTTTTCACGCAATTAAAAAGAAAAGAGTTGTGCAGTAATGCTGGGTTATCTTGTATTCTACTTTGATTAAGGAGTAGTGCGCCCTTGTGAATATTAGTGATCGAGTGCATTAAATCTAGGGGCTGGTGTTGCGAGCAAAATACACAACAGATTAGATTGGCTTACTCTCTGGTCCATTTTGTTGCTTCGAACTCTAACTATTTTGGATCGCTAATGAGATCAACTCGTGTAAAAAATGCATGTTGATCGAATATTGTCAGCTACAGCATAGTCGGCCTACTGATTGGGGTCGTCTCCGAATAAAAAATAACGGAGTAATTAAATTGGAAAAAAATACAGTTGCTTGAACGTCTATACTTCTTCCAATAAAAAAGGAATAGTTTAGGGGGGTCAAAACAAATTCACATAGGGGAAAAAAAAAACTAGAAAAAAGGAGAATAATACACAGGTGAATAGCTCAAGCAATCCAACTGCCATCATATTTTCCGTTCAAATTCACGTGCCTCATCTTGTCCAAGATCCGGGGAATCTCTATAAAGATCCCACTCTTTCGGAGGCTCACTCTTGCTCCTTCCGTTCGCCGGAATGCTCATTGCAGGCACCCGAGCCGCTTCCCGGTCACTTTCAGTTCTAACCGGACGTCTCTCAGATGTAGCTTTTGGAGCTTCATATAGTGTTATACTGCCACCCCCTCCACTTCTTAACAGTGCATCTTCTTGGCTTTCCTCCTGTGTCTGAAGGGTCTCCAATATTTCGACCACCTGGCTCATAACAGGCCTCCCTTTTGGGTTTTGGCTAAGGCATTGGTATGCTAAGTGGGCCACCTTTAGGGCAGTTCTGGTAGAGTACTGTCCTTCCACTCTAGGGTCCAAAATCCTCAGAAGCTTCTTGTTATGGATCAAGAGCGGGCGGGCCCACTCGACCAAGTTGTGTTCTCGACTAGGCCTGCTCTTGTCCATTGCTCTCCTTCCAATCAGCATCTCAAGTAACACTACCCCAAAACCATAAACATCACTTCGAGCTGTTAAATGCCCTGTGACCAGGAACAGAGAGATTGATTAGTTCTAAAGCTGCCTTTAGTTGTAGCTAAGCGCATGCTTACAGTTATGTATGGAGAAATTATTTCCGTACTCCCTTTATTCATGCAAGTATAATAAATCACAAAATAGTTTTTCTATTTATGAGTCCCTGGTTCCGTGCAGAAGGGTAGTGAAATGGAAGTAATCCATTCAACAGAGTTGGGCGTAAAAGGAATGATCTGCATAATACTATGATATAAACCACAGACCAGTTGAACATTACAGACAAATGCAGATGTATAAAAATGTTTTGGCGGCAAAATCATTTCTCATGACCTGCGTTAGGTTTTAGTTCATATTTTAGATGTATACATTCTAAGCTTATAGTATTCGCTAGTGGGGTCAATTTGATAAATCTATCAACAGGTTCATCTTAGTTCAGGTTTATGGTCAAGTACATATGAACATATATGTGCGGGAATATATATTGCTGTGTGTTTGTTTAGATACATATATGGTGGTTATAGAGAAGAGGACATGCAGAAAACATTTCGAAAAAAGAGACTTGCCAAAGTCGGGCAGTTACAGAAGTTCGTTCCCAGTCTCGAAGAAAACATGTGAAAAGTACATAAAGGTTTCTATGTGGGAAATTCGGGAGAGTTTTCACTGCTTGAAAACAATAAATTTCTAAATACTGCAAACTCAATGTGGCCAACACGGCAAACGAATCTAGAGATGAATATTGCTCAAGTACATGAAGAATGACTGAGACATATGGAACAAAGGGAACCACTTCTATTCCCAGAGCTCAGGTATATAAATGGCTTGAAACACATAGCTTCCAGATTACCGTACCTTTTGAGACTCTAAGCCAAGGATAAAAATCCAGTTTTTTAAGATAGTAGCAAGGGAGCCACTCTCTAGTCCCTCTGTTCTAGGTGCTCTAATGGAAAGAGTATAAAATCTTTCTACAATTGACAGAAACAGTTACAAGTTGGGTGTAGTCTGAACCATGTGGAGGTGAACCGTAAATAACAATCAGACTGATGAAGTGCTCCAAAACCCAACTTCTTTTTTTATAAAAAATAATAATATAAGTATAAAAAATAATAGGGGAAATTACAGTAAGCTCCCTTCAACTATACCTCGGTAACGAGTTGCCCCCTTCATCGTTTAACTCGGACACTTAACCCCCTTCATCTTTTATCTTGCACAAAATGGAAGATGCCGTTAACGGAATTGCTGAAATTACCAATTTACCCTCTTTGGGCTATTTTTGTTTCACTTATAACTTTTCGTAGGAAACTGTGTTTCAACCCGTTCTTTTTTCAGAACTCTTGTTTTTTCCTCTATTTTATGGGTCTATAATAATTTTAGTATGGTTACTTTACGCTTTCTAAGGTTAGAGTTACGTCCTATATATTCGGTGATTAGCAGATTGGATACTGCTAGCTGTTGTCTGTTCAGTGCAGCTAGCTGATGGTTCCTCTGCAAATGGTGTAGTGGTTGAAATATAGGTCAACCGGCCACCGGGCCTTCATCCAGGGGCTGCCAAAAAGCAAAAAAAAATAGAGCACTCTCTCTCTCTCTCTCTCTCTCTCTCTCTCTAAATTCTATAATGGGTACAAGCCATTTCATACTTATTTTTATAAATCTTTATATGGAGATTTCATTCTCACATCTATATTTGTTATTTGCCACACTCAATTTCAAATTTACAGGCATGATTTGAAAAATCTATTTCAAAAGGAATTGTTTGATCAGCTCTATGTTTTCATGAGGAATGCACTACCATTTCCAGTACTCTGTTTCTGGGTTGGAATGCACTACATTAATCAATGGTGTTCTGATGCCACAATTGCACAGCACATTTGGACCCCTATTGGAAGACCTAGTTCTACCTTCCATCACAGAGAGAGAGAGAGAGAGAGAGTACCGTTGGGAAGGGCCACAGAGAGAGAGAGTGTTTACCGTTGTATGTATTTATAAGGGCATGACATGTCATTAACAAGGTCATGTACTGCTCACATGACCTTCCGTTTAAATTCATAACGGCTCACTAACGGCAGGGGCTTAAGTGTCACGCCATAAAAGATGAAGGGGGTTAAGTGTCCGAGTTAAACAATGAAGGGGACAACTCGTTACCGAGGTATAGTTGGAGGGGGCTTACTGTAATTTCCCCAAAATAATAATATAACTTCTTTTTTTATAACAAATAATAATCTAACACCATGTTTATGTAGATCTAAGGTTAGTTTAGTCTTTTTCTATCTATTTTAGCACCATTTAGATAGTACAAACAGTCTACTAGTGTATCTTCTCTTTAGATATTTAACAAGTGAAAGTTTAGCACATCAATTAGACTTTTTTCTATCTTCTGTTCCATAGAACAATTAAAATAATTTTGTGAATCGAGAACCTTAAATTTAACCTAGTACTAATCACATATACCTCTTTGACATAGAAGAAGCAACTAGGGATTTATGTTGCTGACCTCCAGATTTAAGTAAAGTTTATTCCAATTTTTCACTGGGCCAAACTTTTCAAGCAACCAAAAGAATGAGAAGAACCGGATCAAACTAGGAGGTATAACAGAAGTGACAAAAGCTGCAGTTGAATAAAAATATAGGTTCGGTCAAGAAAATAAGTGATTGAAGTCAAGACGATGGTCACTTTAATGAGATGAAATAAAAGGAAGTTAAACATCCTAGTCGCCTACTCAAAATGCAATGTCATGCGGGATATGCAACTACGCGAGTACCGATGAACATAATGTGATTCATTACAACAAGCCATTGGAAGACTCACCAGTCATAACATACTCTGGGGCTGCATACCCATAAGTGCCCATGACTCGTGTTGATACATGGGTCTGGTCTCCGATAGGCCCATCCTTAGCCAGCCCAAAGTCAGAAAGCTTTGCATTAAAATCCTGCCATCATTACTGAACTTTTAGCAACATACAGAAGTTATTCCAGAGCATAACACAGAATTCACGAAAGACTTCCACGAGTCACCATGAAGGCCCATTTTTCACAAGAAGTTGGCTACTGTTATGTGAAATCTTTGTTTGAATAGAGCATGGAAAATTCAAATTGTGCATGGCTAGTGGCTAGTACCTTATTAAGAGTTTTTGCCGATCAAAAAAAAGAGTTTTCAGAAGTCAAAAGATGACTCAACTGTATAACATACAAAAACAACAGTGTCTGAAGAAAAAATACATAACTCAAAAGAAGTTGAATTAGTGTTTCATAAAACAATATCCGTGTAGAAACCGGAAACAAAGTTTTCAATGGAGAGTTTGGAGCTCACCTTGAGGCGAGGCGAAAGAAAAATCGCTCCCCGGCGTTGATTTTTGAGCTGAGAACCACAAAGGCGTTCGCCCATCCGTCCGAGGTGGATGGAGACATACGCTTTTGACACCTTTTGCCGAGGTGAGGGAGGCAAGTGCATCACATGAGACGGGGTTTTTTTTTCTTTGGCAGGTGAAGAGTCGGTCCATTATAAGTTGTTGGGGCAAAGACAAAGGGTTCCCATGTTTGTTTGCAAGACAACTTCTAGTGCTTTTAAAGGTTGGATCTATAATTGCACTATGTTTGTATGCCTTGACATGTTTTTTTTTTGACAAATTCAACTATCTTCTTAGTTTTGTAAGACGCCTGTGTACGGTGCAAACACAAACTCTCTCTTTTTTTATGGTAGTTTAATTAATTATAGTTTTGTCAATAGAAAAATAAAAACTCCTTGAGGCTTACGCCTCGCCTCATGAGCGACTAACCACCTCTGTAAACTTTGACTGGAAATGCCAAACCCACATCCCGTACGTGCCAAACATCTTGGTTTCAGAATCACCATTTACTATATCAAAGCTGGCTATGACGGTATAACTAACATACTTCTGCAGGGATTTCATTCACAAAATTACCACATTGAGCAAGAAAAGTTAAAAATCATGACAGTGCCAGAACTAACCGCATCTAGCAAGACATTTGATGTCTTGAAGTCCCGATAAATGATAGGTCTTTCTGCAAGATGAAGGAAAGCAAGCCCTCTTGCAGCGTCTAAAGCAATCTTCATTCTTCTTGACCATGTGAGAGTAGCACAAACTCCTACAAGCACAAAGCTCAACTTTTAAGTAGTTTGTAAGCAACATTTTATCTCAAAAGA
Organism: Rhododendron mucronatum var. ripense; assembly: GCA_019656295.1. Lineage (NCBI taxonomy): Eukaryota > Viridiplantae > Streptophyta > Magnoliopsida > Ericales > Ericaceae > Rhododendron > Rhododendron mucronatum. Next base: position 822,464 of record BPLT01000190.1, read on the forward strand.
GGCCAGCATTAGTTTTCAGCGTTTCCTGCAAAACTCTTCTATTTCTCTGAGGTTTACATCATTTTTTCTGGTTTTCCATAATGAATAAACGAATGGGGTAAAACTCTTGTTTTTAAGCATAAACAATCAGTCGTCTATAAGCAAAATGGATTTACTTCAGCAATCTTTTTGTTTTTAACAGGTTTAGTCTCGTTTGCGGGGGGGAGGGGGATGAAGAGAGGCTACGCGCCAGTCTTCAACAGGATGGATTTACTCTTGTTTGCTGTCTCTAATAGGGTCATGTTAATATAATACTTCATGCCAATGCCGACGTTTGAACTACTGTGAGTCAGTGACTCAAAATATTAACATTTTCTGCAATTCAACGTACTACCTGAAATCTACTCCATTATTTCTGGAGAGCAAAAGGTGCTTTAATACAGAAGTATTCTCAACATGTTATTTGTCTTAAGAAAAGCACATTCGCAATGGATCCGCTAAATCTTTCCATTTTACTCCATTTACATCCTTTCTTGTAGAAGACTATTTCTAAAGCAACAAAGCTCCAAGTAACCACATTTAAGTTCACAGGAAACATAAATTAGAAACTTGCGGAAATGTTTGATTCGGTCAGTCTTTTTCGGCAGGGATTTTGCTTTTCCAGTATTCCCATGTGCACAGATGTCACATTGTATTTTTTTCAATTTTCATTTTTCCACATGTCATGACTAGTCACGGTGGAAAGTGCTCATATGCCCTAGTGCTATGGCAGCAGAATATGTGACATAAAAATTGGGGCCTACCTATTGCTTCTACACATTTTGCTTCAAAGAGAGAACCTTGGTGCTTCTACAAATATGCACAATAATATGATGCTAAAGAAGAAGTCATATGCATTGTATTATGAATGATGCTGAAAAAGTATAAAAGAAAACAATAGGAGAAAATCAAAGCAACAGAAATATAGGCCAATAATTCAAGCTTTGGAGGAAAAAATTAAGAAGCTAAATCTAGTTGGCTTTCGAGGATTACTTAGAAGTCTGAATCTTGTTTACTTGACGAGTAGCATCTTTTAATCTTGGTTCAAGTATACAAGTGGAGATTCCTTCAGGGGTCCTACTATAAAACATCTAGAAGTCAATTTAGTACTCACTTCGAAAAAGGTGCTTTTCCAGGCTCCCAGATGCCATATATTCATATACTAACAGCCGGTGTTCATCTTCACAGCAGTAACCAATGAGCTTTACCAGATTTGGGTGACTGAGCTGACCCAAATAGCTCACTTCTGCCTGCACGCATACAACAACAAATTCTCCCCTTTAAATCCACCAAAAAAACAAGTTTATCTCTTCACAAGGAACGTCGTAGGATTCGTAGCTAACAACAACGATCTAATGTTGCGAAACAAAAATACATATGGATTCCAAGTATCTTCTATAGTTCCGTAACTCATAAGGCATTATTAATCTTGATACTATTGAGAGAGAAATACTTGTCTAAGTAACACAGGTATGAGACAATTCGACCAACTTGTTACAGCAGAGAAGGGCGGGCCCTGATGCATGGATCATGTATCAAACCCAAACCTTGCGAATGTCTCGAGAATGTGGCCACAATAGCCTTGATTCTTTGTTCATAAAATTTTCAACACTAAAAAATCAATGGTTCTTAATGACATCTACATTTTTTCCAGGAAGTTGATGTCACCTAACTAGAGGTTGGGTCAAGGGGCGGGGGCAATGCAAAGGGTTTTCCACTACCGAACTTACAGTTACAAGTTTGACTAAAACATACCTACGCCTCCTGCCAACCCTCACCCTTCCAACAAATGAACAAGCTCTATCACCTCTGATGGAAAAACCCACACCACACCTAACCAAGAAATGCTTTATTTGTGGGTGTTTCCATCAGAGGTGATAGAAACACCCACATCACTTCCACTGTCCAATACATACCGTTTTCCTGTCTTGCTTGCACAAGTAGCAGTAGCACCAACTGACAATAATCTTCTTTCTCCATTCAGGTTATCCAGTGTTGGCATGTGAATTCTTGGGAGGATCTTGAGTCCTCATGGAACTCCTAATCGTGCACCTCCGTTTGCCACCAAATCACCCACAAAACACCATGTCCATCTCTCCAGATGTAGTCAGGCTCTATAGCACACCTATCCTCTGCCACTCCTCCACACAAGACATGAGACAACTTCTCTCCTACCATCCCCCACAACAAAACTACAGAAACTCACAAAGTCTCCCAACATTTCCTAATTTCTCTATAAAGGCCAACACATAACAGATAATGAACTCTTGCAAGGCCAGTCACCTTGTGCACCCCCATCTTTCAAATCTACCACCTTCTTCCCCCATCTATCGCATAATAGACAAATCTTCACAGCCAATTACCTATAAAAGCTAGACTCAGTACTGCATCTAACCATTTTCACATATTTATCCATAGCAATTAATCATCGTGAAAATAAATGCTATTTAATCTCTACAAAAAAAAAAAAATTTCTTGGTAAAGCATGTTCACTCCACCTTTGATGAACCTACTATCAAGGAAAAGTTATACTATCAAGGAAAAGTTATTCACCTAAAAAGTGCTTCCTAGTCTAAAGACATAAATTTTCTTTAAATGGTAGAGGTACTATCTTATTCTATGTTGAACTTTGGGAAAATAGTGATGACCTAGAAAGGTAGCATTCTACATATTCTAGGCAGTTAGTTATGTGGAAAAGGCCATCTCTTGTTTGGGGGATTCCATGCTGAAGTAAAGATAGCGCAGTTGGCAATACATCACAGCAAAGAAAGACTTTTTCATGTCATCTTCATACTGCACTTCAAAAGCATCAACTAGATCAATCAGAATCACTGTTCTTCACTACAGTCCTGTGGAATCTCTCTCGCTCTCAATATTTTTTTCACGTTTGCCTCTTCTATACCAATCAATAGTTTACACAAATTTGAAGGGAAGAAAAATGAACTGCCAAAAAAAGAGGTAAAGAAATGCAATCAGAAGAAAATACCAGCCACTCTTTGTCTCCTTGAAAACCTTCGGGATCAAGCGCCTTAATTGCAACATTTGCCGTCTTGTAACCTGGCCTCACACTCTCATCTATAACTCCTTTATACACTATCCCGAAACCACCCTCACCAAGCACTTTATCAGGCCGGAAGTGCTTTGTTGCCAACCTCATCTCCTCATACGTAAAGACATCAACATTACTATACCCAGGATTCCGGCGGAGGTCCCCCACATTTTTGGGAGTCGATGCAGTGATTCCTCCACTTTTGAATCCATGCAACTCCAACGTACTTGGCTTTTCAGGAAGTGTGGAGTTTGCTTTGGTAGAAGATATCAAAGAGCCATTTCCTGTTTCAAGCCAAATAGTCACAAAAATATAAGGAAATGATAGCATCAGTTATCTCATCATAACTTACAAACACTTTCTACCCCACGAAGTTCAAACATTGACAATGCCCTGAAATTTTTAACCAATTTCGTTATATAATTTCAACTTACTACGCCCTAAAGGAAAGCGATATGCATTAATATAGGATCACTAACTGATTCCCTATGAATCAGTAAACAAGTTGTTCCAAAAATTTGTTCATCTTTCGAAGAAAACATATCCAACTCTTATAATTTTAGTTCCATGGATCTGTAATCTTTTGCAATTTTTTTAATTTACCGCCAAGCAGGCAGAGCAATTTGATGATGGAAAAATTAAAAATTACACAACTTCCTTTAGGCTTCTTTTCAGTGTAGGAAACTGCAATTGATGGTAAGAGGATTTGGACGAATTCACAAACTATGTTTAACTCAAATCTAGTCCGCACCATCAACCGCAATACCCGTGACGGTCCCCGAATTTCAAAAACCATAACTCTACATCACACAAATTAGAGTTTCCATCATGTTTCTCAGTAAAACGTAAGGAAATTGTCAATCATCACAATACTATCCATAACCACAACTTGCTTCCTAGACTATTATAGTGATACTAGACCCACTAACAAAGGAACCGCATTGACGGTAAAATAAAACCCTTTATTTTTCCATTCAGCCTGGACAGAACTCAATGAACAACTAGGATTCATGTAGCCAACCCCAACTGATTGGGGCACAAGACTTGGTTGGGTTGGGTTTGGTACTTCACTGAAGAATAATACTAATAGACAAAAAAATAATAATAAATGGGCAACAAAAGAAAGAAATCACAGGAAAGGAAATTGGAAAAATGAAATACAAGAAAAAACATTAAAGAATACCTGGCTGGTTATTAAGAACAAAATGCTTTGGTGGGTTTTCACCTTCACAACTGAAACAGGTACCCATTTAAAAAAAATACACCAGATTTGCATTTCACTCCTCCATCTCTCCACAAACTACAAGATTTAGCAAATCACTCTTTACCAGAAAGTTCACTTCCCTTCTCTTTTCAAGGATGACAGACACAAGAACAGCAACTACGTCCAGTTGGATTCATTTCAAGCAATGGGTCACACCATTCTCTACTCAAATCGCAGCGAAAACACATGGGTTTTTCAAAACATGAGATGGGTCGCCGGAATTCAATGGTAATTCGCCGGAACCCGATCTGGGTCACTGAAAATAGAGACTTTTTTTTGTCAAATGTGAACACGAAGAGTTCTGTATTGGCATACAGAATTACAGATAATGACAGAGAGAGAGAGAGAGAGAGAGAGAGAGAGAGAGAGAGTAGTACTTGTGTTTTGATTTTTGTTTGTTTGTCTATTCCGTGGTAGGTTTTCTTGGAATGGAATAATGTGTTAAATCAGAGGGTTCGTACGGTCAGTGGTTTCGGGGAAAAGAAACAAAAAAGTCCGAGTGTCTTAAACCACGAGCGCCAAATTTCTGGTGGGTCATCGTCGGTGGGGGTTATCTTTGTGGAGGACACCTCTTTGTTTTTTTTTTTTTTTTGCCTCTCACGCCCCAAATATTAAAATTTAATTTTTTTTAATACTCCAATTTAACTTGCGTTCTTGTAAATTTAATTTTTTTTAATACTCCAATTTAACTTGCGTTCTTGTAAATTTATTATTCTATAACTTACTGTATTTTAATATTTTTATTTTTCGTATAGGGGAGAGGAGAGCAATTTGGGGGGAAATGGGTGTGGGGAAAAAAAAAGTAAAGCAAAAAACTTTACAAAGTTATAGGGGGGGGGGGGGGGGGGGGGGGGGGGGGTGTGGGGGGGGGGATAGAAATTGCAGAGGAAAAAAAGGTGTGTACTTAGAAGCTCCCATAACCATTCAAAGGCCAGCCTGTCAAAGAAATCGTCCAGAACTTTCGAACTATTCTCAAGATGTGTAATTTTTTTCTTGTTTTATTCAAAAAAAAATTCATTTATTTGTTTTGCTTTAAATTTTTGTGATTTATTGATTCATCGTCGAGAGTAATCGAAAAAGTAAAGAATTATGATCGAAAGTCATAATTTTTTGAATAAAGACAAAAATAAGTCAAAAAACAGTCTTTTTAACTTTTTTGTCTTTTTAAAAAAATTATGAATTTCAATCCAAAATAAAAATCTTTTTCGGTTCCTCTCAATAAAATAAATCAATAAGTCACAAAAATTTGATACAAAATTAACAAATACCAAAAAAATGAACAAAGACAAAAAAATAAGTCACGTTGACTTATTAAGCCAAACTGTCATCTTCTCCTTCTTCTTCTTCTTCTTCTTCTTTTTTTCATTTCTACTTTTTATACTAGACTCAGGCCCAATTTTACTAAAATTCTTATTTTTTAAGTACTTATTTTAATTAACAAGGCCTCACTGTATAACACCCTAAGACTAGGGTTTGATTCACCGACAATTTCCTTGGAAGTTGCACTTCTATTTTATCAGGTTGAAAGTTTTGCTTAATCACTATTTCTTGAAAGTAAAATGATTTTTACTCCTATCTTAATTATCCACAATTTTTTTTATTATTTTTCTTCACATGAATTTACAATATTATCATTAAATGTGGAAAAAAATGTATTGAATAAATGATACTCCGTAATATAATAAATTTAAGTAGATAAAGAAACAAAAAAAAGAGAGTATGAATTATAAAAAGACAAGTGTGAAAATCTTATGGCGGGACAAAGCCAAAAGGCTAGAAAGCGCGATAATTTTTAATAATGTTGGAAAAATTTTATTTTGTCTCATAAACTTTCACCCAAATATTTTATAACTAGTTATACTTCATTTTATTTCAATTAAACACATGTAGTCACAAAACCCTTAAATTCGACATATGCCATTAGATTTTGTCAATTTTCTAACGGAAATAGATGACATGGCACTATTCTGACATGAATTGACACTTTTGACCATTGCATGATTTCATTTCGAAGAAACACCATGGTGCAATTTTGTTCATTCTTCTTAAAAGAACCCGCTCTCTTATAGGTTGAAATGGTCTTAACTTCACCACAAAGTGATGTCATTCTTACCATGCAATAAACTTTTTGATAAGTAAGACATCACTTTATGGTAAAGCCCACGTCATTTCAACCAATAAAAAAGAAGGTAATGTTTACCCACTTAAGTGGAGGGTAAACAAAACCCAACCCAACCCAACCCCACCCCACCCTCACGCTCTCTCTCTCACTCATGCCCACCACCCTTCTCTTGACCCTCATATCCTATATGTTTCCTCCTCCCTCAAACACTCCCCCACTCTAATCTCCTCCAAACACCCATTTACAATCAAATCCCGAACCCAAGACCAAAAGATGAATTCAAAGAAGGAGAAGAAGAGAGAAAGAAGGGGTTTGGATTGGTGAAGTTTGAATTTATTCCAACAAACCCCTTCAATTTAAATTTGGGTTTTTTATTTTGAGAGAGAGAAAGAGAAGAAAAGAAGAAGAAGAGGGGTGTTTCCTGAAAATAAAGTCATGTAAGGGTCAAAATACTGAAAATAGTGCCATGGCTTCAATTTCCGTGAGAAAATTGATGAAATCTTACTATAGGTGTAGAATTTAAGGGGTTTGTAAACTACAGGTGTTTAATTGAAATAAAATGGAGTGTAAGTGCTTATGTGACAATGGGCTGAAAGTTCAGAGGTCGAAATGAAATTTTCCCAATAATGTCCCAAAACATATGAATGATCTAAAATGGCTGGCGATTTTTAGTAATCTTTGCCAGACACAAGATTTTTGAGCAACAAGTAAACAGAGGTTTATCAAACGGTCGCTCCTTGTATTTCGGTTATGTTGAATTTGGATTTAGAAAGACTCAAATACCCACGAATTGTAAGCTCTTATAATTTCGTTTTAATGCATTTCTATCGCTACCAAAAAAAGAAGAGGCTTTATCAAACGGCCCTGAATCACCAAATTAAATGTTCACCTCTTATTAACTTTCGTGTTTTCACCACAGTCCTTAATTATCCTAAACAACATCTCCTACCAAGCTCTAAAACTGTAAAATAGAAAATGGATGTAACATGTATTAAAGAGATAATTTTGTAATTTATCTCATCTTTTCTTGACTTTTTGAACTTTAAGGAGAATATATGAGGAACCTATCGTCCTTTTTAGAGATGGATTATTCTAACATCCACTCAAAGAGTGTAGGATAATATGTAAAAAGTATATTGATATCCGATGAATATATAGTGATATCGGTCCCGCTAATAGGTGCCCCGGGGGCAATAGTTTAGGTGCAATAAATGTACTTGGATATATGAGTTGTGTTTATGGATACTCACAAATCATAAAGTTTCGCCACACTATTTTCTAAACTAGCCATAAATGCTTATATTACTTTTTTTCTAATGATAGTCTTACCCTCATTAGTTAGATGAGACCTAATGAAATGTATTTCAATATCTGCTCGTTCACGTCTAGTACTTCAAAAGTTTTTTAATTTATTTTCCTCTATGAAAACATGAAATTTCAATTCTAGTGGGCATGCAATCACTATCTCTACTAGCACTCTGTATCTCGAAAGACAAAAAAAAAGAAACAGAACAATTTTTCATAATATATGCGGAAAATCAAACAATTGGATAGTACTACAACGACAAACAATTAAATTAACTCATAGTCTCGACTTTCAAAGTCCAAAAGAGAGAAGAAAAAAAATACAGTAGCACAACAACTATACAAAACATGATACCAAAAATGAAAATTGAGGGCCTCTTTCTTCACTGAAAAAATATTGTCCTAAAAAAGGTTGGAAGCCATATTTCACTAAATTGTTCCTCGTTTTGACATTGTCACCGGACTCAATATTATCGTCTTCTTGAGGACGTTCATTCAAGTCAAAATTATTTCTTCTTTTAATTTGATTTAACTCAGGCTCCATATATTCATCATCCATTCTTCTACCGTCCTACGTATTGAAATACCGTTATCTATTAAACATAGTTATACACAAAAAAAAACTTCATCCAGTGAAAATAGCATGGGAAAAAAATCTTTCCAAGTAACTCTAAAAAATTTATGGAGATGATGAAGAAAAAATTCATACCTCAGTTTGGTTGGTGAAACGGTAGAATTGGTCTGCTTTGAGAGCCAGCATATGAAATGCTTGGTTGAAGCCTCAGAGAAAATAAAAGTGGCGGGTTTCAATTTCTCATTTTTTTCTCTTTTTGCATTTTTATTTTATTTTAACTATAGAGAAAGATAAAGAGTCATGGTCATTTTTGTCATTCAAAATACTCTTGAACTTCTTTTGATGAAATGATTTGTAATTTCAATGTGGTTAATTAATCAATATTGGGATGGGTATAACAAAGTGCAATTAATGTACCTAAACTTGTGCCCCCGGGGCACCCTTTAGAATTTGCCTAGTGATATTTGTGAAAGTATATTAATATCCGTGAAATATGCATTGATATCTGAACTTGTTTGAAATTATGTGCATATTATACTCTAAATTTATTTTTGGGTTTCAAAAAATGGAGACTACATCTCCATTTTGGGGATCTAATCTATAAAAAAGACGATGGGTCCCTTCAGTATTCTCCCATGAAGTATAAAAAATTAAGAGAAGAAAGGATAAATTATAAAATCTCCTCCAAATATATCACATCCATTCTTTATTAATTTTAGAGTTTGGTAGGAGATGTTCTAATGTACAATCCCACCTCTAGTGGCGGATCCAAAAATTTGACATAGTGGGGGCACAAAATTTTTTTATAACCGTAATATACGAGTTAAGATAAGCTCATTTGCTCCAAAATAATTTTAGTACTCCTATTCATTATAAATTAACAAATTTAAAGTATATGTGTATTTTAATAACCAACTACTTGGGCAAACTTGTGCACCTCGACTACAGGGCTGGCTCATAAGTTTTGGAAGCCGGAAGCTAACCTCTTGAATGAGGTCTCCCTATATTTTTCATACAAAAAATAATCTACAAAAAGTCTCATAAAAAAAACCATTACAAAAGAGTAAACTCCACCATTATAAAAAAAACCATTACTCCTCATGCGTTTCTTTTCTTTTTCTTTTTTTATGATCGTCTCAATGTTTCTAATGAGTAATTCCACCGTTTGAGCATATTTTGTGGCACCTAAATTTCAACTGGGTATATTTTGTATAAAGGAGATTCAATGCAAAAAATTTTTGAGCCATATATACATTCATATATATAGGGATTCTAAAATTTTGACATTTTTTGGGGGCCGAAGCATGTGCTTCCTTAGCCTCTCCCAGCAGCCGGCCCTGCTCGACTATATACGTTAAAATAACATTATCACCGTGAAAAACTTGATTTGAGCAGTTTTTAATTGAACCGTTCAATAAAAACTGTTCGAAACTGTTCGGATCAAGCCCTTCCCGGTCATTTTTTTTGCTGATTTCTAGTGGGTACCCTTAAAATCACGTTCTGATCATATTGAATAGTTCGGATCATCAATATTTGATCAAAAACTATGAGGTATATTTTTGAGTGTCCCTGAAACCGCCCCGCAGTATATATATACAAAATTGACAAAAAAAAATTTATTTTTAAGGGTGTGGGGGCACGCGACCCCACGTGCCCAAGAATGGATCACGTGTGCGAAGGTGGATCCACCCCTGCGGCCACCTCCAAATAGTACTACATATTCTGGACAATTTCGAATCTATTACGTCATTCCCTACATCATTGCCCCAAGGGAAAAGATTAATTAGGGATAAAAAACAATATCAAACACATGGAGCCATAATAAAAAACATCAGTATCTACATCTTTCATCAAGTTCTCCCATGCAGTTGATGAACTTCGAATTTTATAGAATTTATTTGTCAACCCATTCAGCCTTATTAATAAACTCATTGATTTTTCTGCATTTTAATAAGCTGTTTTCTTCTGTTCATCAGTCAATGTTGACAAATTGACGAGATTTAAATTCAACTATCAATACTACCAATTTCTATTAAATTAAAGATTTAGAATATTGATTTGTTTTCTCATTTGATGTCGATCTACACTTTGGATTATAGGTGCTTGGTTATTGCACCATTCAACCACTGTATTTAGAACACCACGTCAGCATAGGTGGTTTGTTTCTCTCTCTTCCCAGTGGTGACCAAGGTTTGAGTTTCAGGGGGAGTAGGTTTAGAATTTCAGGGCTATGAATAGCCTCTGAGCCCTCAATTGACTAACTTACTAACACCCCACTGATATATATCATTTAGCCAAAAAAAAGAAAAAAGAAACCACTATATTTATAAGTTGTGAAAGGAGAAGAGCTAGAGGAGAAAATTAGGAAGAAAAAGTGAGAGACAACTTATGGGAAGTCTACCCAAAAAAAAAAAGTTAAAAGAAAGTACAACAGGGAAAAAAAAAAGTAAAAAAAGTAAGAAAGTCACTCTCATACTTCATTTACTTTTCCCTTTTCAAATTGTTTTTGAAGAAGACTTTTCAAATTAAGAATCAAACAATTTTTTTTTTTTTGATAGGCAAGAATCAAACATTGAGCAGAGATTATTCTTGTTGTTCTAATTTTTTTTTCTCTTCCTTTTCCTAAGTTCAGTACAAATTCGTAGGATTAAAAGTGCATATCACTTTCCTATTTTAACTTGATGGAGATAAATGCCCATCATAATTGGATCCAAACTAGGGAAGTAGGCCTAGTCACTAGTGGTTGCGTAGCAGTACTAGGCACTGTGGGGTTGCGGGTTCAATTCCTATGGAAAAGAAGTTTGATATCCGTTTTGATTGGTTTGGAAAAGGTTAGGCCAAAAGTAGGTTCTTCTGGCCAAATAAAAAATAAAAAATGATACTAATTGGTTCCAAGCAGACCATTTTGTGACAGTAAATTTTGGATGGAGACTATAGCTTTAGAAATAAATATGTCTGCATCAATTGGGTGTAAATACTGTCTAGGGTACTTACTTTGGATTGTTTCTAAATATTTGTCTTCGTCTATTTTGTCAAAAGTTATGATTTAGGAAAATGATAATGTTAAGACTGTTTCTGTTTGTGTCAAAACGCACCAAACTCTGATGCACAAAAGATTTGTAGCATGTGCAGTGTACAAGACTTTCATGCACTGAAATTTTGGCACTAGTAAAAACTATTTAGGCATTATCACTACTCTTTTGAAAGTTTCTCAACGCGTTTGGAAATTTTAAACCAATCAAAAGTAAGACAAGACAACAAAATGTAAAATCTTTATAAAAGTTGTCGGGGACACGATATCTATACTACTAGGTTTTAGGAAAAATATTTTTGAGACTCTGGAATTTTGACAATTCCTAAATTTACACCTACAATTACGATTGTATCAACTTAAACCCTAAACTTATTAGGGGTCACAAAACAGACCCGCTTGTCGACCCTCCCCCCGCCTCATTATGTTCATCGAGCCAAACTGAAAAAGGTGCCATAATGTTAGTGTTTTAGCCCTCCAAACTGAATTTGTTAGTAAGTGCCAAAATTTGCTATTGGAAATTTTCCAGATTTTGTGAATGATAATTGGGACATTCGGAGGGTCTCTCGAGGCGATCGAATTGTCTCCCGTAAGTTCATTGTATCTGGACGAGGCCTTACAAGTTCCAGCCGTTTACAGCTGTTAAATGCCCCATGAAGAGAGGTTATGGCAGAATTCATTCCTCCAATTCATTTCCTGGCAGTTTCTTGCATTATCTCCTATTCATGACTGAGTAATCAAGGCAGAATTCATGGTCTAGCTGTTACACCTGGTCATTTGTGGCTGTATAATGTGCATTCCGTTTTCAGAAGAGGCACACGAATTCACAAGTCACAAATCCACTTTGATAAAGTTCTTGTGTGAGAGAGAGAAACAGACGCAGTGTTCGGTTCGCCAAGCACTACAACAAATTTGGCTTTTCCCCGCACTTCCTTCCCCGCGTTTTGATAAAAACCCCGGGGAAAGTCTTTTATTTTGTCCGGGGCCGGAGAAAGCCTTTGGGAACAAAAAGGCCCTCGTATATTTCCCACCCCAAGAATGGAGAAAAGCCCTTGCGCGCTATTGCTGCGGCTCATTCTCTCTCTGCTGCTGGTCCTTCGATCAGGTATGGCTCTCTCTCTCTCTCTCTCTCTCTCTCTCTCTCTCTCTCGACTAAGCCAATTGTTAATGGATTTAGGGTTTGGTTGATGGGTTTCAAATCGCGCCGACTCCAGATCAAACCCTAGCTTGCCTCTCTCTGTCCTGCTCTCTCTTGTGGGTGACGATCGTCCCTCTGCTTTCTGTTGATACTGGTATCTCTCTCTCTCTCTCTCTCTCTCTCTCTCTCTCTCTCTCTCGCACAGCGTCTTGCTTAAGGTGGGGTTAGGCTAGGGCTACGTAACGGGGGTGTTGATTTGGGGTTTTCTTAGGGGGGTTTTCTTAGGGGATACGAAAGAAAAAACTCTGAAATTCTCTTTTCTCTGTCAAGCATTTCTCAAAGATAAACCCAGTTTCTCTTCTAATTCTTCTGATTTGGTTTCTTTTTCATCTTTATTTTCGATCTGCTATTTCTATCACTTATGGGTTCTTTCATACGGCAAAAGCCCCAGTTTCTGCTTCTCGATCTGACGGAAAGGCAAGTCGGCGTTGATCTGAATGGATTTGCATTTAGTCCAAAACACATGCCGTCAGAGGTCAAGGGTTTGGTATTTGAGAGCTATGTAAATAACTAATTTTCCATTTTGTTGTTTGCTCTTTGAATAATTTGTTCTGTTTTGCTTTCTCATATTTTTATTCTCTCTTCCCTTGCACTCTAGATTTGGTTAAGTTTTCACTCTAGTTCTAAAACTGTGAATACTTGGTCTCTCAGTTTCTATTTGTGAGAAGTAGTTTTTGTTGCATGTATTCAGTTCTTTCAGTCTATTTGTTCCTTTACTATTTTCAGTTAGTTGAGAAAAACTTGACGGGTGTGAACAGAATATTTTGTTTGTACTTCGATCAGTTGTTTTTAGCCCAACTCAAACTAATGGTACATTTTCACTTTGATTGATGTTTTTGGTGTGAACGGAAAAGTGTTTTGATGGATTTCTTTGCTTTGTTAAATTATTGTTGGCTCTGTCTTTGAGAGCATGTTGGCTGGAAGCAATATGGGCAATGTTGGGTTTGTTGAGATCTATGCCTCATGTAATAAGGTGCGTGATGACAGTTGATTATGTTATATTACTGATATACTGTAATTTTTTCTAAAAAGGTGTCTTACGGTGACTAATATATTTATTCCATCATTTATCCAGATTATTGATGAAAAATCTTTGATCAAAAAGTATCCGAGGGAGGAAGCAAAGGCTGCTCTAATGAGTAGAATCCAAAGGGTAACCAAACTCATCCTTGTTTCTACGAAAAATAAAATCCCTGGTTTGGATGAGATTCCTAGTCATCAGCGATATCATTCTGTTGGTGAGGATGATGTGAGTTGCCCTCTCCGATTACGTGTGACTAAGACATGACTGTGGTGATTTGTATCTCTCTCTCAATGGTGCGTGTGTGTGCTTTTATACACTTAATTAGCTGTATCATTTAGTTGGGCTCAAATTCTAAGTATGATTAGAATTTTGCCAAAGTTCAAAGTGGCTGCATACTGGAATAAGTCAAGGTAGTTGATATTTATGAAACTGATCTTACCCTTATCTATTTGTTACATGGGTACCTCGTTATCACTTCACTATTTCTGAACTTGGATAGTTGCATTATTGGATAAATTCCTTGGCTGCAATGTCATTTTCCATTTCTTTTGTATGGACGTAAAAGCATGAACTAATGCTATGTACCGTTAAACGGTAGTGTGTTGGCTTAAAAACTGAATTAATGTTAAATCTCGTGGAATCAATTTTATTCATAAGGACTCAACAAATGAGTATATGGAGGGGAGAATTCTGCACTTTGATAGAGTCGGAATCAACCATTACTCCATTTGTGAACTGAAAGCAGTAATACGATAACTCATTTGGTTCTGTTATCTGATGTCTAAGAGTTTATAGTTGCTTCTGTGGTAGTTCACATCAGTTCTTGGATTTAAATGGGAAACATAGACTTCAGAGTATTTAGGACTGAAAAATATTGGAGAGCATTAGTGCCAGGTTGGAATCAGCTAGGTCAACATTGGAATTGTATTATTAGAACCTGAAACTGTATATAAGTGCTGGAACGTACTGTGATTAGGTTCTGAAATTTTTTGATTAAATGTAGAAAACTTAATTTTATTTGCTGAATAAGGTGTTCAATTGCTGAAACTTTAGTCTAGAATATTGAGATCGATGTGGGATGATTTGATCTTGCTGAATTTATATTGTAATTTGAATTTTTAATGAAGCTAATGTTGGTGTTTTTGTAAGTTGAATTGTTGATCTTCTTACGTGATACGATGGTGTAGTTCCTATTTTGTGCGGTCAGCCGGTCACCCTTGAGAGTTGAGACTTTCTTTCAAATAACGTAGCAATGTTGGAACTTGAGTTATTTATTGTTTTCTTCTTCTTTTTGTTTTTTCCTTTTACAAGTGTGTTCTTTTTCTTTTTTTTTTTGCTGCAATGTTAACATATTTTTTGGCATTATGTTATGTGCCAGGTTATTTGATGACATTGAAGACATCTTTCTACCGTGCTGAAGGGAACTTTTTTTTCCTATTATGTTTGCAATTGGTTGCATAATATTCCACTTGTGTGGATGAGACAATGTAATATAAATTGTTGAAAATTTATGTATTTCATAGTTTTGATGGATTCGTGTTATGAATTTTGAAGCTTTAGACATCTTATTTTGTAGAATTTGTCAATCGTTGGCGTACCATGATCGCAAGTTTTTATTGTACGAAAATTCCCCCTATTTTTAGACAAAAAAAAAAAAAGAAAAAGAAATCCACAGTTTTTTTTTACCAGGGAAAACTTTTCCCGGCGTTTTAGTAAACGCCGGTAATGTCTCGCCGGATCGGAAAAGTTTGCCGGCCATGGAGGTATTTCCGGGGTTTTCATAAACGCCGGCAATAATGTTAAAAACGCTAGGACTATTACCGGCGTTTATTAAAACGCCGGGAACTATTCCCGACTACGGCAGTCGCGGCGTTTATTACAAACGCCGGGGAAAACGTCGGGAAGACTTTTGCCAGCGTTTATTTCACTTTTGCCGGCGTTTTATAAACGCCGGGAAAGCTAATATTTCTTGTAGTGAAGGCAGCTTTCCGGTGGTGTTCTGATAGCTGTGGTCTAACCGTTCTATCCTGGGAGACAGACGCCGGTCAACCTCCAACACCCAACGGTGAGGCGGTGAATCTGTTTTAAGGAGACTGATTCAGGGCTCGGTTCGGTGTTCTTATTTCCGTATTTTTGACAGTTTGTACATGCAACATGTATTCTGTTATTTGTCCTTGTATTGTATTGGAATTCATATTTTGGAATTTGCCGATTGTATTGCATTTTGCCAACATGTGCTTCATGCAAATTCGTGAAAATGAGAATTCAGACAAAATGAAGAACCTATGTTGAAGAGTATCGTTTTACGTTACCCTGCTTTATATTGGGACTTGTGCATATGTACACTAGCATCACGACTATCTTTTATCATTTCAACTTGCACTAAAACTTCACTGCCTTTTCATCTAATACTAGGTTAGAGCACAATTTCCATTAACACTAATCAGGTAGCCAATCTAGCTTGTCAAGAGATGGAGGGTCAGAGTCTTCTTCCCAACCTATGTTGTCCATATGACCGTACTTCATCTAGAATTGGAGGCGGTGGAGAATTGGGGTCGATTAATTCTTCTCCTTTCGAAGTGTCACTTCCACACATGTTTGTTTGCAAAAAAAAAAAAAGGTCAAACGTATAACTACCTTCAAAATCGAGCACAAATCGAGCCTAAACGTTTGCTCATGCAAATGCTTTAGTCTTCATGTTTATGGGGCTGGCTTTGTGCAATAGTTTGATGCAAGCAAATGAATTTATCGTTTGATGCAATGAGCGTTAATATGGGGCTGGCTTTGTGCAATAGTTACATAAAATCAAGTAAATGACCTTATGGTTCAAGCCTAAAATCAGTTCTTCAATAGTTTGATGCAACAATTCCCCTTTATCACAAAACAAAAGTCGAATACTTATGTATGCGCACCCGAAAACTGCAAATAATCAGAACCCCAGAACAAAAACGGAGATTGGAGTGGGAATTCATTCGTCACTTGTGTAAATCTCTATGTTCGATTAAAAGCTGATGCAAATAAAAGGAACCATATTGTGAATTGAATTTAGCGACTTCTCTGGAAAGCTATATTACCGAGTTCTCCGTCCCATAATATTTGTCCGGTCCGCAAAACGGAGACGTAAAAATAATACTATTTTTGTAAGAAAAATTTCGAAAAATTTCAACAACTTACTAGATCTCGATGAGTTCTTTTAACTTGTGAAAAAAATTTAAATTTTTTCTTGAAAGAAATGTATGATTTTGTAGTCTCCGTTTCGCGGACCGGACAAATATTATGGGACGGAGGGAGTAGTTTATACCTACTTTGCTCAAAACTAATTAATACACCAGTAAATTTGGATAGACAATAGAGAATATAAAGTCTATCACATATTTTCGTAATACTTAGAATTCTGATGGATAACAAATCACGTACCCGTATTAGCAGAAACCAGTTGCACGACGATAGGGTTATAATCAAGATCACTACCGTAGTAGAAACTTGTTTCCAAACCCAGAAAACCATCTTTGTGAAATACTAGCTTTCTTTCTCTTGCCCCGATAACTTATTTTTTCCTTTTGCCCTGACCGATACAGATATAATTAATAAGCAGAGTCGACAGGTTGACAAACTCTGTATTGTTAACCAAATGTCTGAATTCTCATTTTGCCTGCTAAAGGAATCATTAATTAACTTATTTCTTCCTCTTGCTTAGACTCGTAAAGATATAAACAAATGGAGTCTCTTTTTTATTTTATTTTATTTTGTCAAAATGGAGAAAGTTTACTGATCTAAAGGGCGGAAAACGCCTAAACATCAGAGAATACTAAACTCCATGGAGGCAAATAACACAAGTTGGACGAACCACTAGAGAGGTTTTTTTTTTGCACGAACATGTGCAACCCAATTACACTCATGTTTAACAAAATTAAAATTACACGAAAAAAATGAAGCCTTAAGAGCTTGACAGTCTTGAATCATAACCGCAATATCCAAAGGAGTGGTCTTCAAAGACACGTAGCTTTTAAAATTGCCTCAGCATCCGATTCGATTATTGGATTCGGATCCTCTCCACATCTCTCTCTGCACACATCTACCATAGCTTTTAACCGGCAACCGCCACCTCATTAATGAGCAGATCCTTCGCTCCAGATTAAATCAAAGTTTTGAAGTCTTTGTCTTTTAAATTACACGACACCGTTTCTTATTCTTCTCAAACTGCAGCTCTAACTCTCAAACGGCAACTCTAACGCTGCAACGTTTCTCCACTTTATTACAGCTGTCCATAATTTGGGGGAAAAACAAAAGACAACACCCTTGTCAGTATCCCCATGCGATTAGCCCGGCGATGATGTATCCTCTTTGCATCTCGACACTGCAAAGATTTGATCTCTCCCAACTCACCATTTAATTAGTTTTGTTTTCGTTTTGGGCCAAAAAAAGGAGGGTTTCGTTTATACTTTAATTTGATTTGATTTTGTTTGGATTCTTCCGATATGGATTTCGATTCTGTTGAACCCATTTTTATTTTTGACGAATAGAATGGTCCTTGTTCTTATTTTACCCTACCATTTCCATATTATACAAACAATCTCATCTTTGTTTTTTTTTTTTTAAATTTTCATATGCTGAACTCTTGGTGTTCTAAGTGGAAGTAAAGAGAGAAAGTATTTCCCCAAAAAAAAGAAAAAAAGAAAGAGAGAAGCTTTTAACCTATTATTTCTATTCATCCCTTGTGTATTCCAAAATTAAGCTATGTAGAAAAATTACATGTTTTACAAACAGTTCAGGGGAATTGAAGAAAATGCCTTATGTTTGAGTTTGTCGAAAGTTTGATTCATTTGGGATTGCAGGGGAATTAGAGAAACAGTTTTCAGGGCCACACACCACCACAGAGAGAGAGAGAGAGAGAGAGAGAGTGAGAGAGAATCGGATTCCATAGCTAATTGGAAGTTGATAGAGAGAGAGAGAGAGAGAGAGAGAGAGAGAACTTGTAAAATTTATGCAGGGTTGGGATGAGAAATGGTGAGCGTTAGAGTGGCCATATGGAAAGAAAAAGAAATGATGTTGTGTAACTTAAAAGGTGAAGACTTGGAACTTTGGTTTAATCTGGAGCATAGGATCTGCTCCTTAATGAGGTGGTAGTTGCTGGTTAAAAGCTGTGGTAGATACATATAGAGAGAGATGCGGAGAGGATTTGGATCCTCGAATAATTTAGAGTAATACCTATATGCAATTTCACCAAATATTTAGTATAACATGATTAAAAAGATAAACACGCCTTCCAATGTTATTACAGGAATAATAAAAAATAGGGAAATTTATATAAATGGTCTTCTTAGTTTCACATGAGTTTTATTTTCATCCTCTAAGTATCAATTGCAATTTTTTTGACATTTAAGTTTGATTTTTGTACCAAATTGGTTCAATTGATAACTTCTGTCAGCGAAAATGGACAGAAAAAATCAGATTGATAATAGTTTGGACGTTGCAATTCATACCAAGTTGGTCTAATTGATAACGTATGCTCTCAATCTGATTTTTTCTGTCCATTTTAGCTCACAGCCGTTATCAAATGGACCAACTTGTTATGAAAACCAAACTTGAAGGTCAAAAAAATTACAATTGATACTTAGTGGACGAAAATGAGATTCGGGTGAAACTAAGAAGACCATTTTTATAAATTTTCCTTAAAAAAATCATTCAATGCAATACCAGGGACCATTTGGAATAGTTATTTCCATCATCATAAAATCATCTTTTGTTCTAAGAGGTTCTGCCTGGTACCTAGAAAAATCAAAATAAGATAAACCTATGGGTTCAATGAGAAAAAAAGAAAAGCTAATTGACTTATTTAGCCGAAAAGGCTAACACAACCAAAATCTCCATCTCCCCCTCTCTCTCTAGAACCGAAAAGGCACAAGTGATAAGAAAGGGTTTTTACTACGGGGTGGGGGGACCTCACCGCTCAACTCCTCCATTGGCGATTTTCACTCTTCCTTCACCATTTGATCGGCAAAGGCAATAATGAGATGGTGGCGACGGCCGTTTTCGGCGGCGGTGCAAGCGTCCATGAACCTCAACAGCTGATCTCCTCTTGCCCTTTTTGGGAGCCGACACATAGAGCTTCGCAGTGGCTCACAACAGGGGATTTTGGCTATCCGACGAGGTCGGATCTGGTATTGTTGTCGATCCTTTGTCTCTTCCTTTCTCCCTCCTATTTTTTTGACCCCTTGCCCGCATCGGTTGGTTTCTCCGTTCATGGCCGCAAAACAAGACGTGGATGCCTAGTCGGATCTCTGTTGGGTTTTCCAATCATGCCTAATGGCATGGGCTTCTATGGTTTGTTGTTTGTGATTGGCGTGGCTCTCGCCGTGGTCGTTGTTGAATGGCCTGATACTCGCCTAACGGCAAGGGTAACATCCGCTGCAGTTTTGGCATGTTTGGGTTCTGGTTTGGCTTCTTTGGAGGAGCGGCCAATGGTGGCTTGGAGGGTTTGACGGTGGTTGATTGGCGAGGTTGGTTTTACACTTTTACTGTCTGTTCGGGAGGCAACGAGGTTTTAGGTTTTGGATTTCTCTGGGCTGGGCTTCAATGTAAGTTTTGGGTTTTTAGGTCTTTTAGGTGTTTGAGCTTTATTTGGGCACTGTAGACCTTTAGGGGTGTTATGGGGCCTTATACCACTGTGATTTGGGTTCTCATGCCTTTAGATGTTTTTGAGCGCAATGCCCCCAGATATGTAGGGCTTTTCC
This sequence comes from Rhododendron mucronatum var. ripense, assembly GCA_019656295.1. Classification (NCBI taxonomy): domain Eukaryota; kingdom Viridiplantae; phylum Streptophyta; class Magnoliopsida; order Ericales; family Ericaceae; genus Rhododendron; species Rhododendron mucronatum. The sequence goes on from BPLT01000190.1 coordinate 842,783, forward strand.
CTTTTTACCCTTTACTAAATATAATTTCACACTTTATTATCTTTTCATCACCCCATCCCACCTCCACCCACTTCCGGCCGACGACTTTTTTCCAGCCGATGAAATTTCACTAATTTCACAAAATGTTAGTGAAATTTACTACTTCTGAAACTTCACTATTTTCACAACTTTGGCTTCGAGCTTGTGAATTTCAATGGGTTTCAAAACACAACCACCACCAAGCGAATTTCATTAGCTTCAAGCTTGTGAATTTCATTTAAGTTTCAGCTCGTAAATTTCACTGGGTTTCAAAACACAACAAAACAGTGGAGCTCGTAAATTTCATTGCTTTGAGCTCGTGAATTTAACTGGATTTCATTAGCTTTGAGCTTGTGAAGTCCATGAACCTAGTTTCACTCACACAAATCATCAAAAACTTCAAGTGCACAACCAACAACCAAAATGACAATCTCAAGGCCAGAGAACATAACAATTACACTAGTTGATTAGATTTAGTTTCATTGGCGACGAACCACATCTAATTCCTCCGCCTCCTCCTCCTCTCTCTCTCGGCCTTGACATCATCGGTGTCAACATCTAGATCTACTTCATCCAATGATGAGAGGTTAAAACAAATCAAAGAAAGGTCGATCAGAGCGAAAAGTGCTGGACGCGAGAGAAAGGGAGAGGAAAGAAAGAACAATCGAAACAAATAGGGAACTAACCTTAAGACAGTGTAGTGGAGAACGAGTGAGAATGCGAGCCTATGGATGCGAGATAGGAGGCTAGCTCGACGATGGCGGGTAGTTGTGAGCTTGATGGTAGCAAAAGAGAAGGCGAGCTTTATGGCAGCAGGGGTGGTTTTTTTGTGGGCTGCGTGTTTCAGTTCTAGAAAACGAGGCTTTGTTGTTAGTCTGGTGTTCTAGAGAATGAGGCGTGTTTCAGTACTTTCGCCTTTCACTACAACGGGCTAGACGCAACGGGTTTAGGGTTGTGTTGATTTTTATTTTATTGTATTGGCAAAAGCACTCCTAACATTTATTGGCTAGTGCTTTTGTCGATAAAAAAATGTAGTGAAAGGTGAAAGTACGGGCCGATCCAACTTAGAAGCCCTTATTCCATGAACACCAGACCAACAACAAAGCCTTGTTCTCTAGAACTGAAACACGCGGCCAACAAAAAAACCACCCCGCTGCCATAAAGCTTGCCTTCTCGCTCGCCACTATCAAGCTCGCAACTACCCGCCGCCGTCGAGCTAGCCTCCTATCTCGCATCCATAGGCTTGCATTGTCACTCGTTCTCCATTACACCGTTTTAAGGTTAGTTCCCTATTTGTTTCGATTATTCTTTCTTTCCTCTCCCTTTCTCTCGCATCCAGCACCTTTCGCTCTGATCGACCTTTCTTCGATTTGTTTTAACCTCTCTTCGTTGGACGAAGTAGATCTAGATGTTGACACCAGTGATTTCAAGGCCGAGAAAGAGGAGGAGGCGGAGGAATTAGATGTGGTTCGTCGGTGATGACATTAAATCTAATCAACTAGTGTAATTGTTATGTTCTCTGGCCTTGAGATTGTTGTTTTGGTTGTTGGTTGTGCACTTGAAGTTTTTGATGATTTGTGTAAGTGAAACTAGGTTCATGGACTACACAAGCTCAAAGCTAATGAAATCCAGTTAAATTCACGAGCTCAAAGCAATGAAATTTACGAGCTCCACTGTTTTGTTGTGTTTTGAAACCAAGTAAAATTCACGAGCTGAAAGTTAAATGAAATTCACGAGCTCGAAACTAATGAAATTCGCTCGGTGGTGGTTGTGTTTTGAAACCCATTGAAATTCACGAGCTCGAAGCCAAAGTTGTGAAAATAGTGAAGTTTTAGAAATAGTAAATTTCACTGACTTTTTGTGAAATTAGTGAAATTTCATCGGCCGGAAAAAGTTGCAGGTCGGAAGTGGGTGGAGGTGGGATGGGGTGATGAAAAGATAGTAAAGTGTGAAATTATATTTAATGAAGGGTAAAAGGGTAATTTTGATATGAGATTGTCTTTAGAGGTAAATAAAAATTGAGTTCATTTACACAAGGGAGAAGAGTTTTTAAATCTTTATCTCTCTGTAAATTTTAACCATTGACTTATTCCATATATCCTACGGCTCTTCCTCTCACTCTCCCTCTCCCTCCCCCTCTCAAACAATATTAATTGCACAATTACCACTAATTAAATCTTAACGTTGAGCGCACGGGCAAACCCTCGGGCAAACCCTCGTCTTTAATAAGGGTTAACCCTCGTCCTTAATAAGAGTTAACATGCACTTTTCCATCCTATTTGCTGTTCAAAATTTTTTCTAATCGCACTGAACTAGAAGAGAGAAAAATGGCTGACGAAGCAAACAGAGCGGTACCCAATTCTCTCTCCTTCTATACACGCATAATAAATGTCCATATAATTTCTTTTGCATCATTAGAGCTTGAGTTAACAACATTTGATTAGATCTCGTAATTTGTTGTACTGAATTTGTGAACAGGCGTTTCTGGAGATTCAAGCTCGCTTGATTGAAACTACTGGAAAGTTGAAGCAGGTGATTGTGTTCCACTATTCCTATAAGGATTTTAATTTTAATTTTTTTTTTTTGGTATAAAGAAGTGTGATTCTAGTTCTTAATGCTATAAATTTCCCATTCGTGACTATATGAAGTGTCTAGAAAAATGGGCGGGTTGTACCAGAATGAGTACGCTGATTATGAACGAACCAAAATTTTGACTTTTGGTTCTGGAGAAGTTTGAAACTCTGAATTTTGATCAAAAGTAGAGTCAAAAGAAGAGGCCTGGAATAAAGATTTTATAGCTGTAAGTTCGATGAATTTTGATCAAAAGTAGAGGCCTGGAATTAGGCTAAGTATAATCAAACACAAGAGAAAGGGCTGTTTTTGGGGGCAGTGAGCAGAAGACCAATCCTTTTTCGTTTCAAACAAAAAGGAAGACAATGAAAAGCTTGGTATTATTTTTGAAGATTTTAGCGGCCTATTATTATATCTTATTATTGAAGTCAAAGTGATGAATCTTGATTTGTATGAGTGTCACACATATCATCGGGTAGTAGATGTTGGAGAAGACCTTTTGTACGATCCTATCAACCTAACACTTATCTTAAGGTAGAGTAGCTCAATTTAAAATCCTCATCTCTTCATTATTACTTCTGGTTCTGTACGCTCTCATTTCTTGTGATTAATTTGTGCCTCTTAATTTGAGGGATCCAAAACTTCTTCAAAAGATTGTTACGAAAGCCTTTTCAAGAATGGTACTAGAGTTTGGTAATTACTTGTTGCTACTTAATGCTTTTCTTTTATGCCAACAAACACGTTATTTTCATTTGGGACATGCATGGTCAATTCAATGGGAGAAGATACGTGGTTATTATTCACAGCCTCTTCATGTGGCATTTCCGATATGAAATTGGTTGTTCTAGTGTAATTTCATATGGTTGGAAGTTATGGCCTTATGGATTGGATGGTTCTAAGGCCCAAGCTTAAATTTGGCAAATTTTGGATTAATAGGGCCAACTTGGGATCTTAGCTAGACATGGGCTGGTTTTTCCATGCCATTAATGCAGTGAAAGACTCCATTAGTTGATCGTAGAGATTAAGGTAGTGTTCGTTTGCCATTTTAGTTTTGTTTTTCAATCATTAACCTACTTCTTTCTCCAATCATTACCCTATTTTTTCAATTATTACTTTCGCATCTCTGTCTATCTCTCTTCAATCATTACCTACTCTCCAATCATTACTCTATTTTTCTCTCCACCCACTACCAAAACTAAACTAAACTAAACTGGCAACCAAACAAAGCCCGTTTTCCTTGTCATTAATGTAGCCTAAGAGTTTCAATGTGTCTTTGGGAGTCTAAAGTTAGTTTAAGGTTATTTATTTTGGGAAGTTATAGAGTCAAGTTGAAATGGGTATAAATAAGATTGTAAGCCTTATGGCAAATCATGATTGAATGAATGAAACTTTAGCTTTGAGCTTTTATGATTGTGTGATGTTAAAGAGGCCTTAGGTGTGATCCCTAGATCTATCTTGTCTAACCCTTTCTCTCCTCCTTACAAAATACTATTCACGTACACCGTCTACAGCCTCAAAACGTCCACATTCTCAAAACAGCCCGTTCCTCTTGTGTTTGAGTATACTTAGCCTTATTTCAATCTTGTCCTACATCACGGTGTCACATTGACCGATACTCCCGATACCCATTTCTCGCAACAACGACCGTTACGCTAACCGATACCGCGATTTAAAACCATGGTTCTAGTGTTCTACCCAAAACCGTGTAACAATGACCTTTTACTCTCTTTCAGTTATTTCTTAAACACTTTCTTGTCTCTAGGACGATTTTGATCAATCTTCTCTTCTTCTTCTTCTCCATCGAGACTGCCCCTATATCCTTTCCGTTTCCAAATCTTCTGTACAAAATCATAACCTCTAATAGTGGAAGTCTAAATAATGATCGATCTCTGGTGGCACCCGCTTCTGTCTTCTTGTATATGTTTCCCTTGATTCGTCCGAGGAGGACTAGAGCATTACAAAGCGTTAACAAGATTCTGTGAGAGTTTGTGCGCCCATAGTGTGGTTGTGTTATAGGACGAGCGCTGAGCAAGTGGGAAAACCTGGTTAACATATAAGGTTTACACGTATACATATGTTTCTCTATATTCAGTGTACATGTAGATAGCTAAATAAGTCTCTGCCTGTGTTTTTTTTTGGTTTGACAAGATAACGGGAATTCTCATTAGAAACAAATCAACCATTTACATCTTTTTCCAACAAAAAAACCACCTCAGGCAGAATACAGGCAGAATACAACCTGATTGGTTAACAAGATTTTTCTTAAGGCATAAATCAGCAAGAGAATGAGCCACTTTGTTCTGTTCCCTACAACACCAAAGAAAAGACCAACATTTGTCTTTTGGCCAATATTTGATATCTTCAATTATCGTGCTAATCTCCCATGGGCCAGAGCTTTTCGCATCTAAAACAGCGTTTATCACTTCCAAGCAATCTGATTCAAAGATTGCTTCCGAAAGATTCATCTCAAAAGCAGTGGCACAAGCAATGCGAAGGGCCCAAGCTTCGATAGAAGTAGCTGAAACCGCTGGGACTCTTCCAACATGCCATAACTGAGCTCCACCACTAACTCTAGCGATAACGCCAAAGGCAGCCAAGCTGCGGGAGGGATTATAAGCTCCATCACAATTAAATTTGATAACAAGGGATGGTGGTGAGACCCAAAGCACATTCCTGTTAGCTTTCAGAGGGGTAACCTTAGGGGCCAAAAACAAAGCACTGAGGTAGTCTTTGCTTGCCCCCAGAGCATGGTCAATGGTATCCTTCGGGTTGGGTTGTTTCCCCTAAAAAACAAAGGCATTCCTTTTGCCTTCCAAATGGCGCAGCAAATCTGGAAAATAGTAGCAACTACTTCCATGGGAGATTCTTTAGCCAAATTTCCACATAGTAAATCCTCCATTCACCTGTCAGCAACACTGATCAAACCATTCTGAACCCAGTAGGATTTCCCAATCCCAAACCAGACAGGTTTCGTCCATGGGCAGTGAAAAAGGGTATGTTCAACAGTTTCTTCAATCTCATTATAGATCGGGCATAAGGGGGAAGATGAGCACTTACGCTTAAATAGATTTGCTTTACAAGCAATCCAGTTTTTTACCACTTTCCACATGAAAATACCCACTTTTGGCATTGTGGGGACCTTCCAGAGTCTGATCCACATGGATTTCGGAGGAGTGTAAGAAGATGAAGCCTTGGGAGTAAGAGCAGAGTTTGCCCTCTTGACAGTTGGGTAGTACCCCGCCTTCACTGTATAATTCCCTGATTTGTTGTACGACCAATTCTCTTGTCCTTCTTCTTTGCACAGCTGATAGGAATCCTGGAGATGGCAGTAACTTCTTCCTCAGAGACACAGCTACGCAATCGCTCCAAATTCCAAGTTTTGTTAGAAGGATTAATGAAGTCCTCCATTTTGGTCCATCTACAATTGGTGGGAGGGGCGCTATTCACTTTGTTTTCCTGCAAGCCATTCACCCAACTGTCTTCCCAAAACTGAATTGAAGCTCCATCTCCAACACTCCACTTGACACCCTCTTGAATTAAGTTTCTGCCCTCCAACAGACTACTCCATATCCAAGATGGAGAAGCACCCTTTCTAGCTTCCCAGCAAGATCTTCCGGAAAAGTAGAGTCCCTTCAAAATTTTTGCCCACAAAGCATTTGGATTCTCTTCTAACCTCCAGAATTGTTTTGCTAGGAAAGCAATGTTAAAAGATGCGAAATCCTTGAAGCCCAAGCCACCTTCACTTTTTGAAGCAGTCAACTTGTTCCATGCTCCCCAATGTATTCCTTTCCCTGTTTCATTGTTTTTCCTCCAGAATTTGCTCACTATGGAATTCAGATTAGCGCACAGAGCGAGAGGAGCCTTGAAGCACGAGAAAGGATAAACCGGAATGGTTTGAATCACAGATTTGATCATGACTTCTTTACCAGCTTGATTAAGTTGCTTGTCACCCCAACCTTGAGTCTTGCCAGTCACCTTGTCTGTGACAAACCCCATGGATTCTTTCTTAGACCTTCCCCATTCAGTTGGAAGCCCCAAATACTTGGCTTTAGGGTCTCTTTTAGTCATCCCCAAAATTCTTTTAACTTCATCCTTCTGTTCAGCTTTAATATTGGCAGAGAAATAAAGACTTGACTTCTGCTCATTTATGGAAAGGCTGGAGGCATCACTGAAACAAGAAGCAAGGAACTTGAAGTTTTGACAAGAGAGAGCATCTGCTTCAAGGAAAATCAAAGAATCATCAGCAAACAATAAGTGAGAAACCACTGGGCAATTTCTCTTCATTCTAATGCCTCTGATGGATTTATTCTGGATTGCCTTTCGAAGAATGATGGAAAACACGTCTGCCACCATCAGGAAAAGATACGGGGAGAGTGGGTCCCCTTGCCTTAGCCCTCGATTAGGAAAGATTTGGCACACCTGACCCCCATTAGCGCAGATGGAGTATTTGACAGTGCAAACACATTGTTGAATCCAGTGAATCCATAGCTTATCAAAACCCATTCTCTCTAACACCTTGAGCAGAAAGTCCCAGCGCACACAATCATAAGCTTTGTTCAGATCCAATTTAACTGCCACAGAGGCCCTTGGCCCCACCTTCTTATGTTTTAATTAGTGAAGAACCTCGTGTGCAACAATAATGTTGTCCTGGATTTGACGCCCAGGAATGAAAGCTGATTGTTGCTCAGAGATTAGCCCATTGATAAAAGGTTGCAAGCTATTAGTCAAAACTTTGGAAATAATCTTGTAGATGAACCTACAAAGGCTAATAGGCCGAAATTGACTCATAGATTCAGGGAAGATCACTTTAGGAATCAAAGTAACATTAGTATGGTTGAGCTCTTTCGCCAAAAAACCATTATGGAAAAAGGATTGGACAGCCTCCACAATATCCCCTCCTACAACATCCCAGTACTCTTGGAAAAAAAGCCCAGGAAAACCGTCAGATCCAGGGGCTCTGAGTGGCCCTAATTGCAAAGTTGCCAGGCGGATCTCATCACAGGAAACAGGTTTAACAAGAGCAACATTGACCTCAGAAGAAACAATAGGATCAATTAGACTCAAAATATCATCCATATTTCTAGTGGGAGGGGGACGATATAAAGAGTGAAAGTGTTTTTTGATAATACCTGCGATTTCCTTAGACTCTGATCTCCAAGTGCCAAGATCATCTTTCAGCTTCACAATATGGTTCCTTTGGCGCCAGTGGATAGTGCTAAGATGGAAAAATCTTGAGTTTGGCGCCAAGCATTTTGGCCTTTTTTTTTTTTTAACAAACCATTATCCAATCAAATTATATTCTATGTATCCATAATGCAAGTTCAAAGTTCTACATAACCATAATGCAAAGTTTAATGTTCAAACTTCAAAGTACAAACCCAAATGAAATTAAGTAGTAGCAACTAGCAAATAAGTTGAATAAGACAATAAGTAGAAATAAACAAGATTGGAGTGTTGAATGGGGATGTAAATGAAATTGTAATATATATAGATATGATTTTGTAAAATTACATAATAAGCCCTTTTAGTTTTTGTACTTTTAATCCTGGCCCTTTTATGTTAATAGTATACAATTTAGGCCTCCAAAGACGCCGCCGAGGCCGCCAAGGTCCGCCAAGGCCGCCAAAGCAGCCAAAGCCGCCAAAGCCGCCAAGGCCACCAAAGCCGCCAAGACTGCCTAAGCGGCCCACCAAAGCCACCAAGGCCGCCTAGGCGGCCCCCAAACCCCGCCAAATGTCCCTGGGCGCCAAATCAAACGCCAAGGGTTATTGGATTGATGGCGAGGTACCTCTAAGCGCCTAGGCGGCCTCGGCGGCCGCCATTTAGAACACTGCTTGCTGTGACCAAGCCTCTGAGATTACAGACTTGCAACTTTCCTCTGTAGTCCAGAAAGACTCAAAACGACAGGGTTTTCCCACCTTTTCCAAGGGATGAGCCGTATTAAGAACAATTGGGTTATGATCAGACCCTATAGCAGCTTCTACAAGAACCAAAGCTTGATCATGCAATTCTCTCCATTTAGAGTTGGCAAAGGCCATATCGATTCTTTCCATAATGAGTTCCTCCCTTGCTCTATTATTCCTCCAAGTGAACCTCGGACCTTTAAACTCTAGGTCAACAAGTCCACAGGAGCTTAGCATGCCCCAGAACACCGATAACCTCCGTTGACTAGGTATATTACCCCCCCTCTTATCATTAGTGCTCAAAACTTCATTAAAGTCACCAATACACAACCAAGGAAACTGCTCCGACATACCGATATTCTTTAAATCTTCCCACACCTGCTCTCTACCTTCTCTACGCGGACTACCGTAAACAAAGGAAGATGCCCAAATGGTAGAATTGGCCTTCTCAGAAACGACTGTGTGAATAATATTTTTTGTTGCATTTTCAATAACAACATCTATATCAGATTTCCACCAAAGAGCTAACCCCCCTGATAGTCCCTCTGGCTCAACATACTTACCGAAATCAAAATTAAATCTACGGCGGATGGTTTCCATGGAAACGTTATTTCTCTTGGTCTCCATTAGAAAGACAATGGAGGGGTGAAATTTGCGCACAAGATCACCTAAAGCCTGGCTTGTGAAAGCACGCCCGGCTCCTTGACAGTTCCAGGTTAGGATCAGCATTGAGACGGTGGCTGTTTCGGGCCAGCCACAGGCCCCTTTCCAAAAAAATGAAGCACCTGCACAGCCTTTTCCGCCTGGGTTTCTGATGGACTAGGAACCGAAGCCAGACCATTTTCCAAACTCTGAAAAACTTGAAGTATTGGGACATCACAAAGACCATCTTCATTATCAGTCTGTTTCTGAAGCTCAGACTTTTGCTTCTTAGTGGGTAATTGAGATCGCCCCCTTTTGAATTTCTTTCGAGATTGCACAATTGTAACATCGGCTTTAAAAATGAGGTTAGGAATAGAGGTACAGAGGTGGAGTAGCTTTGAGTTGGGAGGGTCATTTCTCTCGTCAACTGCTTTCCTTTTCAGAGCAAGGTTACTAAAGCTAGAAATTAGGGCTAGATTAGAAGGTGCATTCTTAGGGTTGGAAACGGGTTTGGTGGAAGAGGTTAAAGATGGGTTTTGACACAAAAATGGGAGTTTTTTATATGGGAGAGTTGTTTGGGCTGATCTCTTCTATAAGGGGAGTAATGGGCTTAAACTTTTCGAGATCCAAGATAGGTGTAGAGTTAGAAATAGGTGACGGAGGGTTATCAGTGAGCTCAGTTACGAAATACTGGGGTTGGGTATTTTGGTGGGTCAAAGGAGTTGGGCTTGGGCCATGGATTGGGTTAGAAAATGGCATTTGGTTAGGTGGAAGAGATAAAGGGTTACAAACTGGGCCCCCAATATTGAAGGGGTAACCACCATGTAAGGAAAAAGATTCAAAATTAGAACGTTATCCTTTTGGGGGGAGGACATACAAGAGGGGGTACCTTCTTCCTTGGAGGAAATGACACATGTCTGCAGTAGTACCGATGCCGCTTCTTGGGAGTGTGCCACACTCACTCCCTCAGGGGAATAGTTGTACGGTTGCAAATTCTGATTCCCCACTCGCCCCACCAAAGCATTGGACACGCGCGTGCCCTGATCACCATTTTGAGATTCCGGCCGCCGTCCGATCAACTGGTTTGCCCTGATTTCTGCTTCATCAACCTCATGGCGGATGACTTCAATCGGAATATGAGATCTCCGAATATTACCAGCCCTCAACTCAGGCCCATAACCAGAGTTTAAACCTTCATTTCTAGAGGTGAACCTGCACCCCCTGTTATCATGTCCGATTCTCCCACAAGCAAAGCAGAAATCCAGTAGTTTTTCGTATTTATAATAGATCCACAGGTCTTTGGTTAAAACAGACGATTTTCTTAGCCAAAACCCCTTCGGAAGAGGTTGGGAGAGATTTATTTCAACCCTGATACGCAATAAACTTCTACCCAATAAAATCCCATCCGAAGAGGTTTCAATCACCAAGAGTCTGTGAAAACGCTTACCAAGGATTTCGGCATTTGTCTTCGTCATCATTTGAACTGGAAGTCCATGAATCTGGACCCAAAAAGGACAGGTGATGAATTCCATATCCGGGATGGCCGCCCCGTCCACCAGCGGTTGAAGAACCATCAGACTATTCATAACAGACCAGGGCCCCTCTCGTAGCGTGGTCTCTAAATCCTCAGCCTCCTCAAATCTGAAGAGAAAAACGTTGTTGTTCCATGGGACCACTGAAAACCCACCTCTTGTTTTCCAGATCATTTTACAGATGTTAGTCACTGTTGATAGATCTAGAGCTGAGGACTTAACCAACAAGGCAGAGGTTAATCACCTCTCCAGTCTCACCAGATCCTTCTTCAAGGTCTTTCTAAGATATCGACTTCTGCCATTAGAACGAAGAAACCGAGCTTGGGAGAAAGGAAGGGTTCCAAGGAAAAGTAAAGAAAAGAAAGGAAAGGATGGAGGAAGAGAAAGGAGAGTAGAGAGGTGATTAACCTTTATATACATGCTTATATATACATTCTTATGTTTGTGTGCCCATATAGTTATAAAAGTATCTTGAAATTTATATTCATTCCTCTTAGTTTGGTTTGTCCTGATTTTGCGTTGCTATTAGTAGATTGATTTGAAGTTGCTCTTTTGTGAACTTAAGTCTCGTTTTTAAGTTCTTCCATTTTCTTTTGCAAATGCCAAGGCTTTGCTCGTGTTGGAGATTGAGGCCCTTAGTACCTCCAGGTTTGGAGTCGCCAAGACTCAATAGTTGGTAAATGGGTCGTTTCCTTCCTGGTCATCAGAATGCAAAGTAGAATACTTGTGTTGTTAAGGTGCTGAAATTATCCGGATCTGGCTATTATTATTCTGTGTGTGTTTTCCCATTGGTTGAATCCCCATTTGTACAGGACTGTTGGTTAAAGATACCATGCTATGTTAATACTTGAAACAATGTTGTTCATTTTTGTTTTATGAGGAATTAGGGTTGTTTGCTCCGGCAAACTTAGAGTTACATTGAGGGTATTATTCGCCAGAAAGCACTACTTGAAATGGTGACTGCACTGCCAGAATTTTTCTGTCCATACTAAATTTTGAGGAAGCACGCCTTTTTTGTCGATTCTTTGCCTAAGACTAGTACTTGGGAGTTGGGACATAAAATGTTTAGATTTGGCTTTCCCATAATCTGTACCCTTGCTTTTTGAATATTAACTATGGTGTCTAGTTCCTTGAGTAGAAGGTTAAAGGCTTTACGTTTAAGGTGAGGAAAACCTTACAACATCTCATGTTTTACCTGTATGCGAATTGTTTGAACTTAGGTTTGTATATGCAAGTTGTGTAAAATAACTATTAGAATGCGAGTTTTTCATTTAACTACTAGTATCAGAGCATCTCTAGTGGTGGAGTTAAAAATTGTGTGTTATATGACATAAAATGTATAAAGTGGGTCCCTATTTTTGTTTGTTTAGAGTGTATAAATTTAGAGAATGAATGTGTGTTGTAGTGGTGTAGTTAAGATGTGTGGTAGAGTGGGTTAAAAGAGATATAATATATATATATATATATATATATATATATATATATATATATATAGATATATGTATGGAAATGGGCCCACTCCTCTTCTCTCTCTCCTCTCATCCCTCCCTTTTTCTCTCTTCTCTCTCTCTCTCTCTCTCTCTCTCTCTCTCTCTCTCCCCCTCTGGTGCAGAACAACCTCTGCTCCGTTTTCTCTCCTCTCTCTCTCTCTCTCTCTTGTTCGCTTCACGTAAAGCTACAGTTTACATCCGACCTAGCTTTGACCCAACTGTAGCCATAGTTTAATTGCACCACTAGAGCTCAAAAACACAAAATATGTTTGTTAACTGTTTTTTGTCAGAAAAATCTGAGCCTAATGATAAGCTAAAGTCACCCGCTAGAGATGCCCTTAGAATGTGTAAGAGCTAGCAACTAGGTTTGAATAAAGGTGTGCAAATTCCATATCAATTTGCATTTGCTTTCTATAGAAAATTACTGGATTAGGACTACTAGATTAATCATATGTGGGTTTTGTGTTGTACATATCCTTAGGTGTCTTGCTTTGTTTCATGGCTTGGTTTGGTTATTCTCAAAAGATAAGAATTATCCTTGACGTTTTGAAACTGAGATGTGGAATCCGCGACATTCAGGTTCAGAACCAGGTGAGAAACAAAGAAGGAGATAGGAAGCGTGCTTATTTAACCTTGGAGGAGCTGCAACAGTTGTCTGATGATACCAATACATATAAATCTATAGGTATGGAAGCAGAAAAACGCCCTAACTTAGAGGTGCTTGCTTATCTTTTCATGAGTGTGTCCACAGTAACAACCTTTTTCAAACAGAGAAAAAGTAGCTTCGTCTCAGTTTGGTATAATGGCCGATCCATTGTCCTCAACAATTGTCAATTACTCTACTATCCGGGATGCTGATTTACTGAATGCCATATTTGATGTCGACATCCTTATTTTGCAGGGAGAACGTGAGTTCCGGACAACCTATATAAAAATTAGTAAACTGCTGCTAATCCTGATTCATGATTTGCTGGGACTTGATATCATAAACAACAATGAGTTTGTTTGTTCTCTCAGTAACTTCCTTTTAATTTTTATTATCACATAACATTTCCTCTCCATTTAATACTGGCCAGGTTTGTGTTAGAACCCAAATCAGTTTTAATGGAGGAACAGGAGCAAAAGCTCAAGGATAGTGAGACAGCAATTGCTTCCTTACAGGTGTCTTCTTTTGTTCCTTTGGTTAACTTACTTGCTCATGTCTTTACTATATTGTTAAGTAAAATCGAAGTTATGAATGCCGGTTCTGCCCATGTGTAATTTGTAGAGGTTTTTATATGTAATTCGAGTGGATTCCACAATCTGAATTACACAAAGGTTTAGTATGTCGTCCCCGTCTAAAAGAACTCTTTGATATTTATCTTTATATGTTGTTTATCCATGCTCTAGATTACATGAAATCCGCCATCTTTTTCCCTCATTAGTGTAAATGGATTTCAATGCTGGATTGTGGGATAAAGGTAATCATTCTGTTTGCTGTTCTTTATTTTTGATATGGCCGAATTAGATGGGTGGGAAGTAGATGGGTTATAGAGTCCTCAATCTGTTGTCTGGACTTTTTTTTTTGGTGCGAGGCCAACTTGGATGGGTAATAAGTTAATGCACTAAAGAAGCCCTCCGCTGCTGCCCTCGTATGTTGATGATGTGTGAACATTTTTTCACTTGTTCTCTGAAAGGGTTTCGTCTGTCAGTCGATGGACTCATGAACAAAATATGACTTTCAGTATTGCTATAGGTGTGTTGCTGACTCACTATCATTTCAAAAGCCATACTGACTTTGCCATTATAAATATCAAATTTCTTCTTTCTTCCATCTTTATCTTTAATGCGAGTGTGTATGTGAGAACTTATAAATTATGCATGCCAACACTGTGGACAACAATAGATTGTTTTACCTCTGCACAGACATAGGAAGAGACTTGTGCATATGTGAAACTGTGTTTTTTTTTTCCTTTTTTTCCTGGTGTGTGGGTGGCTATGTTACACGGACGTGGGTACATGAATCGGATACGGGTGTTTATCTAAGGGTTGGGCAGCTCAAGCCTCAAAATAGAGGATTTGTGGATATGTATCCAAATTTGGATGCAGATACGGGAATATGCTGCCAAATTTTCAAAAATATTACTAATTTATTTATGTACGTACAAGAAAACACTTCATTTTCAAGTGGCCAAAAAAAAAAAGACTTGTTCCCTTAATGTTCTTAAAAGGAAATGTGACCCAATCCCAGTACATAGCCGAAATTCATAATAAAGAGATGAAATCTAGACAACATTGTAGGCCCAGATTTGTAGCCTAATCTAATAAAGAGGCCCAAATAAACCGATCACTTTTCTATTGAATAAATAAGCCCAAGGAGCCCAAATACAGATCGATCACTTTTATTTAGTAAAGAAGCCCAATAAATACAAACCTATCACCACTTCTTTTTCTTCTTCTTCTTGGCGGATCTGTTGCTGTTCTTTCGGATCTTCTCCAAGACTGCAACTGTTCTTCTCCTCAGCTGCTGCTTCCTCAGGCGTGTCCAAATAGAACTAGGCAGATCCGACACAGATCCTGCGCCCACACCAGAATCCATGTCGCGTTGTGTCAACACGGGTACTTCCCAAAAAATGGGGGATCCATGGATCGTAGGTGGTTGGGTTTGGGGGGTGGGGAGAAGGGTGGTTGATGATTAGTTGTTGCTGATTGTTTTGTACAATATCCTGTAGTTCCAAATAATAACTAGAAACTGGATGTCCCTTGAATTCCTGGACTTTTGGAGGTATTTTGTCGTAAAACTTTCTGAGAGCAACCACTTTGTGCTTATATTGCCAAAGGTTTGTTTTGTCTCTGGTCCTTGCGGTCCATATCCCCATTGATTGGGAATTTTACATGGGTAGTTCTATTATTGTAAACTGGATGCCCTGAGGAGGTGTGATCTTTGTTAAGTTTGGCTTGGCCAATTATTGCAGGCTTAGTTTGTTGATTCATAGGCATCTCTATCCATAAATATTTCAGTAACTACAACGTGAGCTCAAACGCACGAGGGTGGCAGTTTGTAAAGCTTAAGGGTGTGTTTCGGGAACTTGTGGAAAGAAAGAGAATTGAAGGGGAAGTAATTGAGAAAGAATTGCAATAGAAGTTTCTTTTTATTGGTTTTTCTTTTAAAGAGAGAAGGAAAGAAAAGAGAAGTACGACTTTTCTTTGTTTCGTTTTAAGTAGAAGATAGAAAATTAACGGAGAGGAAAAGAGGAAAGAAAACTGAGTGAAAGTGTGATGAAACATAACCGTGATGATTCTCAAAGTAGGAATGAAAGATGGACAGAAGGAAAGTGAGAAAATAATTTTTTTTTCCCTATCTTCTCTCTTTCTTGCCCTTGCCTACAAACACCCCCTAGATCGCACATAAAATGCAACTGCTCTAAGCACTGAGCTGTCTGGTGCAATATGTGGTGTACACTAAACCTCTGCCTTGAATGTGTCAAGCCAATTTGGCATTTTCTGAACTTGAACTTGGATCATGAGTTAGTGTAAAAAACAATTAGTTTAATATCTTCCTGTAAATAAGCTGCTTTTTGTTTTCGGCAATGTACAGAACTCAAAAGAGTACTTGGAGAAACAGATTGGAGAAGTGGAGAACAACCTGAAGGAGTTATTACAGCAAGATCCCGGTCTTGCTCGCCAGATAATGTCTATGTCTGTAATGTAGTAAGCTTACTTTCTGTAAGTTTACGTATCTCTTTCTTAATATATACATGTAATACAAGATTCCTTGTTGGTTGTGCTACACATATTAAGTTGTCCTGTTGACTGCCCTTCGAATTGTTGCCCTTCAGTTTAGCAACTCGTTTTTACTTCATGTTAAGGGGATTACGTTTTTACTACATATCTCCAAACACTGGAGTTTTCTCTATCTTTATCAGGTTACTTGAAGATCGAATGTTGATGTTTAGCCTTTGTTAACCAAAATCGATGTTGACCATTCAGAACTTGAATTCTTTTGGGAGTCGGTTTCTTCCAGCAGTCTCCATCCTAGCTCAGACGAGAAAGTAGATATTTAGCCCAGTTGGCTGGTTGGATGTAAAAGGCGAGAATGGTTTCGGTATGTTTCTCGTTCTGAAATGGGAATGTGGTACATCACATGCCCTAATTTATGGTTCGTTAGGAGTAAGCTTCTACATATTCCAATAAGTATATGCTTGTTTCAAGAGGTAATTATTTGATGAAGTAGAGTATTAGGTTTCTAATTATGCATTGTTTTGACATTTTGCCTCATTGAAATTCCACTCTCTAGATTTGTAGTTCTAGTAGGAAAAGTGTCAAGACATAAATCGGAAGAACTCCGGGATTGCTTTTGATAGAAAAAAATCACTGTTTTGGAACCTACGGGGACCGTATTCTGAGTTGTGCGTGACGAAGGTTGGGATAATGATTTTAGGAGTTCAATTTTACTTAAGACTGGTAAGCTAGCATAGTGTAAGAGTCTTTTTTAGTAATCTTAGACCACAGATTAATGGTTTAAGGTGCTCTACTAAAACATAGCTTCATTTTGTTGATGCAAACAGATCTTTTCTGAATAATCTGTGTGTGTGTGTTTTCTGTTGCGTTTCCTGTGAATCTTGTGATGAATGGGGTCAGTTCATTGTGGGTGGGAACTGGTAAGAGTGAGATGTAGACTTTTTTTTTTTTTTTTTGAAAGGCGTGAGATGTAGACTTTACACATTGAAAATTCTGTCATTTGGGTTAGGAGGTGGCCTTGGAAGATTGGGTTTTTTTTTTTTTTTTTCTTTTTCCCTTTTTTTTTGGTAATCTATACGGATCTAGGGCCGGCTCTAAGTTTTTCGAGGGCGATGTGAACTTTTTTAAATGGGCCCTTTATGTATAAATAAAAAATAATATTAAAAGAATAAAAATGCCTTAAAAAAATACTAGTACAAGTATTCAGCGCCATAATGGCAAAAAGTTGGATAATCATTTCTGCCTTGTTTACTTCATTTCTATTCAAAAAATATTTTTCAACTCAATTATTACTTTCATTTTTCTCTTACTTTTTTATCATTACTTTTATTTTTCATTCTATCTTTCTACTCCATTTTTTTACCTCTCTCTCTTCAATCATTATTTCCATTTTTCTTTCCACTCATTAATAAAAACACTATTCAAATCACAAATCAAACCAAGCATCATTACTTCAAAAATATATTACTTAGATGATACTCTTCTCATACTCCCTTTGTTCCTAAATGAGAGTTCCTCTTTGGAATTTTCACATTTTTAGTGAACATGTAATCATTACACCTACTTTCCACAATTACCTCTCTACTCTACCTATTTTGCACATTTTGTATTTAAACAAAAGGGACACTTTTGGAATTTTATCAAATTTCCATTTCTATTTTTGAAAAGGGACAATCATTTTGAAACATCTCAAAATGAAATAAGGAACTCTCAATTTGGAACGGAGGGAGTATTTTTTTGCGGTAAACTACTATTTGAGCTCTAACAATCAACTTTAGTCACGTCTTTTTTAATAAAAAAAAAAAAGCATGCTAATCCATTTAACCTCTCTAATGACATAGGTGACCGAAAGTAAGATATAATCAACTTTTAACATCCCAAATCATTTTCTTGGAGGTAACTCTAAATGGTATAATTAAATTCTATTCTATTAGCAATCCACGCATTTAAAAAATAATCACCCATTATTTTTAAATAACTGAACACTTTCTTTGGCTTTTCTTGTTTCTTTTGATAAAAAACATCATTCACAAACGCCAGTGGTTTTTGATTCTTTAAACGAGTCAGGACCATTATACTATTGCTTATTATAAATCCTAACAAAAAAAACTTATTAAATTACATCATCACCAACAATTTTGTTTTTTTTTTTTTTTTGGCCTTTTGCAAATTCTACTCAAATTGGGCCCTAAATTTCGTTGGACATTTTCCTCCATATATGTGTGTATATACATATCATAAGGGCATAAAAATTTTAGGGTCTCCATAAATAGGAAAAACTTGAGAGCTGATGCAGTCACATCCTCGGCGTATGACCAAAGCTGACCCGATGGAAATTTTTTGATTGTTCGATATGTACTTGTTTGTCCTATATCACTTGGCAATGGAATGAGGTGCTAGATTAATATTCATGCCCCGTATTGGAAGGTTAGTTATGCTGACTTCGATTAGGATTCACATTCATCAAACAAACAGAGCCTTCAATTATGAAGCAGCTGAGTCTTTTCTTTTTTTTTGGGTCAAGCGGAAAATCATGCATTAACTAAGACGATCAAAGTCTACAAGCCAGATAAACGGCATTCATAAATGTTCAAAAAGACTACGAGAGTCGTAGACTAAATCCTAAGATGTCCAACACCCATAGCATCAGCCAGGGCAAATTCCCTAGCTGCAAAAGGAATGGAGCTAGAGACTACTAAATTTTGATCCTGCTGCGATCCAAGTCTGGCCAGGCAATCGGCAGTTTAATTGGCTTGACGATAAATGTGAACGACGGATGAATTTGTCCGGGCAGCAATTCTTCGAGCTTCTTCAACTATGTAACGGTGGGGGTGATCAACAGGTGATCCTTTATTGCAAAAACCAACTGCTATGCTCGAATCAGACTCTATGGTAACATTTGACATGCCCTTTTCCAAAATGATCGTGAGGCCTTTGTAAATAGCCCATATCTCTACTTCCAAACTGCTGGTGCAGGTTGCTTTTCCATAATAACCTAGGATCCAGCTCCCTGAGCTATCTCTGAACACTCCTCCAAAGCCAGCCATGTTGGTGGATCCTAGCTGAGTCTTTTCAACAATTACCAAAAAGACTAAATTTGGCCTATTTTGGCTAGATAGTCCATCAGGGTTGTTTTTTAGTTTTTATTCAATATTTTTTCGCATTTGTTAGTTTTGCATCAATTTTTTGGTGAACTATTGGTTTCTCTTGACGAGAGAAATCTAAAAAGTTATGTTCAAAACTAACGTCTTTTTTTCTCTTTTAAATAAAGAAAAATAACTCAAAAAATGATTTTTGGATCATTTTTTTGTTTATTCTAGAAAATTTTAGTTTTGAATATAGTATTATGCCTTTTAGATTCTCTCGTTGAAACGAATCACTAATTCTAAAATATGATGCAAAAACTAAAAATATGAAACAAATTCGAATAAAGGGAAAAAAAAAAAACACTCAGGGGTTGACCCAGTGGTTCGGATTGATTAGGCTTTGAGAGTACTCTTCAAGGTCTGAGGTTTGATTTTCCACATGTGAGTACCTTGAAGTAAGCGTGGGGCCGTGACTGGTGTGGCGGTGCTAGCTCTCTTGGAGGTTTGAGTTACGTAGTCGGGTCTATTCAGTGGCTTGACTGTAGAACTGTTCCTCGAGGATTATTTAGCCCAAACAAGCATTAATAAACCGATGAAAGAAAGAGAAGAAAAAAATGGACATCGAGATTGAGACAAACAAGAGGTCATTATTGCCAGCAGTATGATAGTACCCTGTGTCAACATTAGTAGGGATATAACCTTCATTCCATTGACAAATTATGCAGAACGACAGGTACATGTCCAACAATCTAAAGGGGTACTATAAATTTACAAAAAAGCAATCTTCAAAGGCTACCACCAACCCAAATGATAGACTTTTGAATGGGAAAAGGCCTATATATTCCTAGTTCCCACTGCAAGAACGGACCGCATCACAGGAAAAAGCTCATACACAGGATGCTGCCAAGCAGCACCCTGCAAATTAAGCCGTGTAGAGCCGCCAAAATCTCAATCATCGAAGGCTTGGATCTTCATCAAATAATGAGCGGTTTAGATTTGTCGGCGATTTGTATGCACTCAGATTCGATCTGAGTCGTCCGTACCGAGATGAACTGCCAGATCAGCTACTCTGCACTCGCTCAGCAGGGAACTCGTCGGTGGCATCCCCCGAATCCAAGGAATGGATCAAGAATTGGACGAGGCCGGAAGATCGCTCTATTTAAACTTAATTTTTTATAAGATAGTTGTTTAATCAAAACCTTCAAAATTATATAAGTTCGTCTGCCGAACGTTTTTAAAAAATTTAACACCCTATCCAACTCCTAAGATTCTACTAGCTTATGAAAAATCCAACATTAGGTTTTTAATTTTGCCTTTTAAAATGAACATGGATGCACAAAATTGCATGCATCTAGGATAGTATATATATGTGTTTTTAATTCTATATGTTGATTGAAAATATTTATGATGACGTGTTTGTTATTAGTATTTTTGTAATTTGTATTGGCAAAGATTGATATTATCTTTTTTATTGTTACAAACTTTTTTTGCATTGTCCGCTTATTTAACATTGATATTTTGCCTCGGTCTCAAGAGAGCACAGTCCACAGAGAGAGAGAGATGACAAAAACAGAATGACATGTAAACTTTAGAAAGCTATCTCCCAACAAATGAGAATGAGCCGCATATGGATCAACATTAATTGTACCTAATCTGAACCGAAATATGAGAGAGAGAGAGAGAGAGAGAGAGAGAGAGAGAGAGAGAGAGAGAGAGAGAGAGAGAGCCATGTATGTACACTTGAGGAAGCTCCTCCAATCGAATCGAAAACGAGTGAATTGAAAGTTTGACATGAGAGAGCCATGCATGTACACTTGAGGAAGCTCCGCCAACCGAATTGGAAACGAGTGAATTGAAAGTTTGACATGTTGAAATCCACTTGAGCTACTATCCAGGTTCATTTGAATTTGTTTTTATTATGGGCAAATGTCATTTTGATTTGGATTTTCTTTACCGAAAAAGCTAAAGGGACCGACGAAGATGATACCAATGGGCACGCAGGGATCTCTTTGAGTGCAGCACAGATGATCTGAGCCGTTCAATAATTTAAAAAAAAAAACTAGATTTGTATTATTTATAATGTGACCCCCGCATTTGATTAATTACAATTTTGTTCCTACATTCTAAATTACAAAGTTACCTAGCTCGGACTATATATTGTTCAGTTTCAAGGAATCACGTCGATAAAGAAAGAGATCAAATTATAGGAGGTAATGGATTAAAAGGGAATGTTATGGATTGTGTTGATCGAGCTTGTGGGTGACCTGCTGAGCCCAGGATATATCCTTTGAGATACAAAACCCTAGTTAAGGCACAGTGGTGACTGCTCTCGTTTGGAGCTTTATCGGCAAGGAGAAATCGAGCCATACACGTGCCGTATCGTGGTAGTGAAAGGAAGGAAAGATTCTCAGAGGCGGAGAATTTCAAATAACACATTATTTATTTAACTACATAGAGAAAATATTGAACAACGTTGTGCATGCAATATTATCGCAATTTATGTTTATGTTGCTTCTGACATAAATATGGGTGTGAAGGGTAGGATTTTATCTTCTAAGTATCATCGCTCACGGTAATACGTTGCCCTGCTATTTGACGCTAGATGTTAAAGGCGTAAGTGAAGAGCCGTGTGGCCAAGGAATTTGCTAAGCCCTGCCTCTCATACTTAAATGTATTTTGAATTTAAAGAAGTTATGTTATTTCGGGAAACTTATAATCGTACTTTTGATATGGTTGTAATTAAACAAAGCCTACTATTTGCTTAAGTAGATGACTTTTATTATTGAAATCATTTTAAAGAAGGTTTTCTTGACATTGGAAAATTAGGGCATTACATGGAAATTAATCAAAGTGTGCACAAATTGATTTGAAGAGTTATCATAAGAAAGAAATTAACAAGGCTACAAAAAAGCTCATTAATTTAAACTGGAATATATGAAAACTTAAAGAAACATAGTTCTAGGGTATGAAACCCCCTGATTATCAGCATACGATTGATCGCAAATAGAAATAGATAGGCATAGAGCTTAATTAGTAGAATCAAATAAGGACTTCCACCATCACTTGAATTTACCGACTTCGCGATTAAATTTGCGCACTCGGTTTTATACATTTCCAATCAATCATTAGAATTGTTAGAGTTGTAGAACGGTTCCAGTCTAAAATCAATTGACGATATGTAAAGTAGCCCCTAAAATATATTAACAAAGTTTGAGCGCTCATCCCAAATGGGGTATCCTGCACGAGCAACATTGAGATTTCCCATCAATATATTGATGAGTTTATACCAACCTGGTTTGGGATGGCCCACCACCCAACTTTGGTGATCACTTTGCTATCATACGACTATATATAGTTTTCCTTTTCTCTCAGGGCATAAATGCATGCTATTGTTGATTTTAATTGAGTTTAGGTATCTGAAGATTTTCTGCACCTTTTCATGACCTTTCGATTTGGACAACAAGAAGTGTTTTGCACTCAACCATGCATACACCCACAGAGTTTTAAATAGTTTGTTCCCTAATTTGCCCACTGAAATTGGATGTTCTTAATTTAGACTGGATGGGACAATCCAAAACTGAATCGTCCATATTGCTGTAATTATGCTGTAATTAATGGCTTGAATTTGCTCGGAGACTAACCGGTAAGGGTCTCTGAGCAAATTTAAATTATTTTTTTTTGTCAACATTGCATACATCAACAAGAGTTAGTAGGAGGAGTTAAAGTTAGCACGAGGGGTTCAGAGGCTATTTATAGCTCTGGCCCCCAAAGCCTCGCCTTCTGTGGGACTCGAACTCTGATCACCACTGGGGGAGGGAGATGAGCAACCAATTAACTTTACTAGAAGTGGTTCTTAAATTTAAATTATTGATTATACCAATGTGTGGTTTATGAGGAATTTTTGGATGCCGAGTGGGCAACATGTGGTGTCCGAGTAATGCATCCAAGCCGTCTATTTCAGTTTTGGATGGCTCGGATTTGGAGAGAGAAAAACAAGAGATAGAGTGGTGGGGTGACAGGAGAGACAAAGTTTCAATCTGGACAGTCCAACACACTTTTCAACGACCCAGATACGCTGCTTGGGCAATATGTGGACACGGTCACGTGATACCTACACGGCACCCAAATATTCCTCGTGGTTTAGATTTGGGCTTATCCTGTCCAGTCAAAACTTCTACCGGAGAGAATCTGAACCCTTGCCGAATGCCGATAAAATACATACTACTATAGTTTTCCTCTACCCTCGGAGCATAAATGCATACCATAGTTGATTTTCTAGAGTTGAGAGATTTGCCCGCAACTATGTTCCCACATAGTTAATGAGTTAGTGTAAAAAACAATCAGTTTAATATCTTCCTGTAAATAAGCTGCTTTTAGTTTTCGGCAATGTACAGAACTCAAAAGACTACTTAGAGAAACAGATTGCAGAAGTGGAGAACAACCTGAAGGAGTTATTACAGCAAGATCCCGGTCTGCAAAATCATGGAAATCAAGGCTCTGTTTGTCGTTTCAATGTATAATGTTTTACATTGTAAAATATTTTTCATGTAAAATATTTTTTCAAAAAACAAACTTCAAATTTTTATTTTTTAGTTTTTGATTGAAACTTGAAAATATTTTTAGAAATCAATAAAATAGTGTAGAGAGAGGGAGGGGGACTTAAACGGTGCAAAGATCTGGAAATTAATATTGGAATTAGACGTGGGTCAGGACTGATGATTGAGAAAACTGAGCAGTGAGAATTGCAGTAGAAGGCAGTAGGTTCATTTCGGAAAATAACTTACGAAAGATTTAAGGGTAAGTCATTTTCATCCAATTGATGTAAAATATTTTTCTAATTTTTTACACAACAAAACACCGAAAAATAGATAAATATTTTACACCCAAACAAACGGAGCCCAACTGCCTCCTCCTCCGAAAAGGGCCAAGTGTCCCATGCATGTTACACCCACAACAACTTGTGGCAGTTAATCAAGATTATGATGGGTAGCAGTTGGTGCTTGCCCATTTACCCCATTTTCCTTAATCCGTGGAAACAACTGATAATAGGGACGAACTAATCTTCAACGAACAATTATTCGGCGTATCTCGTTCTATTTGGATTTTAATTAATCTGGTCTTGCTCCAAATCATAAAATTAATGTAGCCTATTAAGTTTTAGCCCGAGTAACTTGTGAATCTCGACCCAATTTAATTAGTATCTAATTAAATGACCTTCCTGTGCTAGTTCGAGATTTGATGCAAAAAACAGATATAAACAGTTACCCAAAATCGATGTTGACAATGCAGAACTTGAATTCTTTTGGGAGTCGGTTTCTTCCAGCAGTCTCCATCCTAGCTCAGACAAGAAAGTAGATATTTAGCCCAGTTGGCTGGTTGGACGTAGAAGGCGAGAATGCTTTCGGTATGTTTCTCGTTCTGAAATGGGAACGTGGTACATCACATGCCCTAATTTATGATTCGTTAGGAGTAAGCTTCTACATATTCCAATAAGTATATGCTTGTTTCAAGAGGTAATTATTTGATGAAATAGAGTATTAGGTTTCTAATTATGCATTGTTTTGACATTTGTAGGTTTCTAAGAGCATGTACACAAGACTCTCCAAATGCCTCTTTTAGGTATTTTACCTAACAAATTAACCAAAAACAAGCATGCAGCAGCTAGCTAAAAGGTTAGCAAAAATACATTTCGTTTTGATTGCTCGGTATATACCCCGAGCAACTGTTCACCAGGAATCCTTTTTATATTATTTTCGACTGACACAAATTTTCTCTCTCTTGATTTATCTGCTTCTTTGCTGCTTCTTCACAAGACTTCATCCCGTTCAAGAAGAGTTTTTGGAATCGTCAACCAGGAATCTACGATTAAGCCATATGTGAGTGGGTTTTTCGATCGAGCAGAGATTTCACCCTCGAAATCATGGAGGAAGAAGATGACGCAAACCCACCAAAACTGTGTTTTCAAGAAATCCCAAGAAAACAAACAACCAGGTGTTTCAAGGGTACATGGCAGACAATGATCTGACGAGGACGAAGATCTAATTCTTGCCGAGCAGCAGAAGTCGCCGGAGTCGGCGGAGATCGACGCGTGCTCGACTGTCGGCTTCAATTTTTGGGTTAATTGAAACTCAATTTATGGGTTTGGGGTTCCTACCGTTGAAGTGTGAAAGAGATACACAGAGAGGGGATAATATTTTATGATATTTTATAAGAATAGAGAGGGTAATAGAGAGGATTGGTGTAAGATTAAGATGAATTTATGTAGGTAAAATGCAAAAAGTAAATTGTTGAGTAGATAAAATAGAGATGCTTGGTGTACATGCTCTAACGTCTTTTTTTTTCTTAAATAAAGACAAATAACTCAAAAAGTGATTTTTGGATTATTTTTTTGTTTATTCTACAAAATTTTAATTTTGAATATAGTATTGTGCTTTTCAGATTCTCTTGTTGAGACAAATCAATAATTTTAAAAAATGATGCAACAACTAAAAATTAATACGAAACAAATTTGAATAAAGGGAAAAAAAAAAAAAACACTCAGGGGTTGCCCTATTGGTTTGGACGGACCAGGTTTTGGAAGTACCCCTCAAGGTCTGAGGTTTGATTCCCTATATGGTGAGTACCTTGAAGTAAGTGTGGGGCCGTGCCTGATGTGGCAGCCCTAGTTCTCCCAAAGGTTTGGATTGTATAGTTGGGTCAATTTAGTGGCTTGACTGTAGAACTGTTCCTCCAAGATTATTTAGCCAAAACAAGCCTTAATAAACCGATGAAAGAAACAGAAAAAAAAAAGGACATTGAGATTGAGACAAACTAGAGGTCATTGTTGCCAGCAGCAGATATGATAGTACTTGTGTGAACATTAGCAGGGATAACCTCATTCCATTGACAAATTATGCAGAACGACAGGTAAATGTCCAACAATCTAAAGGGTCCATAAAATTACAAAAAAGCAATTTTCAAAGGCTACCACCAACCAAAATGATAGACTTTTGAATGGGAAAAGCCTATATATTCCTAGTTCCCACTGCAAGAACTGACCGCATCACAGGGAAAAGCTCATACACCGGATGCTGCCAAGCAGCATCCTGCAAATTAAGCGGCGTAGAGTGGCCCGAATTTCGACAATCAAAGGCTTGGATCTTAACCAAATAATTAGCGGTTCATATTTGTAGGCGATTTGTATTCGCTCAGATTCGATCCTAGCCTTTCGTGGCGAGATGAATGGCCGGATTGGCCGCTCTGCACACGCTCAGCAGGAAACTACTCTCTCCGTCCCATAATATTTGTCCGGTCCGCAAAACGGAGACTACAAAATAATACATTTCTTTCAAGAAAAAATTCAAATTTTTTTCACAAGTTAAAAGAACTCGTCGAGATCTAGTAAGTTGTTGAATTTTTTACCAACTTTTCTTACAAAAATAGTATTATTTTTACATCTCCGTTTTGCGGACCGGACAAATATTATGGGACGGAGGGAGTATTTGGTAACATCCCCGAATCCAAGGGATGGATCGAGAATCGGATGAGGCCGGAAGATCGCACGATTTAAATTTTAATTTTTTATAAGATAGTTGTTAATTATGTAAGTTCGTCTGCCCAATATTTTTAAAAAATTTAACACACCATCCACAGTGAACTAATCAAATTTGGATAATCAAAAGTTGCCACATTATCTTTTGATTATCCATTTAAGGGATTGCTAAGATTAGCAATGTAGATGTCCACATTGGCATAATCGAACATTGAATAATCAAAACTTGCCACATCATCTTTTCAACCTGTACAAATTTAAAAATTGTTACCATATAAAATATTTTTCTTAAAATAGTTTTCAAACTAATAAAAACATGATATTAGAAAAAGAAAATAATTTTTTGAAAACTTTTATTTTGGAAAACACTTTTCCAAAAGAGTTATAAAAAAACAGTTTTTGAAAAAAAAGACAGTTTTAAAAAAAAATTAATAAAAAAAAATAGTTTTTGAAAAAAGGTTTATTTTTTTTATTAAAAAAAAAAAGAACTTTCAAAAATATTTTTCGTAGAAACATTGTTGAAAGAGAGGGAGAAAGAGAGAGGAGGTTTTGGTTATTGGCAAAAAGTTGCTAGTTTTGATTATCCAGTGTCAAAATTTGATGAGTTGCTAAGAGATTGTTAAGTTTGATTATGCCACTGTGAGCACTTTTTTGAAAGAACATTGCTAACTTTAACAACCTTATACTTTTGGTTATTCCACTGTGGATGCTCTAAGATTCTACAAGCTAGCTTATGAAAAATCCAACATTAGGTCTGCAATTTGTATTGGCAACAATTGATATTAACTTTTTTATTGTTACAAACGTTTTTTTGCTTTGTCCGCTTATTAACATTGATATTCTGCCTCAGTTCCGAGAGAGAGAGAGAGAGAGAGAGAGAGAGAGAGAGAGAGAGAGATGCATGTACACTCTAGGAAGCCCCTCCAACTGAATCGAAAATGAGTGAATTGAAAGTTTGACAAGTCGAAAATGAGTTATTATCATTCGATCTGTACCACCTAAGAGAGAGAGAGAGAGAGAGAGAGAGAGAGATGTACATGTTGTAACGAACGCTATGAATGCAAGCTAAGAACGAGAAATTGAAAACTAAACAAGAAATCACAAAGACACAAGATATACGTGGTTCCCCAAGATGGGTACGTCCACGGGCGAGGAGAGGGAGGATTCACTAACCAACGTGAAGAAGAGATACAAAGAGCCGGCTGTAATCCGTAACTCTAGAAAGGCCACAAATATGAAAGCCCAAAAGATACTTTAGAAGTTCCCCAAAGGCCCTATTTATAATAGGCTACAAAAACGGGAACAACATAATTAACCAATGTGGGACTAAGGAATACAAGGCATTCCTAACAATTCTCCACCTTGACTTGAATTCCACTGAACCAAATCACCAAATATAGTTTTCCCCTTCTAACCTCTCACTCGCCAAATGCCCCCGAGGGGCGATCAACTGCAAATACCAAGCAAGCTCAAGCAATGCTTGAACTTGGCAACCGGAACCGGTTTAGTCAACATATCTGCTGGGTTATCTGCCGTACCCACTTTCTTCACCTCAACTTGCTTCTGTGAGATGATATCCCGAACGAAGTGATACCTGACATCGATATGCTTGGTCCTCTCATGATACATCAGATTTTTAGTCAAATGTATAGCACTCTGCGAATCACAAAATACTGAACTCACACCCTGTGCAAGAGCAAGCTCACAAAGCAATCCTCTCATCCACAATGCCTCCTTCACAGCTTCAGCAATGGCCATATACTCCGCTTCTGTTGTAGACAGCGCGACTGTAGCCTGTAAAGTAGCTTTCCAACTAATGGCACTTCCGGACAGAGTAAAGACATAACCTGTCAGAGATCTCCTCTTATCGTGGTCACCGGCAAAATCCGAATCAACATAACCAACAGCATGATCACCAGAATTGGCAACCCCAAATAATAAACCAAAACCTGTAGTTCCGCACAAATACCGTAGTATCCATTTCACAGCTTCCCAATGTGCCTTTCCTGGACGCCCCATATAACGACTAACGACACTAACTGCATGTGAAATATCAGGACGAG
The DNA here is from genome assembly GCA_019656295.1 of Rhododendron mucronatum var. ripense. Taxonomy (NCBI): domain Eukaryota; kingdom Viridiplantae; phylum Streptophyta; class Magnoliopsida; order Ericales; family Ericaceae; genus Rhododendron; species Rhododendron mucronatum. The sequence continues at coordinate 871,339 of BPLT01000190.1, forward strand.
TACATACCATGGCGTACATAAGGCTCCCAACTGCGCACGAATATGGAACCTGAGACATATACTTCTCCTCATCCTCCGACTGTGGTGACAACTCAGCTGAAAGTCGAAAGTGTGCTGCCAAAGGGGTACTGACTGGCTTCGAGTTCTGCATTGCAAAGCGCTCAAGCACTTTAAGAACATAAGACTTCTGATTCAAAAATAATTTGCCAACTGCTCGATCTCTGCAAATCTCCATACCCAAAAGACGTTTTGCCGCACCCAAATCTTTCATCTCAAATTCACCACCTAACTGTTGTTTCAACCTGTTGATTTCTGATACACTCTTGGCAGCAATAAGCATATCATCAACATACAACAGTAGATAAACAAATGAACCATCTGGAAGCTTTCGAAAATACACACAACTGTCATACTCACTCCTAGAATATGACTGGCTTATCATAAAAGTGTCAAACCGCTTATACCACTGCCTAGGGGATTGCTTGAGGCCATACAAAGATTTACGAAGTAAACAAACGTGATCCTCCTTACCAGAAACAACAAATCCCTCAGGCTGACGCATATAAATCTGTTCCTCAAGCTCGCCATGCAAAAACGCAGTTTTGACATCAAGTTGCTCTAACTCAAGATCATAACATGCAACAATAGCAAGTAAAGTGCGAATGGAACTATGTTTTACAACTGGTGAAAATACCTCATTGTAATCAACACCTTCCTTCTGGCTGTATCCTTTCGCCACTAGCCGAGCTTTAAACCGAGCATCTTCTACCCCTGGAATACCTGGTTTGCGCTTGAAGACCCACTTGCACCCAACAATCCTCTTCCCTTTCAGCGGTTCTACTAACTCCCATGTCTGATTCTTCTGAAGAGACTCAATCTCCTCACTCATAGCAACAGACCACTGTGCAGACTCAATGCTCGAAACAGCTTCCGTATAGCTTGAAGGCTCATCATACTCAACTGTCTCAGCAACTGATAAAGCATAGGCCACCATCTCAGAATAAGCAGAATACCTTTCAGGAGGCCGAATCTCCCTCCTTGGCCTATCTTTAGCAATAGTGCGTGGTTGCTCAACTAATGCATCATCCTCTGTGTCTGAACTCTTGAACTCCTCTTCAATTGGCTTCTCAATGTGCTTCTTCCCTGAGTCGGAAGATTCACTCAAAAACTCCACCTGCTTTGGAACACTCTGTTCCTGAACTGTATCATCAACCTGCTTAGACACCTTAATCATAGAGTTTTCATCAAAAGTAACATCTCTACTGATCAAAAACTTTGAATCTTCAGGACACCACAATCTGTACCCTTTCACACCTGCCTGATAACCCAAGAAAATACACTTCTTGGCCCGTGGCTCTAACTTACCCTCATTCACATGAGCGTAAGCTGGACACCCAAACACACGCAGCATAGAGTAATCAGCTTGATGACCTGACCATACCTCAAAAGGAGTCTTACACTCAATAGCAGTCGACGGAGACCTGTTCACCAAATAGCATGTCGTGGAAACGGCTTCGGCCCAAAATTCTTTGCCCAATCCGGAATTGGACAACATACAACGTGCCTTCTCCAAAAGAGTCCTGTTCATTCGTTCAGCCACACCATTTTGCTGAGGGGTTTTTCTCACTGTGTGATGCCTCACAATGCCCTCATCACTGCAAAACCTATCAAACTCGCCAAGACAAAACTCCATACCATTGTCAGTTCTCAAACGTTTTATTTTCTTACTCAAACGTTTTATTTTCTTACCAGTCTGATTCTCAATCAAAGTTTTAAACTGTTTGAATGTATTAAAGGCGTCACTCTTATGTTTCAACATATACACCCAAACCTTACGAGAGAAATCATCGATAATACTCATAAAATAGCGAAAACCACCTTTAGAAGTTACCTCTGCGGGACCCCAAAGATCCGAGTGAAAATAATCCACCGTGCCTTTGGTGCGATGAACAGCTGTACTGAATTTTACCCTGCATTGCTTGCCGTAGACACAATGCTCACAGAAATCCAGCTTCTCAGTTTTCTGGCCACATAGCAAACCCTGTTTGCTCAAAACTGTCATCCCTCTCTCGCTCATATGCCCAAGGCGCATATGCCACAAACGAGTCAAGTCTGAATCTGAAACCTTGGATGAAGCAACCGTTGCTGCAGCACCTAAAACCGTACTGCCCTGGAGTGTATAGAGGTTACCATGCTTTTGACCCTTCATCAGTACCAATGCACCCTTCGAGACTTTCAAAACTCCACCTTCACCGAGGAATTTGCAACCATGAGAATCAAGAGCACCCAGGGATATAAGATTTTTCTTCAAATCCGGAACATGTCGAACCTCAGATAAAGTCCTAACAATACCGTCATGCATCCTAAGCTGAATCGTTCCTGAACCAACAGTCTTACAGGCCATGTTGTTGCCCATCAAAACTGTACCACCATTGACCGCCTCATAAGTAGAAAACCACTCTCTATGCGGACACATATGGTATGAACATCCAGAATCCATAATCCACTCGGTATTAGAGCGAGAATCGCCCTCTGTAACTGATAACACGTTATCTGACTCATCTGAACTTTCAGCAATTCCAGCAATTACTTTACCCCCTTTCTGGTCTTCTCTTTCCTTCTCCTTGAGTTTTAAACAGTCACTTTTCCAGTGCCCGGGTTTCTTGCAATAATTGCACTTTCCCTTCTTCTTACCTGATGACTTGGATCTTCCCCTATTACTTGACTCCACCCTTTCTGTTGTTCTTCCCCTAACAAACAAACCCTCCGCATGTGCATCACCCTCACCTGACACTTTTTTCCTCAATTCTTTCGAATATAGGCTGGCCTTAACATCCTCCATGGATATTGTGTCTTTGCCATACAATAGGGTTGTAACAAAGTGCTCATACGAAAGTGGTAAAGAACATAGCAAAATTAGGGCTTGGTCTTCATCCTCAATTTTACTATCAATATTTTTCAGATCCATAATAATACGATTGAACTCGTCTAAATGATCTTTAACAGGTATACCTTCTCGCATACGAAACGTATAAAGACGTTGTTTAAGATATAACCTGTTGGTGAGCGACTTCGTCATATATATGCCTTCCAACTTCAGCCAAATTCCTGCTGCTGAAGTTTCTTCTTCCACCTCGCGAAGAACGTCATCTGCCAGACTCAACTGAATAGAACTCAGAGCTTTGGCATCTGTATCATCCCAATCTTCCTCTTTGATTCCAGAACTAGTCTTGCCTAACAAAGCCTTGTGCAATCCTTGTTGGGTTAACAGAGCCTTCATCTTTACTCTCCAAAGACTGAAACTGCTGCTCTGCCCATCAAATTTCGCAATCTCAAATTTAGCCGCCATAGCCACAATCGGAAACGAAACCCTAGTTTTGTAACCTAGAGCTTTGATACCAGTTTGTTGTAACGAACGCTATGAATGCAAGCTAAGAACGAGAAATTGAAAACTAAACAAGAAATCACAAAGACACAAGATATACGTGGTTCCCCAAGATGGGTACGTCCACGGGCGAGGAGAGGGAGGATTCACTAACCAACGTGAAGAAGAGATACAAAGAGCCGGCTGTAATCCGTAACTCTAGAAAGGCCACAAATATGAAAGCCCAAAAGATACTTTAGAAGTTCCCCAAAGGCCCTATTTATAATAGGCTACAAAAACGGGAACAACATAATTAACCAATGTGGGACTAAGGAATACAAGGCATTCCTAACAGTACATTCTAGGAAGCTCCTCCAATTGAATAGAAAATGAGTGAATTGAAAGTTTGACAAGTCAAAAATGAGTTATTATCATTCGATTTGTACCACCAAAGAGAGAGAGAGAGAGAGATGCATGTACACTCTAGGAAGCTCATCCAACTGAATAAAAAATGAGTGAATTGAAAATTTGACAAGTCGAAAATGAGTTATTATCATTTGATCTGTAAGCCGAGAGAGAGAGAGAGAGAGAGATGCATGTACACTCTCGGAAGCTCCTCCAACTGAATCGAAAATGAGTGAATTGAAAGTTTGACAAGTCGAAAATGAGTTATTATCATTCGATCTGTACCACCTACGAGAGAGAGAGAGAGAGAGAGAGAGAGAGAGAGAGAGAGAGAGAGAGAGAGAGAGAGAGAGAGATGTACACTCTAGGAAGCTCATCCAACTGAAAAAGAAGAAGAGTGAATTGAAAATTTGACAAGTAGAAAATGAGTTATTATCATTTGATCTGTACCACCGCAGAGAGAGAGAGAGAGAGAGAGAGAGAGAGAGAGAGAGAGAGAGAGCCATGCATGTACAATTGAGGAAGCTCCTCCAACTGAATCGAAAATGTGTGAATTGAAAGTTTGACATATCAAAAATGAGTTATTATCATTCTGTATACCACTTGAGCTCCCCTCCAGTTTCATTTGAATTTATTTTTATTACGGGCTTCTGTCAGTTCGACTTTGATTTTCTTTACCGAAAAAGCTAAAAAGACCGACGATGATGATACCGATGGGCACACAGAGCTTACTTCGGGTGCTGCACAGATAATCTGAGCCGTTCAATAATTTAAAAAAGAAACTAGAATTCGTATTATTTATAATGTGAGCCCGCATCTGATTAATTACAATTTTTTCCTACATTCTAAATTACAGACTTACCTCGGACTATATATTGTTCAGATTCGACCTCGGGAGACCAAGTGCATGTTTATTTGTCTATTAGCATAAGTATAACATAGTAATGGATTAAAAGGGAATGTTGTGGATTGTGTTGATCCAGCTTGTGGGTGACCTGCTGAGCCCAGGATATATACTTTCAGATACAAAACTCTAGTTATGGCATAGTGGCGACGGCTCTCTCGTTCGAAGCTTTATCGGCAAGGAGAAATCAAGTCATACATGTGCCGTATCGTGGTAGTGAAGTGTAGGAAAGATCTCAGAGGCGGAGAATTTCAAATGACACGTTATTTAACTACATAGAGAAAATATTGAACAACGTTGTACATGCACTATTATCACAATTTATGTTTATGTTGCTTCTGACATAAATATGGGTGTAAAGGGTAGGATTTTATCTTCTAAGTATCATCGCTCACGGTAGTACGTTACCTTGGTATTTGACGCTAGATGTTAAAGGCAGAGGTGAAGAGCTGTGCAACCAAGGAATTTGCTGAGCCCTGACTCTCATACCCTAAGTTGCTCTATCTTTTACGTTAAACTTAAAAGTATTTTGCATTTGAAGACGTTATGTTATTTCGAAAAACTTATATTCGTACTTTTGATATGGCTGTAATCAAACAAAGCCTTCTAGTTGCTTAAGTAGATGACTTTTATTATTGAAATCATTTTAAAGAAGGTTTTCTTGAGGGCATTACATAGAAATTAATTGAAGTACTCGTGCACAAATTAATCTGAAGAGTTATCATAAGAAAGAAATTAACGAGCCGAAAAAAAAGCTCATTAATTTAAATTGAAATATGTTAAAACTTAAAGAAACATAGTTCTAGGGTATGAAACCCCTTGATTATCAGCATACGATTGATCGCAAATAGAAATAGATAGGCATAGAGCTTAGTAGAATCAAATAAGGACTTCCACCATCACTTGGATTTACCGACTTCACGATTAAATCGGCGCACTCGGTTTTATACATTTCCAATCAATCATTGGAATTGTTAGAGTTGTATGACGGTTCCAGTCTAAAACCAATTGACGATAAGTAAAATAGTCCCTAAAATATATTAATAAAATTTGAGTGGCTCCGATGAGTAATCCCAAATGGGGTCTCCTGCACCAGCAACATTGAGATTTCCCATCAATATATTGATGAGTTTATACCAACCTGGCTTGGGATGGCCCACCACCCAACTTTGGTGATCACTTTGCTATCATACTACTATATATAGTTTTCCTTATTGCATACCATTGCTGATTTTAATTGAGTTTAGGTATCTGAAGATTTTCTGCACCTTTTCATGACCTTTCGATTTGGACAACTTTAATGATACAATAAGAAAATCAGTTTTGCACGCAACCACGCATACACCCCCAGAGTTTTAGTTTGTTCCCAAATTTGCCCATTGGAATTGGATGTTCTTAGTTTAGGCTGGATGGGACAATCCAAATCTGAATTGTCTAATGCTGTAATTATGCTGTAATTAATAGTTTGAATTTGCTCAGATAAATCTAAAAAGTTAAAAAAATTATGGTCAAAACTAACATTTTTTTAAATAAAGACAAATAACTCAAAAAGTGAGTTTTGGATTATTTTTTTGTTTATTCTAGAAAATTTTAGTTTTGAATATAGCTGCTTGACGATTTTCTAGTCTTAAATTAATGGGTTGCCCCAAGCGTAGGGCGAAAACCGACGTAGCACAATATCCGGTAAGTTTATAGTCGAATCCACAGAGATGGTGATGTGTGCTGACTAAAAACTCGGGTTGTTACTGATTAAAAATGCTCTTAGATAGCCACCCCTTGTATGATTGATTGAGATGAACTAAAGCTAAGAAATTGACTATTCTTTTTAAATATTTTAAAGAAGGTACGGTCGTAAGATTCATAGCACTCGTAATCAGTTCGGATTAACCTGCTCCATTCGGTGTTCTTAATAACGTTCAACTTTGGATTGAAAAAGATACCTCGCAAGATGCGAGACCCTATATTCGCCGTTTACTCATGCGCAGCGGAGAATGAGTTTTGGATCCCCATTCTCTCATTCACATGGACTCCAACAATACTCGGGTTCGTCGGCGAGAAGTATTTTTCCAATCTAAAATTATTTTTTTCATTGTTTGAAAATAGGAGCAGTGCCCGAACTAGTCATGGCATGCTAATCATCTCGCGACCCTACCAATATGACTACTCACTCATTATTAAGCAAGAAACAAAAGAAACCCTAATTGAAAACATGCTTCTATTACGCGAGATGAAAAATAAACAAAAGATCTAAGTTAAATAAGAATTAACAAACAACTTTTATAAAGAACATAAATTAAACTAAATTACTGGAGTGAGAGTAATTGAACAAAGTTTCAAATAATTTGAAAGGAAAAAAGAACTCTAAACAATATTGAACACAGCCCCACGGCTGCCCCGTTCTTTTGTTGTTTCGTCCGTGGGAATATCTATCTCTCCAAAAAGCTGCAGCACGCCTCTGCCTTTATATTCTTTCTGTAGCCGGCTTTCCTTGTAAATTACAAACCCTCGTGGGATGTCAATTACTTGGGCCCAGCCTTGACCAAACTAAGGGGTATTGAACATTAGGCCCAGTTAATGGACAAAGTGCAAGCCCAATTTTATTGGCCGGTTACCTTCCAAATCAGTAGTAGTTTCCGGGGGAAATTACGGCCCAGGACTACTTGGTAGCCCAAATTACCGGTAAGGAAGAGGCCCATTCTAAAATTTACTGCCAAGGACGGGTGAAATAGTCTACCAAAAATACCCCGTTCTGTCCCTCTACTCCGTCTCCTTCCCCCGTTCTTTCCCTTCGTCTGCGTCCTCTACTCTCTCTCTCTCTCTCTCTCTCTCTCTCTCTCTCTCTCTCATCCTCTCTCTTTCTCCCAATCACGTAACAGAGCCTTCGATGGTAGCTAAGCTCAATACGAGCTTCGATGAAAGAAATTAGGGATTTCTATTGGTAATAGAAAACCTAGTCTTCAGATTTATCAATACTTCGCAAAATACCCTACGAAATCCAATCAATCTCACTTCATTTGTCATTGAGGTCCTCGCCGTTCAACTGGTGGTAAGCTCCCATGACATTTTGAGTGAGTTCGTCCGATTGTGAAGAACATGATGTATACATTTTGAGTTCGTTCCTCACCTTTCAGGGTTTTTCATCAACAAAGAGGAGAGCGAGCAAAAAACCATCGTGACTGTCACAATGGCGAGGAGGAAAAGTATGTATAAGTGTCTTAACTTCAGTTTTTATTATCAGTAGTAATAATCTTAGATTCTTTCTTAATTTTTGTGGATGGTTGTTGTAATGAACACGATGTATACACTGGCTTAATTTTTGTCTCCTCCGGCTTGGCTGCGAAACGCTTGTCAAGTCCGCTCATGATAGAGATTTAGAGATTTAGGGTTTCAATACTGGAACAACATATTTTTGTGTTCTTTCTTTAATATTGTTAAGGTATCACGAACCCTTGTCAAGGCGGCTCATGATAGAGCTCGGAAGGCCTTGAAGTAATCTTGACGTATTTTGTGTTCTTAGCTCAGAGGTTTAGTTGATAAATTTGGGCCTTGACACAAGCAACACCTCTGGTAAAATTCTTTGTGTGTTTTTTCGATCATTGCATTCCTTGTGTTGTACATATGATTTTGAAATTTTATTTCCTTGGCATTAGTGTTTATTTAACAATTTGCAGTCTAAATTCAAAAGTGCACTAGTTTGCAGTCTAAAACTGAAAATTCTCAATCCAAATTTTACTTGGCGTTAGTGCTCATTGAACAATTTGCAGTCTAAAAGTAAAAATTTGCAGTCTAAATTTAAAAGTGCTATAGTTTGCAATCTAAAACTGAAAATTTGCAGTCCAAATTTTCCTTGTCATTGGTGTTCATTTAACAATTTGCAGTCCAAAAGTTTGTGTGTAGACTGAAAATTCCCCTGTGTCCGGTGGATAGGATGTAGATAAGGTTATGAGAAGGCGGTTTCTCTTGCTTTTGGCATGGCATCCCTTAGCAAAGTTTGTGTGTAGACTGAAAAGTATGCATAAGTGTTTTAACTTCAGTTTTTATTATCATTATGTCATGTTTTTTTTCCTGTTATAAACTTTGCTTGTAGACTGCAAAATTTTGTCTCTTAACTTCATACTTTTGAATCTTACTGGAGTAGGAGTAGTACCCATGCCTGCCTGGGGCCCAAACTTGAATCCAATGATCCGGTGGGGTAGGGTGGTTTGGTTTGCCGTATTTTCGATTATCTATCACTTGAATCTTCCCATGTCTGGCCCTTGATCGATGTAAGTGAGATGATGAGGTTTTACTCAGCAACTGCTATTGTCAATAATGTAGATTACCCTTTGGCGGATTTGAAGCTGAAAACTTCATCGTGGTATCTCTGAATTCCACATTGTGCAAACTCTTGGAAGCCCTGCTGTACTGACAGTCACAATGAAGAAGAAAAGTACGTATAACAGATTTAAATTCAGTTTTCATTCATCATTATGTACACTATGCACTAGCAAAGTTTGTGTGTAGACTGAAAAGTATGTATAAGTGTCTTAACTTTAGTTTTTATTATCAGTATGTCATGTTTTTTTCCTGTTATAAACTTTGCTTGTAGAGTGCAAATTTTGTGTATAGACTGCAAATTTTGTGTACAAACTGCAAATTTTGGGAAAAGGTCAATATTTATTTGGGCAGGCTGACACGAGCGTGCTATGAGAGAAGAGAGAGAAATTGAGAAATTTAGGGGCCGGTCCACTTTGGGACTCCTAATTCCCTTCAACTCCAACCCAAATTAAAAAAGCACCACTAAGGATTTCACAATTTTTTTCCCCAAAACACCTCTCTGCTAGCATTCCATTTCTCAGGTGTCTGGCAACGTACGACTGTCCAAATTTGGTTCTTTTCTATTTGGTTCTCTACATATGAAGTTCTAGCATCAATATTTCTTTTAGTCATTATTGGCGCCATTGCCGGGGATTTCTTATTATGGCTTTCTTGGAAGTTCGACAAACCACTGTAAGTATCCCGCTTTCGTCTCGTAGTAGTAGTAGTAGTAGTAGTAGTTTAGTAGTTTATGTAGTAGTGGCTCGTATTTAGTTTGGTGGATACCTCTAACCTGACCGTGATGTCTGACCTGAGGTGTAACGAAGCCAAGCTAAATATGGAGTGTGTGCTTCGTTAGTTTAGTTTACTTTGTTAATTACTAAGCGTAATTTGATTGCATTGCTTAGCCGAGGTGGTGGCATAACCCCTCGCATAAGTGTTTTAACTTCAGTTTTTATTATCATTATGTCATTTTTTTTTCCTGTTATAAACTTTGCTTGTAGACTGCAAAATTTTGTGTCTTAACTTCAGCTTTTATGTCATGTTTTTTCCTAATTTTTGTGTCATTTTAAAACTATACAGCATTGGCAAAAAGACACGAACACGGATTTCGGGAAAGCTCAAATAATGAGAGTCCAACCCCAACTCCAGTGATTCTGCCAGAAACTGAGGTGAATGAACAAAGAGTTGCACCGATTAAGGTTAGACTGCCTCAAATGTCAAGAGCAAGAGGGTGTACACAAAGCCAATACGATCTTAGAGAGAGATTAGCAACAAACATGCAAGAATCCAAATCACAACCAGTGGATGAAAAAAAGAAAAGAAAAATGGATAGAGAAGAGGCTGAAAAACAAAAAGAGACAGATGAAGGACATACAGAAGCTGAACAAACGCAACCAACAGGCTCTAACCGGTGCAATTTGCAGTCTATATGTAGACTACTCAAGGATACCGAGTTGAATGACCAACATATAGCATCTCTCAAGAAAACACCCTTTTGGTTATTGTTTGAAGCTATTATGAATAGCAAGTTGTTAAGTGATAATTGTAGAAAGTATGATGAAGTTGTTCTAAGAATTATACAGTCATATGACGAAGAGAGTAGAAGTTTTATAGTGGGTGATAGGCAGTTAAAGCTGACAAAGGAGCATGTGAAGCTCATTTTTGGTATTTCTTGTGGAGAAGTTGAGATGATGGAAACAAATGTAAAAAAAGAAAGTGTTGCATTAGCGAAGAGGCTTGAAATAAAAGAGCCAAGGTTATCAGCACCAGCCATGAAGCAGAAGATTAAAGAACTGACAAGTAGTAAAAAGGAACAACATGTGGATGATGTTGTGAGATTATTGTGTTTATACCTTTGTGTAACCCTATTTTTCTCCAACAAAGGAACTACGGTCAACTGGTCATATGTGCAACACATGGAAGATCTAGAAAAAGTAAAACAATATGACTGGGCAGAAGCTATCAGAAAATATCTACTTATGTCAGTTCACAACAATCACAAAGATCTCAATGGCCTTAAAGGATCTACTGTGTTACTGTTGGTAATAAAAGCATAACCCTACACATATTATTTGATTTAAAATAACGTTACTTGTGTTATTGATTTTGAAATTTTTTTTCTGGCAGTATTGGCTTTGTGAGTATACAAAACTCATAGAAGTGAAAAATCCGAATGCAATTCCAAGAGTGGTGAAATGGAAAATTTTAGATCTTCGGAAGAGTCTCAAGGATTATGAACAATTGAGTCAGCTTCCCGGTGATAAAGTAATAATGTCTCTTCTTCGTTTTGAAATGGAAAATTTTTGATGTATGACGCTATATCTTTTGTTATGTGTTAAATTATAGGAGGGTTGTGTGTGTGTGTATTAAATTATAATAATAAAGTAGTAGTAGTAGTTGATTGCTACTTAGGTGTCAACAACGTACGACTGTCCAAGTTTGGTTCTTTTCTATTTGGTTCTCTGCATATGAAGTTCTAGCATCAATATTTCTTTTAGTCATTATTGGCGCCATTACTGGGGATTTCTTATTATGGCTTTCTTGGAAGTTCGACAAACCACTGTAAGTATCCCGCTTTCGTCTCCTAGTAGTAGTAGTAGTAGTTTAGAAGTTTATGTATTAGTGACTCGTATTTAGTTTGGTGGATACCTCTAACCTGACCGTGATGTCTGACCTGAGGTGTAACGAAGCCAAGCTAAATATGGAGTGTGTGCTTAGTTAGTTTAGTTTACTTTGTTAGTTACTAAGTGTAATTTGATTGCATTGCTTAGCTGAGGTGGTGGTATAACCCCTCGCATATTCTGTTGCATATTCTGTTGGTTGAGATGAGGTGGCGGCATAACCCTTCTAGTCTGGTAGCTTGTTGGTAGTTAGTTAGTAGTTCAATACCTCATCCATAAGTGATTGCGTGATCCAGATGTAGGTGGTGATAAGGAATGTGATGTTCATTAGTCTGCTCAATGTTCATTAGTCTGCTCAATGTTTGCCTCAAATAGGGAAAAAAATTATGCAGATGACCGCATTCCATGTGTTGTACATATGATTTTGAAATTTTTTTCCTTGGCATTAGTGTTTATTTAACAATTTGCAGAGGATTATGCAGATCACCGCATTCCATGTGTTGTACATCCGATTTTGAAATTTTTTTTCCTTGGCATTAGTGTTTATTTAACAATTTGCAGTCTAAATTCAAAAGTGCACTAGTTTGCAGTGTAAAACTGAAAATTTTCGGTCTAAGTTTTACTTGGCGTTAGTGCTCATTGAACAATTTGCAGTCTAAAAGTAAAAATTTGCAGTCTAAATTTAAAAGTGCTATAGTTTGCAATCTAAAACTGAAAATTTGCAGTCCAAATTTTCCTTGTCATTGGTGTTCATTTAACAATTTGCAGTCCAAAAGTTTGTGTGTAGACTGAAAATTCCCCTATGTCTGGTGGATAGGATGTAGATAAGGTTATGAGAAGGGGGTTTCTCTTGCTTTTGGCATGGCATCCCCTAGCAAAGTTTGTGTGTAGACTGAAAAGTATGCATAAGTGTTTTAACTTCAGTTTTTGTTATCAGTATGTCATGTTTTTTTTCCTGTTATAAACTTTGCTTGTAGACTGCAAATTTTGTGTCTTAACTTCAGCTTTTATGTCATGTTTTTTCCTAATTTTTGTGTAATTCGAATGCCTGATCATTGAGTTTGAAGAAATGATTCATTTGAGCAAAACATAGGAAGAGAGAGGATTGTGATGCTTTATATCTTACCTGGATTGAGCTCCTTTGCAGTCTAAATTCAAAAGTGCACTAGTTTGCAGTGTAAAACTGAAAATTTTCGGTCTAAATTTTATTTGGCGTTAGTGCTCATTGAACAATTTGCAGTCTAAAAGTAAAAATTTGCAGTCTAAATTTAAAAGTACTATAGTTTGCAATCTAAAACTGAAAATTTGCAGTCCAAATTTTCCTTGTCATTGGTGTTCATTTAACAATTTGCAGTCCAAAAGTTTGTGTGTAGACTGAAAATTCCCCTGTGTCCGGTGGATAGGATGTAGATAAGGTTATGAGAACGAGGTTTCTCTTGCTTTTGGCATGGCATTCCCTAGCAAAGTTTGTGTGTAGACTGAAAAGTATGCATAAGTGTTTTAACTTCAGTTTTTATTATCAGTATGTCATGTTTTTTTTCCTGTTATAAACTTTGCTTGTAGACTGCAAATTTTGTGTCTGAACTTCGGCTTTTATGTCATGTTTTTTCGTAATTTTTGTGTACTTCGAATGCCTGATCATTGAGTTTGAAGAAATGATTCATTTGAGTAAAACATAGGAAGAGAGAGGATTGTGATGCTTTATATCTTACCTGGATTGAGTTCCTTTTACACGTAATTTGTCCAGTTAAAAAAACATTGATTTACTTAATTTGTATTGTACAGACTGCTGACTGTTGACTATTGTATTTTCTGTTTGAGTAGGTAAATTATACCGAGATACAAGAAACAGATGAAGAAAGAAAGATCTTTGATGAAATTTATGGAGATCATGGGGATAAACAAGGTCAAGCTTCTTAAGATCACCAGGGTGAACAAGGAGGAACAAAGGTTGTTGATGATGGACAAACGATTGGTGTCATGCAGCAAATTGAAGTCTGTGGAGAGGGAAAGGGACGAAATGATGAAGTCCAAATTTCTGGAGATTGCAGGGGTGAACAAGGTGCAACGAAGCTTGTTGATGATGAACAAGAACATGTTGAACCAATGATTGGGGTCGTGTATGGTGGGGAGGAAGTTGGAGTTTGTGGAGAGGAAGAGGGAGAAAAGGGTGGAGTCCAAGTTTCAAAAGATGACGGGGGTGAACAAGTCCAAGTTTCAGAAAAAGTACGGGGACTGGATGACTTCGACAGTCCAATCTGCAGACCATTTGAAACTGAAGATAATTTGTTTGCAATGGATTCAGGATCAACATTAGTGCCGGATACGTGGGGTCAAATGTTGTCACCAAACACAACGGCTAGTGCATCCTTAGATATGATCTGTGAAACAATAGCAGAGCAAAGCAAAAAAGACGCAAGTGGTCTTATTGATGAACTGAAGAACAAAATTGAGAAGTTGGAGAAAGAGAAGCAGAATATAGAGATTGAGATGATCAAAAACCAAGCACTGAATGAGAAAGCTCTACAATCTCAAAAGAAAGAAATTGGAATGTTGAAGCAAAGAAACCAAGCTGTTGAACAACAACTTGCTGAACTGCAAAAAATGAACGACAACTTACAAAATGGAAACAAGATGTTACTAAAAGAAAAGGAGGACTTGGAGGTGAAAGTGAAGGACTTGGAGGCGAAAGTTGAAGATTTTGAAATTCATCAGCTAACGCAAGAATATCCAATGGAAACTGAGAGAGAAGTGCACCAAGTGACGCAGCGAGCAACATTTGAAAAAATCGCAAGGCTGCAGAAAGAGAAGAACGACATGGAGGACGAATTGGCTTGTATTGCTGTTCACAAAATAACACAAGAAGCAACAAAGGAAAAGAAGAAGCTGAATGAACAATGCTCTCCGCGGTCAATGTTTAAAAGAGTCATAGCAAGGGATGATAGAAAGAAGAACTACTCTGAGGACTACGTCTATGGACAAGTGAAGAGAAAGAGTCCACAAGTAAATCCTATCGATGTAGACGACAGTCCTGACTATAAGCAACAACAAAAGGGGAATAAAAAGAAGTTGAAAGTTAATACCGAAGTAGATACTATCGATGTAGACAAGTCTCCGGAGTATGAGCAACGGGAGAAGGGGAAAAAGAAGAAGCTGAAGGATTTGCAGGTTAATTCTGAAGTGGCAAAACTCATTCGTCCGGAAATTTGGAAGAAAATCGAACAACTTTGGAAGACAGGAGAACACGGGTAAGATATACTCTCAATTATATCAATTAGTTATAAAGTTTACAATTGTTAACATAATTTGAAAACCAATTTGCAATATGCAGTACTGTAATAATGGAATCACCACGGGACAACATCCATGTTGAACTTTTTGACATAGAAAACCTCTTGTTTGACGATCCAATATCAAATCGGGTAATTCCCATACTATCTAGTTGTGCTTTGAATGATTCAATATCAATATCAAACCCGCTGTTTGTAGACTGTAATTGTAGGACTGTATTCAAACAGAACTTAGAGAGCTAATCATGTTTTCACTGGTACAAAACAGTGTGTAGATGCATACACGTTGCTCCTCATGCGCCAACACATTGAAACACAACCGACATTTGATTTGAATACTCAACCACCAAAGTCATACATCTTCATTAGCTGCTTCATGGTAAGAAACTAGCATTAACTTGTATTATTCATACACAAGTTAACTTTGATTTGTTCAAAATAAAAATAAAAAACTTTGATTTGTTTTTGTCTGTAAATAGGACATAATTGAGAACAAAAAGCAAGAGCAACTGAGGAGAACGCTTCACAATCTAATGCAACAAGCTGCATCGGCAAGATTCTTGCTCTTTCCAATACTAACTTCTTTCCACTGGACGTTGCTCGTTCTTGACAAAGACGATGGCAAGTGGAAGTTCTATAACCCTCTGTTGCGCAGATATGGAAGAAACGATGAATACTGCATTAAAACAAAGAAATTGGTAAGCTGGCCTGGATTTTGTTGTATTTTATATATATAGTTTTATCAAAACTCTTACATTGTTTGTTTGCTTCTCCACAGAGAGTAATCATTGCAGCATATATCAATGCAGACAAAAAACAAGCGGACAAAATGCTTATGACTGACACAGTGGAGATACAGATGGACTCACCGCAACAAACAACTGGAAGGTAAGTAGTGTAAAGTTTTTGTAATAGTTTGGTGAAAATCTGCAGTTTTTGTAATAGTTAGGTACCTCATCCGTAAGTCATTGCGTGAAAATCTGCAGTTTTGTGGGATTTAGTGGCTGATATGGATCTGATGGTCCAATGAATCTATCAGCACCTGGTTAGTGTTTGATCAGTTGAACTGGGTGTGGATTAGATGTTAATATGACTTTGACCTTCATAATTGAACTTAAGAACAGAAAAAAGCAGTAGTTTGTTCAGTAAGTACAAATTGTGTTTTGTAGATTTATCTGCTTGGATTGATTAGATCGATCCCAACTTATAGGCCATTGTTGACCTTGAGTAGAATTCATATGCATCTACCCTCGTGTTGAAAGGTTAGAAAATATATGAAATGATTATTGTGGATTCATCTGGCCATCAATTGGTTGCTTTTAAGTGTAGTTGGATACATGCTTAATATGGTGATGTAGTTTGGTGAAACCTCAATCTACTAGCCTCTACGTCATTAGTTCGAGTATTGAGGATAACCAGTTGTGCATTTATGCTAAAGGTTACGTTTATACCGAATTTAGCTGTTTGAGACACCAATTATTAATGGGTACTGATTGGGCGTATCTTATAACTCCTGATTGGGCGTACAGGAGTTATAAGATACGAGTGATCTTTCAGGTGGAACCGTGACAATAACCCCTTTGGTTCATGTAGAATATGGGAGTTAAAAGCAACTGAAATATTGATCTACTTTGCATCCCTTTGGTTCATTGTACTAAAACATGGGTGGCCTTTGTTAACAATTGATTATTCATTCTTCTCAATTCTTCTCATTGGATCTATGGAAACTGATCGTCTGTAGAATGATGACAACTGAATTTTGAATTGTTCTGCCACCAAAAAGCTCATATTTTTAGGATCTACTTTTTTGGTTTAAGCAAACTTACTTACAAAATCTTTACTATCTTGTGTTTCTGCCACTTCTGCAATAGCAATCACTCCTGCCACTTATGCAATAGCTTTGTCCTAGCCTAAAGCTTTCAATATCGGAGAGGTCAAACAGAACACAGGGACAAGGAAAAGCGAGCATGTGAATAGGACAATCCAGGACCTCTGAAGATACACACCTAGCATGCCGTATTGATTTGCACCATATGCTTGCCCACATAGAGTCGCTACTGCACTAGACATTCCCAACTGCACAACCACATGAACCCATTTATAGGAAACAAAAGCAAATAAACTGTTACCACCCATTACTGAGTTTATATCAAGGTTCTATAGTTGCTAGGTGCTAGTCGGGCAGCCAGGCACCGCCTAGCACCTAGGCCAATTAATCTGAAATTGGTCCAACTAAATGTTTGGTAATTTTTAATCAGAATAATTGTTAGTGATTTGCTTATTCAGCCCCCCTCTAGGTGCATACTACACTGACTTCACTATCTGTTCCTTGGCGATTCACCGGTTCAAAAGTGAGGCTTTCACTCATAACATCATAAGCAGAAGAAACGAGCTATAAACAACTAGACTTTCGTATCATTACTATCGGTGCCATTTTGTACCAATTTACTCCTCAATGTAGCCATGTTTTATGGTCTTGTTGCTTTGTATTGCTATTTATCAGTAGTGTGCAAAGATGACAACCTAAAGAAAATCTTGTGCTTCTTAGTAAATCATTATACCATTTTATCTTTGCAGTGTTGATTGTGGCATTGTTGTAATGTCAATCATGAGGAAGTACGTTGAGAATGAAAGTCAAACCAGTGCAATGACAAGACACGAGTGTAGGCAGATCAGGGCAAACCTTATAGACTTATTCCTCAACCAAGAAGTCCATATGGCTGGTGTTACCTCGGTCTGAATATGCATTTCCAATTTCCGTGGAAGATTTGAAGTGCAATCGTGATGGTATCAGAAGAGTAAAGGTTTAATTGTGATACAAATGGGATATTTCCAGGCTGGGGTGTTCCTTTGTTGGTTTGCGTATCTTGTCTGTTGGTTTGTCGTTATGTCATGTCCTTGCTCACTGTCTTATCTTTGTTGGAGGGCTAAGAGTTTTCTCTTGGCTTGCTACTGATTCATCTCTTATTTTTTGGAGGGCTAACAGATTTGAGTTTAGTATTGGCTAGAATTTTTGCTTTTTACTCCTAGATGTTGTAATAGAAAAGGTCTTGGTTGGAATGTTCGACTCCATTTTTGGAGGGCTAAGAGTGTTTCTGGCTTGTCAATGATTTAAATCCTATATCTAGGAATTTTGAAGGATATTTTCTTTCTTTGGTGTAGCAGTTTGATACAGTTATGAATGATGATTTATAAAATTTGTAGTTTAAAACTGCAAATTTGTAAAAATTGTATTAATTTACAGTCTAAAAAGTTTAAATTTGCAGTCTAAATTTGCAGTCTAGATTGAAAGTACAAATTTGCAATAGGTTTATTAATTTGCAGTCTAAAAGTGCAAATTTGCAGTCTAAAATTGCAAATTTGTAAAACTGTATTCATTTGCAGTCTAAAAGTAAAAAATCTAGTTTGCAGTCTAAATTTTATTTGGTGTTGGTGTTCATTTAACAATTTGCGGTCCAATTTCTCCTTGGCGTTGGTGTTGATTCAACAATTTGCAGTCTAACAATATAAATTTACAGTCTAAATTCAAAAGTGTCCAAGTTTGAAGTCAAAAAGTGCAAATTTGCAATCTAAATTAGAAAGTGCTCTAGTTTGCAGTCTAAACCTGCAAATTTGCAGTCCAAATTCTATTTGGTGTTGGTGTTCATTTAACAATTTGTTGTCTAAAAGTGCAAATTTGTAGCTTAAAAGTACAAATTTGCAAGCTAAATTCAAACGTGCTCTAATTTGCAGTCTAAAATTGGAAATTTGCAGTCCAAATTCTCT
The DNA here is from genome assembly GCA_019656295.1 of Rhododendron mucronatum var. ripense. NCBI lineage: Eukaryota > Viridiplantae > Streptophyta > Magnoliopsida > Ericales > Ericaceae > Rhododendron > Rhododendron mucronatum. The sequence continues at coordinate 889,987 of BPLT01000190.1, forward strand.
TTGTCGTTAGTGTTCAATTAACAATTTACATTCTAAATGTACAAATTTGCAGTCTATATTCAAAAGTGCCATAGTTTCCAGTTCAAATTCTCATTGGCGTTCGTATTCATTTAACAATTTGCAGTCTAAACATGAAAATTTGCATTGTAAATTCAAAAGTGTCCTAATTTGCAGTCCAAATTCTCATTGGCGTTGGTGTTTTTTTAACAATTTACATTCAAAAGTGTCATAATTTGCAGTCCAAATTCTCCTTGGCATTACTGTTTATTTAACAATTTGCAGTCTAAATTTAAAAGTGCACTAGTTTGCTGTTTAAAAATGAAAGTTGGCAGTCTAAAACTGAAAGTTTGCAATTCAAATTCTCCTTGGCGTTGGTGTTTATTTACAGTGTAAAAGTGCAATTTTACAGTCTAAAAATACAAATTTGCAGTCTTAATTCAAAAGTGCCATAGTTTGCAGTCAAAATTCTCCTTGGCGTTGGTGTTCATTTAAAAATTTGCAATCTAAAAGTGAAAATTTGAAGTCTAAATCCGAAAGTGCCCGAGTTTGCATTTTTAAAATTGCAAATTTGCTATCTAAATTCTCCTTGGTGTTGGTGTTCATTTAACAATTTGCAGTCTAAATTCAAAAGTTTCTAAGTTTGCAGTATAAAAATATAAATTTGCAGTCTAAATTATCCTTGACGTTGGTTCTCATTTAATATTTTATAGTCCAAATGTGAAAATTTGCAGCCCAAATTCTCACCAAAGAGTACAAATTTGCAGTCTAAGAGTACAAATTTGCAGTCTAAATTATCCTTGACGTTGGTTCTTATTTAATAATTTACAGTCTAAATGTGCAAATTTACAGTCCATATTCTCCTTGGTGTTGGTGTTCATTTAACAATTTGCAGTCTAAATTCAAAAGTGCTCAAGTTTGTAGTCTAAGAGTACAAATTTGCAGTCTAAATTATCATTGATGTTGGTTCTCATTTAATAATTTGCAGTCTAAATGTGCAAATTTGCAGTCCAAATTCTCCTTGGTGTTGGTGTTCATTTGACAATTTACAGTTTAAATTCAAAAGTGTCCAAGTTTGCAGTCTAAATTATTCTTGACGTTGGTTCTCATTTAATAATTTGCAATCTAAATATGCAAATTTGCAGTCCAAATTCTCCTTTGTGTTGGTGTTCATTGTACAATTTGCAGTCTAAATTCAAAAGTGTCTAAGTTTGCAGTTTAAGAGTACAAATTTGCAGTCTAAATTATCCTTGACGTTGGTTCTCATTTAATAATTTGCAGTCTAAATGTGCAAATTTGCAGTCCAAATTCTCCTTGGTGTTGGTGTTCATTTGACAATTTGCAGTCTAAATTCAAAAGTGCCCAAGTTTGCAGTCTAAAAGTATAAATTTACAGTCTAAATTCGAAAATGCCCAAGTTTGCATTTCAAAAATTGCAAATTTGCAGTCTAAATTATTCTTGACGTTAGTTCTCATTTAATAATTTACAGTCTAAATGTGTAAATTTGCAGGCCAAATTCTCCTTAGTGTTGGTGTTCATTTAACAATTTGCAGTCAAAATGCACAAAGTGCTGAAACCCGAAACACTAAACCGTAAAGCAAAAAATGCATAAACCCTACGCACTAAATTTGCCACATTAACAAAGCTTAAATACACATCATAAGCACCACAACCAATAATTGAAGCAACATCCACCATACCAATTTATAGCAAGCATACCCAAAATATATAGAGATGACCAACATAAAGTTTCATCTTTTATTGGGAATAAAAGTTTCAAAGTACTACATAAAACTGTAGAGAGTCATAAACTGCATAGTACTGAAAATCTTCTCAACCAGTATCGCAAAACTCGACTTATTGGAAACGCAATGTAAAACTAAAACAAACTCTGAATTCGTAAACTTTTTTGAAAACGAATGCAGAAAGACTTTAATGTGTCATTCTAAGAATCAACCAAGAAGTGGTTCCTTGCAAGTCCTTTTGTTGTGCCTCGCAACTGTCCCGCACCTAGAACATAACCTTTTCCTAGTAGTCTTCCAAATCGGCGATACGCGCTCGGTCCTTGGCCTACCCGCTGGCCTCCTTTGCAAAGGAGGAAGGATTACATCGCCAGAATCAGCAACAGAATCTGGTTTATAAACTGTAGGGATTGGTTCAATCGACTTCGAATAAGCCTCACAGAAACTGTGAACCAAATAGTATGGCTCAACAAAATCATTAAGATTACTCCCGCTCTTCCTTATAGCACAAACTGCGTGCACACACGGGAAGCAATTCAGTTGCCACTCCCTGCATGTGCACCTACGCTGACGGATATTAACAGTATTGCTCGGATTGCCTCGCACATCGTACACATCAGCACTCGACTTCCGCACAACCCAAGTCCGTGAAAACTGAAACAAGCCAGCAAACCGTGCATCCCACTTTGGACACACGGTGGTCTTCCACCTCAACGACTCTTCTTTTCTGTGAGACATTTGTTCCATAAGCTTCATTCGAATCGAATCCACGATTTGCGTAACAGGCAAACTTCTTTCATCCTTAATCCATCTATTGAAACACTCAGCAAGGTTGGAGCTCAACTCACTATAGCGATGTCCGGGAAAATGTGCATGGGCCCAATGCTTGACATCTAAATCTGATAAGAATTCCCTCATCTTGTCTCCACCTTCACGCTCCAACTCAGCCAAAAGTTCATTGAATAACTCCAAAGTGGGTGCATAAGCACATTTACCAAATAATTCTACTAAATATCTCTTCCGATCCATAGCAACTCCCCCCAAGCGTGTCCTCAAGTTTTTCTTCAAATGAACTAAGCAGTAGGAATGAGATGCCCCAGGAAACACATCCGCCAGAGCATGCAACAAACCTATGTTTCGATCCGATATGAAAACAACATTCCTCTCAAATTCTAAGAACACCCTCATCTGTTCCAAGAACCAATGCCAACTTTCATATGTCTCACCATCGACAATAGCAAAACAAATCGGATACAAACCTACAAGCAAAAACCAAGCGCAAAAAACAAAAGCAAATTAAACAACCAACACCACTTCAACACCAAAAAAAGGTTTGTTGCGAAAACAAAGCACTTGAAAACAGTCATTATGTAATAAACGAAACAGAAGCAGTTATTATAAAGCCTTACATTAGGTACAAAGAATGACAACCTAACAGAATAATAGTTCCTTGTCATCGTAGGAGACTTTTTGAGGCACAAAGAAATCATGAAAATGAACACTGAAAAAGGAAACTAAAAATGCATACCTTGGTTTCCATCCTTGGTGCAAGCCGAGAGCAATGATCCCTTATACATGGACTTTAAAAACGTGCCATCGAGGAATAGTAAAGGCCGGCAATAGTTAAAGCCATACTTGCATGCGCCAAAACCAACAAAAAGCCTCGTAAAGTGCTTCGAATCATCACACTCTAATACTATCGAACTGGTAGTGTCAACCTCTTTAAACTTCTGCACATACCACTTCAAATCTGCAAAAGATGCTGAGTAACTCCCAAAAGCATTATCCTTCGCCTTCTGCAAGCCCATATGTGAACGGCGATAAGTCACGTCAACACCATAATCTTCCTTCATGTCATGCATGATGTCAACAGCACGCTTGAACGGCCTTGACCGCAACTCTTCAGTGACTAACCGGCCGATGAAATGACAACCAACTTGCGAAATTTTGTTGGTCAAAACAGCAGAATCACAAGTGTGCACCGCATTGAACTCCTTAATCGTAAAAAAGCTGGTGGACCTATCCAATGACGCCGTCACAGCCCACATACAGCGCCCACCTGGCCTTTGCACACAGTAAGCCTTGACCTTGTCCTTATGGTTCTTATAGTAATAGAATTGGAAACCGTGAAAGACAGAGTACTTGGTTAAGCAATCACGAAACTCGACAGCTCCATTATTGAAACGTTGACCAACTTCCTTAATCATATCAAACCAGCTAGACGATTTTAAAAGCTTGGGTTCATGCCGAGAAAAAGAAGGTACTAAATCAACGACATCATCAACAGTTAACTCCCCATGACCTGCAATACTTCCACCATCACTACTACAAGGATCTACAGTACTACAAGTACTAGAACTTCCAGACTCCATGAGAATGACGTCAATAGCATCGATACGCCTAGACAATGTGAGGGCAAACAAAGCTTCTAAATCATCATCACAACTCAACATACATTTCGCATGGCCCTCCAATGAATACAGTAACAACAAGGCACCTCCTTTCAAATCGATCCACTTCCGGCACAACTTCTCAACTAAATCTTGAAATGTTGCACGCCGTGACAAGACAACACCAGCACTTAACTCACCTCTCTTACACATCAAGATCACAGAACCTTCCATGCCTAATTATTTGTCAATGAAAAGGATGACAAAATGCTCAGTATTCTATTAATCACATGTATTTTGTGGATATTTTGCTATGGATGCTTGAGAAAATTATCAGCACTTTAACATGAAAACGTTTCGTTCCATTCAATTATCTACAAAATGCTGCATAAGAAAGCATCAAAAACTAAAATGTAGCAATGAAAAAAGAAATTAACAGCAAAGCCTTGAGAGCTTTTGAAATCCCCTTAACGCAATGCACATAGCTCTAAGAAAATGTAGCAAAAATTCCAACGGGGAAGCCGTGTGATGTTCTTACTCTAAAGCTTTGTCATATTCTTACGCCACATATTCAAGATTGACTAACTAAAAGAGAAGGTAGTGTGTGGTGTTCTTCCTCTTAAGCTTTGTCATGGGACTGTGATGTGGGAAAACAAATTACACCCCTACTTGTGCCATTAATTCACGTACCGTCAAGTTGAGGACTAATTCTGTGCTAATCCAGCATACTACTTCCTATGGTATTCTTGGTTGTGCTCCTTAAGGAGCGAAGTCCCACATTGCCGGGGTACAAAAGTACTACGATTATATAAGCGTGAGGGCACGCTCACTTCAATAGCTAGCTTTTGGGGTTAAGTTCTACCCAAGATCGTTTAACACTCCAAACTTACCGGAGTTGAGGTCTTTTCAGTAGAAGGAATCAATGGCTCATCGCTTGACTGAAGAGAGCTTCGTTATTCACTTTGGAAGCCTCGAGTGAAGCCAAAGGACCCAATACAAATAAAGAATACCTTTTGGTCAAACAAATGTGATTGTTAATTTATCTGCTGTTAGGAGTTCATTTTAGAATTCAGCAAGTTTACTTTCACTAGAGTTCGTAGACTATAATGAAGAAGTTCAGCAGTGTAATCATTAGACTTTGATTAACAAAATCTGACTGTTTGGAAAATTGGGGTTGTGGCCCTCCACATGTTTTCTTCTTTGATTATGTTCTCCAATCTAAGTTAATTCAAGCTTGCTATGAAACATTAACGTGCTTCAAAATATGTTCAAGCTTGGCTTGTTTATCCAGCAAGCTGAACTCAAACGAGCTTTAATCAAGCCGAAAGAGGTTTTATCGAGCAAACAGGAACGAAGTAGCTTCATTCATTTATCATCTTGTCAGCATCTAACATCATGAGCCATGACCACTACCAACCCACCAAACCATCCCCACTAACTAGCAACACAGTTGTATCACAAAACCTTCAATCCGACTAAAACTCTACAAATGGCTTTTCTGTTTTGGGGATCGAATTTCGGACCCTCCAAATCACATTATCCTCCATTCAGTAGTGGTTTATATATAGAGGTTAATGGTGGATCAAGGTGCATTCAGTAGTGGTTTATATCAAGCAACTAATCAGGCTTTGTACCGAGCTACACTACCATCTGAATTCCTCTTGATTCTATAAATCCATTTACATCCTATAACAGGAGCATTAGGCGACAGAGGGACGAAGGTCCAAATGCCCTGTTGGAGTAATGTAGTGCACTCTTCAGACATGGCTTTTTGCCACTCAGGATAGGCCAAGGCTTTACAAAATTTCCTAAATTTGCAGGCTAAATTCTCCTTGCGTTTGAGTACATGTAACAATTCTCATGTCTTTTTTATGTCTACTTAATTCTTGTGCCCTACGAATTACCTTTTTAGCAATTCAAATTGCCAAATTTCTCACGTAACTATTCAAATCAAAATAACATCAAATTCGTGAGGAAGTCAGGCATTCAAATTGTCAGCAAATCTCATGACAACAATGCAAATAAACAAAACCAGAAATCAATTTGGAAGAAAAAATCAAAAAGAAAAATCTCAACCAGCAAATCACAAGCCTGAATCATTGAATAGAACTTGAATCAATGACGAATTGCATCAAATTCGCATGAAGAAGAAGTTGAATTCTAGAGCAAAAACCAGCAAGAACCAGAAGAAGAAGTCGAATAGAACTAGAAATCCAATTATGATTCGAATTGCATCAAATTCGCATGGAGTAAGAGGAAACGAAAAGAAGAAGTCGAATTCTAGGGCAAAAACCTGAATCAATGACGAAATAAACCTAAATGAAAGGAAGAATTGGAAAACCTGAATTAACGACCAAATCTGAACCAAATCACAATCAGAACCAGCAAATCTCAACCAGAGCACAATGACGACCAGCGAAATCACCAGCGACTATCACGATCACAAATCACGACCAGGAAAACTCAATCAAAATCCTCCACATCGGGAGCTAAGGTGAAGAACGTATCCTTCAATCGCGCGAAAAATAAGAACGGCCGACTTCGCTTTCTAATTTCTGACTTGGCTTTCTAATTTAAACGAACTAAACAAGGGCATAATAGTAATCTCAGCACTTAATCATCCTTATCAGTCATTAAACAAAAAACAGGTCCTTGGTGGGGATTAATTATCAAAACACGTCCTGGGCCGTCATTTTTCCTAGTTTCCGACTACCAATGGACCCACCAATTGAAACTATTTTGATAACGGGCTTTGCCTGGACATCAAATAAAGTTCAATTATGCGCTTTTTGTGTATCAAATCCTTCAAATACCTAAAACATAAAAATAAAGCATAAATCTCCAAGTAATAATATAAAAATAGACTTAGTAAGGATAAATTAAGGGGCGAGTATGTGAACATTTACGCGTCTATCAATAGCATTGTGCATTTTAGATTCTCTAGTTGAGACGAATCAATAATTTAAAAAAATGACGCAAAAACTAAAAATACGAAACAAATTCGAATAAAGGGAAAAAAATGACACACTCAGGGATTGCCCTAGTGGTTTGAACGAACCAGGTTTTGGGAGTACTCCATATGGTCTGGGGTTTGATTTCCCACACATTGAGTACCTTGAAGTAAGTGTGGGGCCGTGACTGGTGTGGCAGCGCTAGCTCGCCCGGAGCTTTGAATTGTGCAATCGGGTCTATTTAGTGAATTTGTTATAGAACTGTTCCTCGAGGATTATTTAGGCAAAATAAGCCTTAATAAACCAATGAAAGAAAGAAAAGAAAAAAATGGACATTGAGATTGAGACAAACTAGAGGTCATTATTGCAGGCAGTAGATATGATAGTACTTGTGTGAACATTTTTAGTAGGGATAACCTCATTCCATTGACAAATTATGCAGAACGACAGGTACATGTCCAAAAATCCAAAGGCTGTCCTATAAAATTACAAAAAAGCAATCTTCAAAGGCTACCACCAACCCAAATGATAGACTTTTGAATGGGAAAAGCCTATATATTCCTAGTTCCCACTGCAAGAACTGACCGCATCACAGGGAATAGCTCACGATGATGCCAAGCAGTACCTTGCAAATTAAGCGGCATAGAGCGGCCAGAATCTCCGCAATCTCAGCAATCGAAGGGTTGGATCTTAATCAAATAATGAGCGGTTCAAATTTTTAGGCGATTTGTATGTTCTCAAATTCGATCTGAGCCATTCGTGCCGAAATGAACGACCGGATTAGCCGCTCTGCAATCACTCAGAAGGGGAACTGCTCGGTAGCATCCCCCGAATCCAAGTGACGGATCGAAAATCGGATGAGGCCGGAAGATCGCTGTATTTAATTTTTAATTTTTTTTAAGATAGTTGTTTAATCAAAACCTTTAAAATTATATAAGTTCGTCTGCCCAATATTTTTAAATAATGTAACACTTTCCACCTCCTAAGATTCTACTAGCTTATGAAAAATCCAACATTAGGTTTTAAATTTTGCCTTTCAAAATGAACGTGGATGCACAAAATTGCACGCATTTAGGATAATATGTATATATATGTGTCTTTAATTCTGTCTTTGTCAAGTTTTCAAAAAAGTACCATTTTACGTTCATAAAGACTCATTATATATGTGTGAATTGTACTCAAATTTTACGTCTTAAGTTTCTTTCTTTCATATTATGGTTGTTTACTACAAGTAAGAAATAGAAAATTCTAAAACTATGCTCAATGGTGTTTTCACCAACCTAAATTTCTGGCTACACCACCCCAACAGAACATAAATATTTGGATAAGGCAGGATATATACTATAGGTGTATTGAAATCTAAAAATATGCAATATGGATCTTATTTGGAAGATCTCGATGAGATCTTTTATACGATGCAAAAAAAATTGAAAAATTATTTTTCATTTACTTTATTTTTAAGTTTAAAAATGTGAAATAAGTTGTTTATTTTTTAAGAAGATTTCTGGAACGGACCCTAATTCTTTGTTTGGCTATGGATTAGAGACTCGAGTAAAAATAACCTAGCTAGCTGCTCTCATTCGGACCTTTATCGGCAAGGAAAAATCAAATCATACAGGTGCCGTATCCTGGTAGTGAAGGGTAGGAAAGATTCTCGAGTCAGAGAACCACATTATTATTATTTTTTTAACAACTACAAAAAGAAAAAATTGAACAACGTTGTACATTATTATCTCAATTTATGTTACTTACATAAATAGGGTTTGAAACTTTGAAGGGTAGGATTTTATACAATAAATTCTTTCCACCGGCCAGGGACGGATTCAGAAATGTCATTTAGTGATGGCACATTGTTAATCATCGTGGCGAATTGAATTTATTTTTCTAGTTACCACAATAAGATCGTTATATAGTTAAGGCATGCAATACAAACTATAAAAATACATAATACATAATTTCACTTAAATTATGTAAAAATAAGCACAAAATCTCAGACAAAATTTGAGAGTCTGTTTTACATGAACATCGATAAGTTTTAGAATGATTGATATAGTTTTATTAATGATATTATTTTAAAATATTTCTCTTAGACGGTTAAAAATAAGTACAATTAAGAAAGAATCAATAATAGTTCAAAAATTAACAAGTATAAATGCACCATATGACAAAATTGAAACATAAAACTAGTTTTATACGTATGTTTTCAAGATATATGCACTTATTTATGTGTAGTAGCACACTTAATTTCATATATTATTAAAAGTGAAATTTTACACCGGCGATGGATAGAATTTATTCTCAGGATTTAATCGTCTAAGTATCATCATGGTAGACGTTGGCCTAGTATTTAACGCTAGATGTTAAAGGCATAGGTGAAGAGCCGTGTGACCAAGGAATTTGCTAGCCCTGGTTGCTCTATCTTTTCCGTTAAACTTAAAAGTATTTTGAATTTGAAGACGTTATGTTATTTCGGGAAACTTATATTCGTACTTCGAATGTGGTTGTAATTAAACAAAGCTTCTATTTCCTTAAGTAGATGACTTTTATTATTGAAATCATTTTAAACAAGGCTTTCTTAAACATTGCGCGCCGAAAATTAGGGTATTATACGAAAATTAAAGTGTGCACAAACTCTGAAGAGTTATCAAAAGAAAAAAAATTAAAAAGCCTAAAAAAAAGCTCATTAATTTAAACCGAAATATATATTAAAACTTAAAGAAACATAGTTCTAGGGTATGAAACCCACTGATTATCACCATACGATTGATCGCCAATAGAAATAGATAGGCATAGAGCTTAGTAGAATAAAAAAAGGACTTCCACCATCACTTGGATTTACCGACTTCGCCATTAAATCGGCGCACTTGGTTTTATACATTTCCAATCAATCATTAAAATTGTTGAGTTGTAGGACGGTTCCAGTCCAAAATCAATTGGCGATTGATGAAATAACCTCAAAAAATATATTAACAAAATTTGAGTTGCTTCGATGAGCAATTCCAAATGGGGTCTCCTGCACGAGCAACATTGAGATTTCTCATCAATATATTGATGAGTCTATACCAACCTGGTTTGGGATGGCCCACCATGCACCCAACTTTGGTGATCCTTTGCTATCACAGTACTACTATAGTTTTCCTTTTCTCTCAGGGCATAAATGCATACTATTGTTGATTTTAATTGAGTTTAGGTATCTGAAGATTTTCTGCACCTTTTCATGACCTTTCGATTTGGACAGCAAGAAGAGTTTTGCACGCAACCATGCATTCACCCACAGAGTTTTAATTAGTTTGTTCCCTAATTTGCCCTTTGAATTTGATCTTCTCTGGTTCTTAATTTGAACCGGATGGGACAATCAAAATCTGAATCGTCCAATGTTGTAATTATGTTGTAATAAATGTTTTGAATTTGCTTAGAGACTAACTAGTAAGGGTCTCTGAGCAAATTAAAATTTTTTTTTTTGGGTCAACATTGTATACATTAGCGGGGTGCCATTTGGCTTTGATTTGGGGGTACGGTTTCGCAGCAAAACAGGGTATAGTGGGGCCACTGTTTCAATGATATTTTGAGAGCAGCCTCTTTGTGTATATTGTCAAATGTTAGCTTTGTCTCTAATCCTCCCCCGCCTATACACCAAATGATTGTAGACTACATGGGTTCTGTTGTTATTGTTGTATACATCAGCGGAGGGTTAGTACGGGGAGTTAAAGTTAGCACAGAGGGGTCCAGAGGCTATCCATAGCCCTGCCCCTTGAGGGACTCGAACATTGGTTACCACTAGGGGAGGGAGATGAGCAACCAACTTCACTAGAAGTGGTTCTCAAATTTAAATTATTGATTATACCAATGTGTGGTATAGGAGGAATATTTGGGTGCCGAGTGGGCTTCACGCATCTGGGCCGTTCATTTCGGTTTAGGATGACTCGTATTTGGAGAGAAAAAAAAGAGAGAGAAAGAGGAGAGAGAGTGGTGGGGTAGTGAAAGGAGAGAAAGTATTTCAATCTGAGCTGTCCAACACATTTTAAACGGTCTGGATACGCTGCTCAGGAGCCACATAGACACGGCCATGTGATATCCACCCGACACCCAAATATTCCTCGTGGTTTAGATTTGGGCTAAACCTGTCCAGTCATACTATAGTTGATCTGAATCGTTGCCGAATGCCGATAAAATACATACTATAGTTTTCCTTTACCCTCGGGGCATAAATGCATACCATAGTTTGATTTCTTGAATTGAGAGATTTGTCAGCAACCATGTTTCTACATAGTTAATGATTTGTGACTCTTGTCAACACTTAGGCTTCATTTGTTTGGGCGTAAAATATTTTTTGGTAAAATATTTTACCTATTTTCTAGTATTTGGTTGTGTAAAAAATTAGAAAAATATTTTACATGTAAAATATTTACCATCAATTGGATAAAAATGACTTACCCATCTTCCGTAAGTTATTTTCTAAAATGAACCTACTGCCTTCTACTGCAATTCTCACTACTCATTTTCCTCGATCGCCAGTTCTGATTCACGTTCAATTCCAATATTCTCATATCTCTCCACCGTTTAAGTCCCCTTCCTCTCTCTACACTATTTTATTGACTTCTGAAATATTTTCAAGTGTCAACCAAACACCGGAAAACAAAAGTTTAAAGTTTATTTTCTGAAAAATATTTTACATCGAAACAAACAGAGCCTTAATGCAAATTAATTAATTTGCAAAAGAACTGCCTTGTTTTTTTGCTTTGGGGGAGGCGCCCCTCTCTCTTCTCCCCCAGGCTCCTCCTCCTCCATTCGCTTTCCTTTTCCTCTCTCTCTTCCCTATGATTTTTTTCTTTTCGTTTTCTCCTCCCTCAGATCTGACCCTCTCTGTTCGGCGGGCTCCGTCGTCACCGGAGTTGTTTGTCCGCATGTAATCCGTCGCCGGAGCCCTTGTGGCAACAACGGTGGAGGCAATGAGGGTTGCGATCCGTTCGGCGATTTTTGGGCGGCTAAATTTAGAGCAAGATTTGAGAGAGTTTGGTCTATCATTTTGAGAGTTTTGTCTCTTCTTGTGAGAGTAATAAAGTTCGCCTTTGAGGGATTTGTTTACTATTTGGGCTCGAGAAGATTAATATGCATGTATTGGTGGTTTACTAGAAATTCATTAGTGTGTTCATTTCTAGTTGAAGCTCATCTGATCGTATGGGTTCTTGTTGTCTTTTTTTCTTGGCTAGCAATGTATTTCTTTTTGAGACTGATATATGATATATGAAACTTCCGCTCAGCAGAAGGTGCGTCAGGTGATGCATGAGTTATGGATGAAAGATATCAATCGCCTTGTTATGTATCAGTTAGATGATTAGTTTGGCTTTTGTTCAAGTTATTTATAATGAATTTCGTTGTGTGAGTGTCGTTGAGGATATTGAAGTACTTGCACAGGTCATGGGGTGTCGAGTGGAGTCTCTGCCCATTAAATATCTTGGGCTTCCATTGGGGGCTAATCCGCGGAGGACCAAAACGTGGGAGCCTGTTATTGAACGGACTCAAAAGAGGCTTAGTAGTTGGCGGACGAAGACCATATCTACCAGGGGTAGGCTCACGCTTATCAACCATAACTCTAGCACTTTGCCAATTTACTACATGTCTCTATTCAAGATGCCAGTGGAAGTTGCAAAGTTGTTGGAAAAATTACAAAGACAATTTTTTTGGGGGGATACTCCGGACAAGAAGAAAATGCACATGGTTAATTGGGAGAGGATCACTATGAAGAAGGAAAGTGGGGGCTTAGGAATTAAAAGATTGTTATAACAAAATTTGGCCTTACTTGCTAAGTGGTGGTGGAGATATAGCAATGATAAAAACTCTCTGTGGGTCAAGGTTATTACAGGGAAATATAATCTGGACCGGAGGAGCTGGCTCCGATATTCTCCAGGCTCTGGCTTGATCTCTAATGTATGGAAGGGTATTTGCTCAGTTGGGGATAATGATTCAATCCTTGGATTTTATTCAGGAGGGATTCAAGGTGAAGGTAAATTCAAGCCGAGACAAGCTCTTTTGGGAGCATACTTGGTTGGGTGATGTTGCGCTTAAAGATGAATTTCTGAGACTATACAGCCGATCTACTCAGCAAAATGAGGTGCTAAGTGATATTTGGGCAGGTGGGGACTGGAATCTGGAGTTTAGGGGATTATTACGGGTTCGGGAACTCCAACTATATGAGGATTTGAAGCACAGATTGAATGGTGTGACATTGGATCCTTCAAAATCAGATTTCATGCAGTGGATTTGGACAACGGACAAAGTTTTCTCTGTCAAATCAGTATATCGACAGTGGGAAAACCAAACACAGTCACAACATACTCTACTGGGTTCTTTGTGGAGAAATTTAAGCCCCCCTAAAGTGGAAATTTTCTCATGGATGGCCATACAAGATAGAGTTGCAACTCGATCGGTCCTTGTTGACAGGAATTTAATCTCCGAGGCTCACATGGCGGCATGCCCCTTATGTACTCTTCATGTGGAAACGCCTCAACACTTGCTCTTACACTGCCATTTTTTGTGGCTGATATGGTCAGAAATTATGGAATGGTGGAATATTCAGTGGGTTAGTCCAAGTTCATTAGCAGAGGTAGCACTTTGGTGGTTTGGGAATAAATTTCAAAACTTGGAGAAACATATCTGGGAGGTATGCTTTTTTGCAACGCTCTGGTCTATTTGGCTAACGAGGAATGGTTGTGTCTTCAATGGTACAACAACACGGGCTTCGGAAAGTGGTGGATTTGATCAAAACTAGAGTAGCCATGTGGATGAAGGTTAAGTTTGACATTAAGATCTACACAGTGGAGGATTTCGAAGGGTATTTGGATGGGATTCGAAAAGTGAAGTTGTGAAGTGGTTAAGTAAGTGAGGTGTTCTTATCCAACCTTGGTTGGATAAAGTGCCAGAGTATAACTTTTCTTTAGTAGCTGTGTTCTAACGTCTAGATTGTAATCGATGTACCCCTTCGAAATTAATAAAAAGTTTCTTTTGCTGACCAAAAAAAAAAAGTGTCGTTGAGCTTTATCAATGCAGTACCTCTCACTTTTGTCAAAAAAAAAAAAAAAAACAAGCAAAGAAAGTGCCGTCATAATCTCCATTTCTGTCAATCCGAATCCACCTAAAAATCAAAGCAGAGTGCAAAATTTCAACTAAAAGATAAATCATTCTTCTGTATTGATTGAGATGTTATTTTCATTCCGACTCAGACTTGTTAAGTCGAGACTAAAATGAGTACTTTTTGAAGCACATTGGTTACCTTATTTCATTTTTATTTTATTTTATGAAGAACAAACTTTATTATTATTAATCTTTGAAAATATATTACACAGATTAAAAGAATCTTAAGTGCAAAGCATACCCATGGCACCCCACACTTCGATAATCAAAAGCTGCCAGGACTCTTGTCAAGTTTAATAAAAAAAATTCTTTTGCCGATGAAAAAAGCCGCCAGGAACCTAAGGAAAAAAACAAATTGAGGTTGGCAAGAAGCCACAAAAAAAATCCCAAAAGAACACCACTTCCAAACCCAAACAAGGCAAAAAAACCCACACCCAAATGAAACACCACTCCTGAAATGACAAGGGATCAAGCATAATGCCGAGGAGCCTGCGTTCTTTTAGACTTAATTTAAACTTTAACTTAAATATGAAAATTGTGTCCTTATTTTAAATCTTTTCGCATTTGTTAGTTTTGCGCTAAAACTTTTATAGGTTATTGATTCATCTTGACGAGAGAAATCGGAAAAGTAATTTTTTTTTTTTTTTACTTTTACCCAAGTATTTTGAAAAATAACCACTTTTTGGCTCCAAAATGTCATTTTTTTGCTAGAAAGTGTTTATTTCTCAAAATACTTGGGTTAAAGTGCCAAAAATTTACTTTTCCGATTCTTAAGACAAATCAATAACCCACAAAAGTTTGGTGCAAAACTAACAAATGTGAAAAAAATTCAAATAAGGACAAAATTTTCATATTTAAGTTAAATTTAAAGTTAAGGCCAAAAGAACACAGCCTAAATATTGGCCCTTTTGTTATCCTCTGCTTCCATTAATTAATATGATTTTACTTATGACTTCTCATCATCACTCATATAATCTTGTTATTGATCAAACAGTCTCAGACTCATTTAGGTGCATCCTTTCAATGCCATTGGAAGAAAAGGGTAATACAAATACTGCAGCGGCAATAGCAGAATCTGAACACCACGCATTTTTGCTTCTTTCT
Source organism: Rhododendron mucronatum var. ripense (assembly GCA_019656295.1). Lineage (NCBI taxonomy): Eukaryota > Viridiplantae > Streptophyta > Magnoliopsida > Ericales > Ericaceae > Rhododendron > Rhododendron mucronatum. The sequence goes on from BPLT01000190.1 coordinate 905,302, forward strand.
TCCACCCCTCTTCTTGAATTTAGTGATGTTCAAACATTTCTTCGCAAAGCCAAAAGGCAACAAACAACGAATCCTTCCAAATACAAAGACAAAGAAAACTAATCCGGCCCATCTCAGAGGATAAAACAAGCAAAATGGAGACAAAGAGACTAGGTCCTAAGCACGAGCCAGAGCTCACTTCTCACTGCCTCAAAGGATCGTTCATGAGGAGCTAGCAACCTATCATCCACCTGCCTTGGGCAGGCTCAGACAAACCAAATCAATGACAAACAGTACAAAACCGAAGGAAACAAGATAGAACACAAACAAAACAGAAATAACAGCAAACATGGACTAATCCACTAGCACGCCGGCCAACACTTCGGCCGAGAGAAATCCTTTAGTCGCCTCATCTAGAAGCACTGACGGGTCTCGACCACAAGCGAAATGAAAAAAAAAAAAAATTTCTTCGATTGACTTTTGCTTTCCATTGTTCTTAACCTCTTCAGCTAAGATTAAAGTCCATGGATTAACCGGATACCATCAATAAAATTAATTAAACCGGATTGGGTTAAGGTCTACAAATTCCATCTTCTTAGGGTATCCACAATGCTATAATCAAAAATTGATAGCAAAAAGTTGCCACATTAGCTTTGATTATTCATTTAAGATATTGTTAAGGTTTTAACAATATAGATGTCTACAATAGCATAATAAAATTTGGATAGTCAAAATTTGTCACATCATTTTTTTCAAATTACAAAAACTAAAAACTATGAACAGTACGTAGGGAGTAGTTTTTCTAAAAATAGTTTTGAAACTAATAAAAACTATTTACTAGAAATAAAAAATAGTTTTTGAAACTTTTTTTATTGGGAAAAAAACTATTTTTAAAAACTGTTTTGTAAAAAAACTAGTAAATTTTTTTTCCCGAAAATATTGTTTGAAAAGAAAGAGAGAGAAAAAGGGAAGAGAGATAGAATACTTTTGTATTACGATTGGTGTATTTAATTGAGAATACGTAGGGTTTATAAAATTTGATTATTATTGAAAGGTTGTTAGTTTTGATTATCTAAAGTCCAAAATTTGATTATTTCTAAAGAAGTTGTTAAGTTTGATTATAACATTACGAGTCATATTTTGTATCAATATTATTAACTTTAAAAACCTTTTACTTTTGATTATAGCATTGTAGATACTATTATTATGATTTAAAAAAACCACTTCCGAGAGATTCCAAAAGCGTTTATCAAACTCCTCTACGTTCGTACGTAGCTGAGTCATGAACCACTATACCAACTTCCAATTAATAATGGGGTTTTATCCTCCACATCAATTTCACCTTCTTCCAAGGCCAAATTATTTTCCCCAACGCAAGAGATTGAAAGATCACCAATACCATCCTCGAACTCGGGGGCCGGAGAAAGGTCACCAACTTGAAACTTAGCCACATCACTAGCCTCCACCACATCACTGGCCAATTTCAAAAAATAAATGCAAAAAAGAATTTTATTGATCTTAAGAAAGTTTTTATTTCTTCTTTTGCCTTCTTAAGAACTTTTTTTTATTTTCGATCTATATTTTTATACCTTTTTGATCCTTTGGTGGAGACGAATTTAAAAAGTCATATACTTTGACCAATAGCTAGAAAAATTCATTAACCAAAAAAATTAGGAACAGTTTTTTTAACAGCAAAAAAGAGTTTTATTGATCTTTGTAAACATGCAAATTACAAAGATTAAATAGACACCAAGTATGAAGCATCAAAACGGAGCAAGAGTATACCCACAAAGCAAAGCACCCCTTACTGATCCGACAATCATATGCCGCGAAGAAGCAAAAGAGGAAAAATAACACGAGGACGGCAAAAAGCCAACCAAGGCAAAAACCCGGAAAGGAAAACACCACACCCTAAAAGCCAACCATGGCAAACACGAAGAAATGACCTATTCTCAAGCTCCCCGATCAACAGGATTCATATGTAGTCATCTCAGGAGTGGTGTTAACATTTCAATATTGGGAATAGTACTCTTTTTGTAGTCATAATTTGAGTAATGCTATATGTACCGACTGGCGGGAGGGAAATCATACCGACGGCCACCGGCGGGCCGTCTCCAGCCACCAGACAGCCGATCCGAACGGTCCAAAATTCTAACAAAAAAAAAAAAAACTGATGGGTCCCTCGCGGGAATCAATGGCATCCTATGTGTGTAGGGTGCTTGATTCGAGCACCCATTTTTCGTGTATATACATGTACATATATACACGAAAAAGAGGTGGTCGGATCAAGCACCCTACACATCTCGGATGCCGTTGATTCTCGCAGGGGCCTCATCGTTTTTTTTATAGAATTTTTGGATGGCTAGGATCGGCCGTCCGATGATCGGAGACGGCCGGACGGCAGCTGTTGATATGATTTCCCTCCCCCGATCGGTACTTATATCATTTTCGTCATAATTTTGGGACCATTGGGAATTTGGGAGCAGCTGGGTTCAAGTCTTCCAATTAAATACTAGGATGTCAAGTCTCTGGCTTTAATCATCGTCGTGTGTTTCACCATGCCATGGCTTTCACATTTTTAATCATTTTCCCATAGAAAGCAATTTTTTTCAAAAGTTGTCTTTCATACAATAATTAATGGCAAGATTAAAGTACTCCCAGTAAAATCTTGCTTTTTCCCAAAAGTGAGTAGCCACCAAACAAGTGCAACACCCAATAATCTAGCCATTTGTCTCAATAAAATCACAAAAACCACACACACATATATATGTATAATTCATTAAATATTCCAAAAACCCAGCCGGAGAAACTCGCCTGAAACGTTTGGACTCGCTGAAGTCGAAGCAAACTTGAACTCAAAGCAAACTTGTCATAGAAACTCGTCGGGGTAACTCGAACTCAAAGCAAAACGAGATTTGAATTGCCAGAGAAATTGGTCGGGGTAACTCGAACTCGAAGCAAGCGGATCTGACTCGCCGGAGTACCTCGAAGCAAATGAATTTGACTCATCGGAGTGAGAGATTTGGTTCTGTTAGGAATGCCTTGTATTCCTTAGTCCCACATTGGTTAATTATGTTGTTCCCGTTTTTGTAGCCTATTATAAATAGGGCATTTGGGGAACTTCTAAAGTATCTTTTTGGGCTTTCATATTTGTGGCCTTCATAGAGTTACGGATTATTGCCGACTCTTTGTATCTCTTCTTCACGTTGATTAGTGAATCCTCTCTCTCCTCGCCCGTGGACGTACCCATCTTGGGGAACCACGTATATCTTGTGTCTTTGTGATTTCTTGTTTAGTTTTTCAATTTCTCGTTCTTAGCTTGCATTCATAGCGTTCGTTACAACAAACTGGTATCAGAGCTCTAGGTTGCAAAAACTAGGGTTTCGTTTCCGATTGTGGCTATGGCGGCTAAATTTGAGATTGCGAAGTTTGATGGGCAGAGCAGCAGTTTCAGTCTTTAGAGAGTAAAGATGAAGACTCTGTTAACCCAACAAGGATTGCACAAGGCTTTGTTAGGCAAGACTAGTTCTGGAATCAAAGAGGAAGATTGGGATGATACAGATGCCAAAGCTCTGAGTTCTATTCAGTTGAGTCTGGCAGATGACGTTCTTCGCGAGGTGGAAGAAGAAACTTCAGCAGCAGGAATTTGGCTGAAGTTGGAAGGCGTATATATGACGAAGTCGCTCACCAACAGGTTATATCTTAAACAACGTCTTTATACGTTTCGTATGCGAGAAGGTATACCTGTTAAAGATCATTTGGACGAGTTCAATCGTATTATTATGGATCTGAAAAATATTGATAGTAAAATTGAGGATGAGGACCAAGCCCTAATTTTGCTATGTTCTTTACCACTTTCGTATGAGCACTTTGTTACAACCCTATTGTATGGCAAAGACACAATATCCATGGAGGATGTTAAGGCCAGCCTATATTCGAAAGAATTGAGGAAAAAAGTGTCAGGTGAGGGTGATGCGCATGCGGAGGGTTTGTTTGTTAGGGGAAGAACAACAGAAAGGGTGGAGTCAAGGAATAGGGGAAGATCCAAGTCATCAGGTAAGAAGAAGGGAAAGTGCAATTATTGCAAGAAACCCGGGCACTGGAAAAGTGACTGTTTAAAACTCAAGGAGAAGGAAAAAGAAGACCAGAAAGGGGGTAAAGTAATTGCTGGAATTGCTGAAAGTTCAGATGAGTCAGATAACGTGTTATCAGTTACAGAGGGCGATTCTCGCTCTAATACCGAGTGGATTATGGATTCTGGATGTTCATACCACATGTGTCCGCATAGAGAGTGGTTTTCTACTTATGAGGCGGTCAATGGTGGTACAATTTTGATGGGGAACAACATGGCCTGTAAGACTGTTGGTTCAGGAACGATTCAGCTTAGGATGCATGACGGTATTGTTAGGACTTTATCTGAGATTCGACATGTTCCAGATTTGAAGAAAAATCTTATATCCCTGGGTGCTCTTGATTCTCATGGTTGCAAATTCCTCGGTGAAGGTGGAGTTTTGAAAGTCTCGAAGGGTGCATTGGTACTGATGAAGGGTCAGAAGCGTGGTAACCTCTATACACTCCAGGGCAGTACAGTTTTAGGTGCTGCAGCAACGGTTGCTTCATCCAAGGTTTCAGATTCAGACTTGACTCGTTTGTGGCATATGCGCCTTGGGCATATGAGCGAGAGAGGGATGACAGTTTTGAGCAAACAGGGTTTGCTATGTGGCCAGAAAACTGAGAAGCTGGATTTCTGTGAGCATTGTGTCTACGGCAAGCAATGCGGGGTAAAATTCAGTACAGCTGTTCATCGCACCAAAGGCACGGTGGATTATTTTCACTCAGATCTTTGGGGTCCCGCAGAGGTAACTTCTAAAGGTGGTTTTCGTTATTTTATGAGTATTATCGATGATTTATCTCGTAAGGTTTGGGTGTATATGTTGAAACATAAGAGTGACGCCTTTAATACATTCAAACAGTTTAAAACTTTGATTGAGAATCAGACTGGTAAGAAAATAAAACGTTTGAGAACTAACAATGGTATGGAGTTTTGTCTTGGCGAGTTTGATAGGTTTTGCAGTGATGAGGGCATTGTGAGGCATCACACAGTGAGAAAAACCCCTCAGCAAAATGGTGTGGCTGAACGAATGAATAGGACTCTTTTGGAGAAGGCACGTTGTATGTTGTCCAATTCCGGATTGGGCAAAGAATTTTGGGCTGAAGCCGTTTCCACGGCATGCTATTTGGTGAACAGGTCTCCGTCGACTGCTATTGAGTGTAAGACTCCGTTTGAGGTTAAGGATACAGTTCAGGAACAGAGTGTTCCAAAGCAGGTGGAGTTGTTGAGTGAATCTTTCGACTCAGGGAAGAAGCACATTGAGAAGCCAATTGAAGAGGGGTTCAAGAGTTCAGACACAGAGGTTGATGCGTTAGTTGAGCAACCACGCACTATTGCTAAAGATAGGCCAAGAAGGGAGATTCGGCCTCCTGAAAGGTATTCGGCTTATTCTGAGATGGTGGCCTATGCTTTATCAGTTGCTGAGACAGTTGAGTATGAGGAGCCTTCAAGCTATACGGAAGCTGTTTCGAGCATTGAGTCTGCACAGTGGTCTGTTGCTATGAGTGAGGAGATTGAGTCTCTTCAGAAGAATCAGACATGGGAGTTAGTAGAACCGCTGAAAGGGAAGAGGATTGTTGGGTGCAAGTGGGTCTTCAAGCACAAACCAGGTATTCCAGGGGTAGAAGATGCTCGGTTCAAATCTCGGCTAGTGGCGAAAGGATACAGCCAGAAGGAAGGTGTTGATTACAATGAGGTATTTTCACCAGTTGTAAAACATAGTTCCATTCGCACTTTACTTGCTATTGTTGCATGTTATGATCTTGAGTTAGAGCAACTTGATGTCAAAACTGCGTTTTTGCATGGCGAGTTTGAGGAACAGATTTATATGTGTCAGCCTGAGGGATTTGTTGTTTCTGGTAAGGAGGATCACGTTTGTTTACTTCGTAAATCTTTGTATGGCCTCAAGCAATCCCCTAGGCAGTGGTATAAGCAGTTTGACACTTTTATGATAAGCCAGTCATATTCTAGGAGTGAGTATGACAGTTGTGTGTATTTTCGAAAGCTTCCAGATGGTTCATTTGTTTATCTACTGTTGTATGTTGATGATATGCTTATTGCTGCCAAGAGTGTATCAGAAATCAACAGGTTGAAACAACAGTTAGGTGGTGAATTTGAGATGAAAGATTTGGGTGCGGCAAAACGTATTTTGGGTATGGAGATTTGCAGAGATCGAGCAGCTGGCAAATTATTTTTGAATAAGAAGTCTTATGTTCTTAAAGTGCTTGAGCGCTTTGCAATGCAGAACTCGAAGCCAGTCAGTACCCCTTTGGCAGCACACTTTCGACTTTCAACTGAGTTGTCACCACAGTCGGAGGATGAGCAAAAGTATATGTCTCAGGTTCCATATTCATGCGCAGTTGGGAGCCTTATGTATGCTATGGTATGTACTCGTCCTGATATTTCACATGCAGTTAGTGTCGTTAGTCGTTATATGGGGCGTCCAGGAAAGGCACATTGGGAGGCTGTGAAATGGATACAACGGTATTTGTGCGGAACTGCAGGTGTTGGTTTATTATTTGGGGTTGCCAATTCTGGTGATCATGCTGTTGGTTATGTTGATTCGGATTTTGCCGGTGACCACGATAAGAGGAGGTCTCTGACAGGTTATGTTTTTACTCTGTCCGGAAGTGCCATTAGTTGGAAAACTACTTTACAGGCTACAGTCGCGCTGTCTACAATAGAAGCGGAGTATATGGCCATTGCTGAAGTTGTGAAGGAGGCATTGTGGATGAGAGGTTTGCTTTGTGAGCTTGGTCTTGCACAGGGTGTGAGTTCAGTATTTTGTGATTCGCAGAGTTCTATACATTTGACTAAAAATCTGATGTATCATGAGAGGACCAAACATATCGATGTCAGGTATCACTTCGTTCGGGATATCATCTCACAGAAGCAAGTTGAGGTGAAGAAAGTGAGTACGGCAGATAACCCAGCAGATATGTTGACTAAACCGGTTCCGGTTGCCAAGTTCAAGCATTGCTTGGGCTTGCTTGGTATTTGCAGTTGATTGCCCCTCGGGGGCATTTGGCGAGTGAGAGGTTAGAAGGGGAGAACTATATTTGGTGATTTGGTTCAGTGGAATTCAAGTCAAGGTGGAGAATTGTTAGGAATGCCTTGTATTCCTTAGTCCCACATTGGTTAATTATGTTGTTCCCGTTTTTGTAGCCTATTATAAATAGGGCATTTGGGGAACTTCTAAAGTATCTTTTTGGGCTTTCATATTTGTGGCCTTCATAGAGTTACGGATTATTGCCGACTATTTGTTTCTCTTCTTCACGTTGATTAGTGAATCCTCTCTCTCCTCGCCCGTGGACGTACCCATCTTGGGGAACCACGTATATCTTGTGTCTTTGTGATTTCTTGTTTAGTTTTTCAATTTCTCGTTCTTAGCTTGCATTCATAGCGTTCGTTACAACAGGTTCGTCCAGCGAGGCTAGGTGAGGTGCTGAAGCAAGGGGTAGAATGGGCGAGGCAACTAGAAACTGGAAAACAATGGTTTGGGTCGCCATTTTGGCCTCGCCGGAGCTTTGCCAAGACTGGTGGAGATGCTCTTAGAAGCTGGACCGTCCCGTTAGGTTTTTTGTGGATCCTTTTTAAGTGTTCAAAAAAATTTTTCCCGTAACATTTGTTGAGACCATCAATTAATCGTGCTGAGAATTTTGGATGGGAGAAACACGAAACTCTCCTAAAATACAAATTGAAACAGAAAAATAGAACATGAAATGCAAAAACGAAATAGAGAATATTTCGGAAAAACACTTTTTCTTTTAAAAAAGAGAAATGTACAATTGACGGACAATTTTCTTCAAGAAAAAATAGAACCTTTCTATCACACGGGTAGTGATCAATATTTGGTCGATGTAATCAAGAGGGCTCTTCAAGGGACCAATACAAATAGACCAAACTTTTTGTTCCCATAGATAAAGAATGTTATTCACTTGAGTAGATAATATAACACTTTTTAATATTGGCAATAAAATTTTGTTAAAACTCGACAATATATATATATAGACACAATACGGATCCTACAAGTGATCCCTTATTTTAATAAAATGCGGACCTCCCCATTTCCGATCAAATTTTTGATGATCTGAACCGTTCAATGTGTGCAGAACGTGATTTTAAAGGTTCCCCAGAGAAATCAGCAAAAAATATGACCGGAAAGTGCTTGTTATATATATGTGCATATTTTTTTCTCGGCAAAAAGAATTATTATTTTTTGAAAAGTTTACAAAGATTAAAAGAATAAGGACAAACAAAAGCAACCCGAAACCCGAAGAAAAACGCTAGCCAGAGACCAACAAAGAAAAGGAAAACAACACAAACACAGCTACACCAACACAAAACCAGCCACCCAAGACCAACAAAGTAAACAACAGCACAATGCCGGCCCCGGTATTTGGGTTGCCCGAGCCCAACATTATGTTTTGTTGCCCACCTACTATAAAGTCATACAAAAAAAAAAAAAAAAAATTTTCAAGTACCAAAAAAAAGTTACATTATTTTAGCTTGAATTACATCAAGAAAATCAACATTAAAATGTAAATCCTGTTTATAGTGCTTTATGATTAGCACGATCCGATTTAAGAAAATAACTTTTTCTAACATTTTTTGAAGCAAAATTTTAATTGAGTCATCGCAGTTTACTTATCTAAAAACTCGGGGCCCATTTTGCTATCTTTTGTTTTTTGGGTTTTATTGTTGATATATGTAAGAGAATGACTTGTCTTGAAAAGCATAAGAAGTAAAAAAGCCCCAAAATGTCCAAAAATATTCTTAGTTGAATTGCGTCTCATTTACAATTGAGATAATTGCCAATCTCTTTAATTTTATATTGTGAAATGGTAGTTCGAAAATAAAAATAAAAACCGTGTTAACTTACTTTATTTATTTAGCTATGACTTTTTTTTAAATCAAATGTAAGAATATATAATTTATAAATTATCGTTGGGAGGGGGAAAAAAAGAGGTAGAACAAAAATTGTGGATTGGAGGAAACAAAAAGAGAAAAAGAATGGAGGAAAATAAATAAGAACCGCGCTGCCTGGGAATCAAACTCGAGAGCCCCGGCATCTGTAACAATAGCAGTGACCACTACAGCTACCGAATGGTTGTGCTACAAAGGGAAACTCATTTAATTTATAATCTAACTCAAAAACTTTTTTTTTTGGCCCCAGCCCGGGGGGCTGCCCAAGACCGAGGGCTTGCGGGGCTTACCCCGGGGCCGGCCCTGCAACAGCAAGAAGAGAAAACAAACCAAAACCATCAGACTCAAGCAGTCAAGCTTCGGGTATCTGGAACTAACTCCTTTTTTGGTGCATGGTCCCTACTAAGTTTTTTCTTCAATTATTTAACTGTCATTTCTCTCTCTCTCTCTCTCTCTCTCGTTATTGCCTCAAAAACCTCTTTTAAAATTCAAACCAATAACAGAGTCAAGATTTTTTTTGATTGACAACAAAATTATTATTGCTCCATAAAGGATATATCGAGGAGGCCAAACTCCAATTACAAGAAGGATTTGGATCAAAGAGATGGCCACAAGAAAGGAAAAGAAGAGAAAAGAAAAGAGATTAAGGTACTTTGGGTTTGGTTTTGTAGTGCGTATTACAGGACAAAGTGATGGCCACAAGAAAAGAAAAAAGAAAAGGAAAGAAAGGAGATTAAGGTACTTTCGGTTTGGGTTTGGATTTGCGTTTGGGTTTTGGTTAAAGTAGTTTACGTCATTGTGGAGGTGTTTCGGTTTCTTAAAAAAGGAATTTTTAGAAAAGGAAAATAATTTCAAACTCAAAAATAATATTTACGCAAATAATTTTCCTACCAATATGGATCTTGTTTGATAGATCTTATTGAGATATTTTAAACGGTACAATCGAGCCGAACCTTATTAAGTTCGGCTCGGGTTCATTAAGGTACTAGTTAAGTTCGAGTTCGATTTGAGTCTGAACAACTTGGCTCGAGTTCGGCTCATTAAAAATTTTCAAAGCTTGAGTTCGGCTCGGTTTGACTTGTTAAACTCAAACAAACCAAGCCGAGACAAATCTAGGCTTGAATTGAGCTCATCAAGGCTCGGGTTTGGTGCGGCTCGGCTCATTAAACTCAACCAAATCCAAACCCTCTTATTGGTCGTACAGAATTTGAGAGAAAAATAAGTATTAAATTATATATATAACCTTGAAAATTTTTATATTTGCATATAGAACCTATTGAATTATTAATTATATTTAACTACAGGTTCGCGAGCCTAACCGAGCCAAATACTATAAGGTTCAGGCTCGGCTCATTGATCAAACGAGTTTAACATTGAGGTTCGGGTTTGGTTCATTTAATAGATGAATCGAACTCAAACGAACCTTTACTGAGCCGAGTCTTAAACAGTTCACGAATGACTCAATTCATATACAGACCTGCATGCATGCCTCCTCTTTAGGTGCATGGCTAAGGTGCATGGACGATAATAGAGATTGGGGTCCAAAACCTTTCAGGTTTTTGGACATTTGGCTTTCTGATTCTAATTGTATGAAGGTAGCTAAAGCGGCATGGGATGAGGTACAATTAAGCGGCTGGGCCGGGTTTATCATTGTGCAGAAATTAAAAGCCATCAAGAACAGATTAAGGGTCTGGAATAAAGAGAATTTTGGAGACATCAATTGTGCTTTACAAGACTCTGAAGCTAAACTCCATCACTTCGACACTTTATCTGAAGTTAGGCAATTGAATGAAGAGGAAAAGGCATTGCAATGTTCTGTCAAGTCAGATTATTGGAGGCTGTCCAAACTGTCGGAATCCCTATGGAAACAGAAATCTAGAGTGAAGTGGTTGAAATTGGGAGATAGAAACACCAGGTTTTTCCAAATCACAGCTAACAATCGATTCAAGAGGAACTTGGTGGGTTCAGTAAAGATGAATGGGTGCCTGCTGGTGGAACCGGATCATATCAAAGAAGCCGCTACACAATTTTTTCGGAATAATTTTAAGGAAGACAGAAGGATTAGACCACTGTTGGGGGGGTATTTTTCCAGAATGATAGAACCAGATAATGCTTTACAACTGGAGAAACAATTTGAGGAAAAGGAAATTTTGGCAGCCCTACAAGGATGCAGCAATCTAAAAGCACCGGGGCCCGACGGCTTTAATTTTTCATTTGTTAAGAAAGCTTGGGAGTTCATGAAAGAGACGGTCACTCAATTCTTCACTGAGTTCCATGCCAATGGGAAGCTTACTAAAGGTATCAATTCCACTTTTGTTGCTTTGATTCCTAAAGTAGCTTGTCCGGTCTCTTTTAAAGAGTATAGACCCATAAGTATGGTGGGGTGGGTGTATAAGGTTCTATCTAAAGTTTTGGCGAATAGAATTAAAGAGCATATGCGGTCAGTCATTGGGGAGTCCCAAGCTGCTTTTGTATGCGGGAAACAAATTCTGGATGGTGTCCTTATAGCCAATGAGGCCATTCATAGTTGGAAAAATAGGGCGCACGGGGGTCTTATTTTAAAACTGGACTTTGAAAGAGCATACGATAGTGTCAATTGGGGCTTTCTAAACAACATGCTGTTGAGAATGGGATTTGGGGATAGGTGGAGAGGCTGGATTATGGAGTGTTGCTCTACGGTCTCTATGTCAATTTTGATCAATGGTTCAGCATCTCAAGAATTTTATACGGAAAAGGGATTGAGGCAAGGGGATCCTATATCTCCTTTCCTCTTTAACATTATTGTAGAAGCCCTTAATATCATGCTAGAAAGAGCAAAGGAAAGGAATATCATAAAAGGAACCAAATTGGGGAGCAATGGGGTTTCATTATCTCATCTTCAATTTGCGGATGATACTATCCTCTTTTGCAACAATGACCTGGAGGAGATGGCAAACATCAAAAGAATTTTAAGGTGCTTTCAACTGATGTCTGGGTTGAGAATTAATTTCTCAAAAAGCTCTCTTTGTGGTGTGAATGTCCCACCCGAAGCCATAACTTCATTGGCTCGTATTATGGGATGTAAGGTGGAAAAATTACCAATCAAATACCTTGGCCTGCCCTTAGGTGCAAACCCAAGTAGAATCAAGACTTGGGATCCCGTAATTGAAAGGACTGAGAAGGTCTTGAGTGTTTGGAGATCACAGTGTATTTCGACAGGGGGGAGAATTACTCTTATCAATTCCAACACTACAAACATCCCCATCTACTTTATGTCCTTATTTAAAATGCCAGTAGCAGTCGCGAGGAAATTGGAGAAATTGCAGAGACAGTTCTTTTGGGGCGACGCTAGTGATAAGAAGAAGATTCATTTGGTAAAATGGGATGAGATTACAAGGAAGAAATCTGATGGTGGGTTGGGGGTAAAAAAAATGCTCCAACAAAATTTAGCACTTTTGGCCAAATGGTGGTGGAGATTTGGTAAAGATAAAGAGTCTCTCTGGGTGAAAGTCATTAAGGGTAAATACAAATTGGATGGAAATTGTTGGCTCCCTTATGGTCATGGTTCAGGCCCTACCTCTAGAATTTGGGCAGATATCTGCTCCTTGGAAACTGCCTCATCTCAACTGGGGTACTCCATCCGAGAGAGCTTCAGAATACAGGTAAATGCAGGTAATGCCACTATATTTTGGGAACACGTTTGGCTGGGTGAGGTACCATTGAAAGAAGAATATCCTAGATTGTTTGCACTATCTACCCAAAAGGAGGAGTTGATCAGCAATATGAGGGGAGACACTGGTGGGGGGTCATGGGAACTTATGTTCAGGAGAGATATGTTTGGGCGGGAGAAGAGAGAGATGGATAACCTGAGGCAGCGACTCCAACGGGTGATGTTAAACCAATCAAAGCCTGATGCATTAATGTGGCGTTGGACGGGGGATGGTAATTTCTCTGTGAAATCAGCTTATAGGCAACGGGAGCTGCTATCCCATGCAAGCAATGATCTCCTCGGCTCTCTTTGGAAGAACTTATGCCCTCCAAAGGTGGAAATTTTTGCTTGGTTCGCTGTCAAGGAAAAAGCTATCACCAGGTCAGAACTCCTAAGTAGAAATGTGATAAACGAGATTCAATTAGCTTTATGTCCTCTGTGTTCTTTGCATCTTGAAACTCATCAGCACTTATTTCTACATTGCCATTTCTCTTGGAGTGTTTGGTCAATAATTTTGAAGTGGTGGAATATAAAATGGGTATGCCCAATATCGGTTCCGAAATTAGCTAGTTGGTGGTTTGCAAATGGGTTCTCCAATTTGGAGAAACATATTTGGGAAGCTTGCTTCTATGCGACACTATGGTCCCTTTGGTTGGTGAGGAATGAATACATCTTCAATAACTCAACAAAACAGGCTTCGGAAGTGGGAGATATAGTTAAAACTAGAGTTGCGATGTGGATGAAGGTCAAGTTCGACATCAAAGTCTACACCGTGGAAGAGTTCAAGATCTTTCTAAATGGTATCAGAAAATTGAAGTTGTAATCTAGTATTGAGGTGTGTTATCCAACTATAGGTTGGATGTGTTGTATTTTCGTGGTGCTCCTATGCTTTATGAGCTACGTTGTTCTCCCTCGATGTAACCTTTCGAGTAATATAAAATGTTTCGTTTGCCGAGCAAAAAAAAAAAAAATTAACAGGGCTCCTCCCACTCACAACCCTACGCATGCGGTTGGTGAGATACATATAGCTAATAGACTGACAGTGTTGGATCAAAGAGATGGCCACAAGAAAGGAAAAAAGAAAAGAAAAGGAGAGATTAAGGTACTTAATTTGGGTTTGGGTTTGCGTTTGGATTTGGCTAAAGTAGTTAGAGCATCAACACCAGATGAGGTATATTTATAAAATTAGCTAAAATAGAGAAGTAAAATCCAAAAACACTACTGCAGCAGATTAGCAAAACACAATTGTAAAATACATTTCTATGGATGGGTTAGCTAAAAATAGCTACGCACTATTCAACCAGGTATCTGCTTTTTTATTATTTTCCTAACAACTCGCTCTTATTTGTACTTTAACAGTGATGAAGAAGAAGAAAAGAAAAAAAGGAAATAAAAGTAATAATATTTTAATAGAGAATAGGTAAAATAGATAGTATTGGTGTGGTATTGAAAGAGATGCAAGTAAATAGAATGAAAAAATTACACTATTCACTAGCATTTTTACATGACAACTGGTAAACTTGCTCTTACATATATTGTTTTCTGGTGTAGTCGCAAATAGGACTATACCATAAAAAAAAAGGACGATTATGCATCTTTAAGGTTATGTTAAAAATTCTATTTATGGTTAGTTTCAAATTTTATAGTTTATTTGTTATTGCATTCAATATGGTTCAATTTTTTTTTTGTTACGTATTGTTTCAGTCCATTTGTTTCGAATTTTTTAAATGTTTCTTACATATGTATTATTTTGGTTAATTATGTGTGACAAACAAATTTTGACTAAAATTGGTAGGAAATGTCCAACGTTCTGAGCACAGCTGCATGGGGACAAAGGTAAAGGGCATTTCCCCATCAAGTTCTTAAAAAAATTTCTACCGGCTTTTACCTTTTATGTTTAATTTTCTCGAATTATTTGTTATTGGGCCTATATTTTTTTCTGATAAAACGTCGTAAATTGCCTTTAAATATTTTACTCCCTTCGTCCTTTTTTAAGTGTACTGCTTCGTAATTCCAACTTATTAAAAAAACATCATCATTATACCTTCACATCAACTTTTTTTTTTTTTTTTTGGTCGGCAAAAGAGAAATTTTATTCAAAACTCGAAAAGGTACATCGATCAAGGGAAAAAGTAAGAATGCATCACTACTAGAAACATACATCCCAACGAGGTTGGCACCTATGTCCTAATACTATCATGTGCATACCACAATCCCGGAGAAATTCAAAAAGAAAGACATCCAATAAAGTATTGGACATACCCCAAAAATAATCACAAAATCAGATCCATATACTAAATTTTGATCCTCCTGATTCCATCCAAACTCCTCTTGAAATCCTCAATGGAATAATCCTTGATGTCAAACTTTCCTTTTATCCAAAAGCCCATTCTAGTCTTGACCAAGTCACTCAGCTCTTCCACATCTTTTGAGACATTGTTGAAAATAAAATCATTCCTTGCTTTCCAAAGTGTCCACAAGACTGCAAAAAAACATGTCTCCCAACAGAACTTTTCTAAATTTTTAAATCTGTGAGAAAACCACCAATTCATGAGCAAAGTTAAAGAACCAGGACAAACCCATGTTGTGTCCCACCACCTAATGATTGAGGACCAAAGCTGCCACGAAAATTTGCAAAACAGGAGCAAATGCACTGGTGACTCAATATGTAGAGAGCAAAAGGGGCACAGATCATTACCTGAAACAAGGATTCCTCTGCTGCACAAAATGGATCTTGTTGCTATTCTATTTTGGACGGCCTGCCAAACGAAAACTTCAATTTTTGGGGGACATAAATTCCTCCAAATCACACTGAGCCACCCATTTTGATTTTCCATCTGGTTTTCCCATTCTACATAAGCTGAGCTTACTGAGAAAATTTTGTTGGCATTCCACCTCCATTCCATAATATCATCTCTGGACCTATCCATCTGGTATCCTTGAAGTTTCTGAAGAAGCCTCTGTTTTTGCTCTTCTTGCCACACACGCAAAGGTCTTTTGAAAAGCAGATTCCAGGCAGGTTCGTTTCCCTCTTGTAGCATGTCTTTTATCAAGGAATTTTTCTGCAATGATAATAGGAACAGCCTAGGAAATTCTTGTTTAAGTGTTACTTCCCCAATCCAAATCTGGTCCCAAAACCTTATTGAAGCCCCTGAGCAAACTCTGATTCTAAAACCTTGTTGAATTACGTTACAAAGTGTTGAGGACTCCTTACCTATGGAGCAAATGTCACTCCACATAGTTGAAACTTTTCCAGAATTTGGAATTGTTGGAACTGAGCAATCATTCCTCAAACCGTACTTACTTGAGACCACCTTGGTCCATAGGGCATCCTTCTCCTTAGTAAACCTCCACCACCATTTTGCAAGTAAGGCCTCATTATGAACCATTAGTCTTTTGATTCCTAATCCCCCACACCCTTTGCTCCTAGTTACTGACTCCCATTTCACTAGGCTCATCTTTCCCTTTTCACTTGCACCTCCCCAAAGAAATTTTCTTTGCATTTTCTCCAAGTTCTTTGCCACTCCCACTGGAATTTTGAACAGTGACATGTAGTATATAGGTAGAGAGCTCAAGGTGGATTTGATTAGAGTAATCCTTCCCCCTGTGGACAAAAATCTGGTTTTCCATAGGGCTAATCTCTTAGAAAACCTCTCGACAATTGGCTTCCAAGTCTTTACCCTTCTAGGATTAGCTCCCAAAGGAAGACCTAAGTAATTCATTGGGAGCTTACCTTTCAAACAGCCCATAATCTCAGCCAAAACCTCCACCTCCTGATCTTTAATACCCACACCACACATCATGCTTTTAGAGAAGTTTATCTTCAGTCCGGACATCAGTTGGAAGCATCTAAGAATCCTTTTAACACTTCTAATCTCCTCTGGATCGTTATTACAAAAAATTAGTGTGTCATCTGCAAACTGTAGGTGAGTCACAACCAGTCCAGTAGGCCCAATCTCCACCCCTTTAATCAAACCCAGACCTCTTGCTCTTTCAAAAAGGATGTTGAGAGCTTCTACCACAATATTAAAAAGGAAAGGGGACAAGGGGTCTCCCTGCCTCAGACCCTTGTGAGATTTGAATTCCTGAGTCGGTGACCCATTTACTAAAATTGACAATGACACAGAGGAAATGCATTCCTTGATCCAATTACACCACTTTTCTCCGCAACCCATTTTCCTTAGTAGGTCCAACAAAAAATTCCAGTTAACACAATCATAAGCTTTTTGAAAATCAATTTTCAGTAGGATACCTCCTTTCTTGTTATTTTTCCACAAATGGATAATTTCATTTGCAACAAGGGCACCATCCAGAATATGTTTGCCTCCCACAAAGGCAGCCTGGGCCTCACCAATCATCAAATGCACAGAACGCTTAAATCTGTTTGCTAACACCTTAGACAGGATTTTATAAACACATCCAACTAAACAAATTGGTCGGAAATCAATAAAAGAAGCTGCCCCATCAACTTTTGGAATTAAAGCAAGGAAAGATGAGTTAATACCTTTTGCTAATTTGGCATTACTGTGAAACTCCTTAAAAAAATTCATTATCTCAGTCTTCATAAATTTCCAAGCCTTTTTAATGAAAGAGAAATTGAAACCATCTGGACCCGGGGCTTTGAAGTTATTGCATCCCTTAATAGCATCAGAGATTTCCTTTTCTTCGAAAGGACTTTCGAGTAGCGAGGACAACTCTGGAGGCAATATCCTTGGGAAAATCCCTCCCAAGGTATTTCTGCAAGGATGCTCCTCTTGAAAAATGGATTCAAAATATTTGACTGCTTCAGCTTTAATATCCCTTGGATCTTCCACCATTCTCCCCTCCACCTTCACAGCTCCCATAATGTTTCTTCTAAATCGATTGTTAGTCACTATCTGAAAGAATCTAGTGTTTCTGTCCCCTAGCTTCACCCAATTCACTCGAGATTTCTGTTTCCACATTGACTCTGCCATTCTAGAAACAGCCCATAGCTCATTCCTAATGGCATTCCTAGCTCCCTTCTCATCATCAGTCAATTGTCTTCCTTCCATAACGATGTCGAGATTATGCAACTCTTGTTCCAAGTTTTGTAGTCTAGTGTTAATGTCCCCGAATTCTTCTTTGTTCCACACCTTTAACCTCCTCTTCATAGCCTGCAATTTCTTCCTAATACGACATCCAGCCCATCCTTCCGCCTGGACACTCTCCCATTCTTCCTTAGCAATCATCATGCACTTTTTGTTTGCTAACCAACAATCCATGAACCTAAAAGGTTTAGGACCCCAATCTCTATTATCATTAGAGATGAGAATTGGGCAGTGGTCAGAGATTGGTCTATGGAGACCCCATTGAGCAATTTTGAAATTGTCTAGCCAACCTTGAGATAAAAGGAACCTGTCAAGCCTGCTTTGAGCTCCATTATCTTGGAAGTTAGTCCAAGTGAACCTTCTGCCTGCCATAGGCAAATCATGGACTTCCATGGCATTAATGAAATCATTAAAATCTCTCAATCTCACATCAACTTTTACCTTCACTTTATCTCCTTACCCTTTATGAAAATATCAACATCATTACATTTTTACTCACTAACTTTTCAAAATGGAATATAACTTTAGGGGCAAAATGAAAAATTCACAAACTTTTACCCACTAACTTTACAAAATAGACATTTGTTGAGAAACAACCTAAAATGAAATATTGAACTCTAAAAGAGAGACGGAGGGTGTATCAATGAGCAACCAACTGCAGTTGCAATCAATTCCTATAACCGCTTACCTGGATGAACGATCCCAAAAATTGAGGTGGGTTGTGAAAAGACCCACAAAAAGTTCTAACATCTCGGTCAAGTCCTAAAAGGGGTTAATTGAGGAGCTTTTACCCTTGTTAATTTTCTTGCTTATTCAGTACTTGGTTAGCTTTTACGAAGTCAAAATAAAATATGAATTGTTAACATAATTAACAGTGTCCGATCAAGTTTATTTTTTGAATGGCAAAAGAATTTTATTAATCTTTAAAAACAAATTATAAAGATTAAAAGGATCTAAAAAATGAAGCATGAAAGCAGAGCAAGAGCAAACCTACAAAAAAAGGCACTCCATACTCCGACAATCAAATGCCGCTAGGAACCAGAAGGGAAAATAACCGACATTGGATGGTGAGTAGCCAATCAAGGCCCAAAAGCCCAAAAAAGAAACACCACACCCAAGACCCAACGAAAGCCTAGAGGCACCTAAAAGAAACTCCGCTCCTCAATTAATACTCCGTACTATATATTTACAGGGACGTACGCCTTTGCAATATTCAAAATATGAACCGTTTTAAGCATTGTTGTTGGCCTAGAGTGAGCCCCAAACGTACTAATACTAGACCAAATTGAAGGATTATAAACTGGGCTAGAACTTGGCCCTTCAAGTATAGCCGGAGTCCGAGAAAAATTACGTTGGGAGCCTCCAAACGTAATTGTTTGTTTTGGGGTCTCAAAGCCCCTGGGTACAGGTATGTTTTTCAATAAATTTTTTCTGTTTGTCTCTTTTCACTCATTACTTTCAGAAATCTCCTTCAAAATTCAATTCGAATAAGGCCATATCCAGAATCTTCATGGATCAAGCTCCTCCTTAGCGTTCAATGCAAATCAATGGAATTACAGGTGACCAGAGCTAAAAAAGAGAAAAAGGAAAAAAATCAAATGAAAAAAAAAAACAGAAATTAATCAATAATTAAATACCTTGACTTTTTGTAGCTATGCATGTGACCGACGTCCTAATAGCTTGAGCAAAGGGAAAAGCTGGTTTGTGTGAACGATGATGATGAAACCATAATTAACCAAATTCTTTTGTGAGGGTGATTGATGGTGAGAAGCCAACCAAGGCCTAAAAGAAACACCACACGGTCCACACCCAAGATCCAACGAAAGCCTAGAGGCGCCTAAAAGGAACTCCGCTCCTCAATTAATACTATATATTTACAGGGACGTACGTCTTGCAATATTCAAAATATGAACCGTTTTAAGCATTGTTGTTGGCCTAGAGTGAGCCCCAAACGTGCTAAAATTAGACCAAACAGAAGGATTATAAACTGGGCTAGAACTTGGTCCTTCAAGTATAGCCGGAGTCCCAAAAAAATTACGTTGGAAGCCCCAGACGTAATATTTGTTTGTTTTGGGGTCTCAAAGCCCTTGGGTACAGGTACTTTCTCCAATAAATTTTTTCTATTTGTCTCTTTTCACTCATTACTCTAAAAAACCTCCCTCAAAATTCAAATCGGATAAATCCATATCCAGGATCATCATGGATCAAGCCCCTCCTTAGCGTTCGATGCAAATCAATGGAATTACAGGTGACCAGAGCTAAAAAAGAGAAAAAGGAAAAAAATCAAACGAAAAAAAAAAAAAACAGAAATTAATCAATAATTAAATACGTACCTTGACTTTTTGTAGCTATGCATGTGACCGACGTCGACCCAATAGCTTGAGCAAATGGAACAGCTGGTTTGTGTGAACGACGATGCTGAAACGTACCATAACCAAATTCTTGTGCAAGGGTGATTGATGATTGTAGATATGTGGCTCCGTTTCTGTGACAAGATCGACACCGGCCACCTTTTTAACGGTTGGCTTTGCCATCAACTTCTCAGAAGTTTACTCCTCTGATAAGCAATTAATCTTTTCCATGAACACTGCAATATTTAACGGTTGGCACAATGGTTTTTTTTTTTTTTCGTCTTTTCCTGTAGGTGATTCCATGTATGCGCGATTAATATTTTTTTTCTTCCCATGTCAGGCGTAATTTCATGGAAACCTGTCTGTGATTCCGCAATTCTTTGCCGCAACCTTCACTGAAATGCAATTTTCACCTTCGATGAATCATATGCTCCATGCATGTATTCGTATATGAATGATTCTTGTTTGTAAAAGTCTTTGTATGCATGTATACGTATATGAATGATTCTTGTTTGTAAAAGTCTTTGTATACGCGGTTTGATTGGTCTCCCAGAATTTAATTGAGGTACGTGAAAACTGAAGTTATTAAAAAAAATGGTGTTTTTACGCCATACGGTATGGATATGTTTAGAATCATTTAAATTTTTTTTTGATCAGCAGAAACAAATTTTATTAAAAACTTGCCAAGGATACATCAAGGAAAAGAAAAGCCTAATGCCATGATATTGATACATCCCTTGTTGGTCCTAAGAGCATCCGCATTGTAATAATCAAAACTAAGAGATTGTTAAAGTTAGCAATGTTCGATAAAAAAAGTGTTCACATTGTAATAACCAAACTTAGCAATCTCTTAGCAACTCATCAAATTTTGGCCTTTGAATAATCAAAACTAACAACTTTTTGCCAATAATCAAATCTAATGATCTCACATTTTCTCAATCAAATACACCCATCATTACACAAAACATTCTCTCTCTCAATAATATTTTCAAAAAATAACTTTTAAAAACTATTTTTTAAGAAAAATTTTAAAAAAAATAGTTTTAAAAAACTGTTATTTTGAAAAATTGTTTTTTAAAAAAAAAAAAACTGTTTTCAATAACCGTTTTTACACAAAAAAAAAATGTTTTCTTTTTGAAAAAAACTAATATTTTTCACTAAACTCTTTTTTTTCAAAAAAACTATTCAAATTATTATCATAATTGTGATTTTGATTCCATAGTTTTTTTTTTTTAATATTATTTTGATTCCATAGTTTGAGATGATTGAGAATAGTCATTTTCCATTGAAGAAATAAAGAAGAAAAAATAGGCAAGAATGGGAGTAGGTATGAAAAAATTGGAGGGGACGGGGAATAATTGGGGGACAAACCGGTGGGGTTTTTTTCCGGGATGAAATGAAGGGTAAAAGTTTAGAGGGAAGGAAGAGTTGGCAGTGGACCCATTGATTTTGATTATGGGTACAAAATGAACAATGTGAGACTTCATATTGCTAACTTTAGCAACCCTCTAAATGAATAATCAAAAGCTGACGTGGCAAGTTTTGATTATTCATTTTTGATTATTACATTGCGGATGCTCTAATTGTATGACTCCATAGAAAGATATTGTTGTGACTTCAATAAATAGATAACAAATTAAGGTTTAGTTTGGATGCCCGTAATCTTTTGTAGGAAGATGAATCAAATTCGTAGTAATTTGATACCCGGCGACGTTTGGATTAATTAAGTAATCTTCTCCCCAACGGATTGGTGCTTCTTTAATAACTCTTGCCTATTGGCTCATTTTACACATTGTGTTCTGATTTTTTAATTTGGTTTATTTAGCATGTTGACTTAAATACAAAATAAATAACTAAAAAAGTAAGAGCAAGGAACACCAAACATGACATGCCTTTTAGTCATGGCAACTAAAGTATTTTTATTACTATTTGTAGCCACCTTATTAGAATTTACCAAACTTGACCTCAACAACCACTAAAGACCATGCCAATTATAAGAGAAAATTTCTCTTATATCCCTTCGACTTTGACCAAAAATTCATTTTGGTCCTTCACCTTTCAATTTCAGCATAAAAATACTTCGACTTTCCAATTTTTTTCAATGTCATCCTTTAGAGATATATACACAAAAAATAGGATGTTTGGATCAAACAACCTACACAAATCGGATGCCGTTGATTCTTGCATCAGCCCCCTCGTTTTTTTTTTTATAAAATTTTTGAACGGCTTGGATTGGCCTTCTGGTGGCCGGAGACGGCCCGGCGTACGACTCAAAAAAAACAGATTCTTTTTAAAGGATGACATTGAAAAAAATTGAAAAGTCGAAATATTTTTATGCCGAAATTGAAAGGTAAATGACCAAAATGAATTTTTGGTCAAAGTCGAAGAGATATAAAAGAAATTTTCCTTATTCACATCGAATTTTTTTGTCAAAGTCGAAGTAGTAAAATTAATTAATGATGTTCCAATCTGCCTGTCTCCATCTCCACACAGAAAAAGTAGACATGTGTTTCCTTATTCTTTCCTCCTCTTAAAAAAAGAATCGCAATAGTTTTTTTTTTCTTTTTTAAATTATGGAATTACTGGGAAGTTCAGTAGTGGAGCACCAACTCATTTTGAGTTGGACTTGATCCGACAATTGACTGATCACCAGGTTAGCCACAGACGATTCATGACTCGCTTGGGTCGACTCAGAAGCCTAATTAAAGACTGATACACCACATATATAGTATGGTTGGTTCCTTAATCCCTCTTAAGGGAGTTCATGAGTTCGAGGTTTTTTTTTGAACGGAAATTTTTTTTTCTATTAATATTTGAAATTGTTATTAAGACTAACAAGAGCAATTAATGAGAAGGGAAAATGACGGCCCATGACGTGTTTTGATAATTAATACCCGACAAGAACATGCTGAGAACAGTTGTTAATGCTGTAAATGTTCTTGGCAAGTATTAATTATCAAAACACGTCCTGGGCCGTCATTTTCCCTAATGAGAATGGCAAAAAGTGGCCAGTCCGAGACGCAATTCCCAGAGTGGCAAGATGTCAACATAGAAAACACCCAATGACACTGCTAGCTCCTGAAGATTTTTGCTATCCTCGCTTATTTGCTTTTACTTTTTTAAGATTTTTTTCTCTAAAGTGAACTGTTCTCATGTTTACTTTCAAAATTTCTTTTTTTAAACTTTTCAAATTCGTCTCGACGACATGAAACAAAAAAGCGAATTTTTTTTTAAATTAAAAAGAACTGCTATGGGTACTGACACATAGAGTACCGACAATGTACATATGGGTCTGTCGGACCCACACGACAGATCTGAACCGTTCATTATTATTAGAACATTTTTTTATGGAGGTAGTTCAAAATTCATCACAAAATAATATCGGTAAGTGCTTGTTCCATACAAATTGGATGTACGGAACAAGCACTTACCGATATCATTTTGTGCTCATTTTAAACCTAGTTTAATAGAAAAAATATTTTAAAAATATTGAACGGATCAGATTTGTCGTTTGGGACCAGTAGGTGGGTCCCATGGACCCATATCTATATGGTCGGTACATATAAGTCAGTACCTATATCGTTTCCGGAAATTAAAAGAGGAACCTCAATAACCTAGAAATAAGCAAAATATGTAAACAACTTTTGCTTAAAAAATAGACATTAATAAAAAAAAACCCAATGAATCTATAAAAAGTTTAGAGATTAAATTCTTTACATCTCCGGTGTAAAACATTTGTTTCCGCCAAATCAATTATATTGCACCACGTCGCCATGTTCTATTGATTGGGACCACTACTTTGCAACGTGCCGCGATCTAATTGATTTAGAGGAAACAAATTTTTACACCGGCAAATAATTTATTCTCAAAAGATTAAGCAAAAGAAATAAGCAAGGAAAGTGAAATGGGCTACCTTATCGGAATAAAGTATAGCCTTAATTTTTGTACAGATACATAATAAACTAAACGGAAAAGACTACAATACACATCCCTTATTTGGGTGTATATCATATACACCCCCAAAATGTTACGAATTGTGGAGAAAATGTTATGAATCGTATTGTTAAAAAGTTACGAATCGTATAAAGGTTATGAGATACACCAAAATGTTATAAATCATAATGAAAATATTACGAATCGTACTACTCTGCTGAAAAGGTTATGAATTCTAGAACAAAATTTACGAAGCAAACTAAAACGTTATGAATGAACTTTAAAATATGTGCATATGGTACACTCTTTTAAGAAATGTGTATTGTAGAAACTTTTCCTAAACTATATATAACGTGTTGCATTAACAGGTGCACCCGTATCTTCTGTCATAATCTTTCAGATTAGTTAGACTTACGGGTCCCCCTATGCTTAGGACTAGGCTAGGGCGCACTACCAAAGCAGTTTTGATGCCTTCACCTCCACTAATCGCAAACCAACAATCTCACCGTCGTCCTGTTCATAAGAGTTGATAACACGATGGAGGTTTTAAATCGGAGACCTATAACAATTGAATATGAGCGGTATAAATTAATGATAGACACTTTGTACTCCTATGCATTGGCTGATGGTTTTAAGACCCCCGCACACCCCATCCATGATTCTCCCTTGGTTAGATATAGGTTCCATGCATTGTGTGAAACATGATATCGATATTTGTTTAATAATCTACGTTTGCTTATTTTCATCCTTAATGCAATTTTAAAAAAAATTGAAATAATATTTTTTCTTGTTTTTGTAATTTAATTATTTAACACAAGGAAAAGAGACAAGCAATAAGCAAAAAATCTGTCTTTTCTAATAGTTTTTTTCATAAGTGATATTTTTTTCAAATTTAATCCATATCTTTTTACTTTTTCGATTTCTATCGTCAAGACACAACTTTAAGTCTTTAACCTAAAAAAATTGACTATTACATTTCTTTAAATTTTAGGGAAAAAAATACTGATGCAAAATGAATTTCGGATCCTCGTAAAATTCAAAGTCGAAAAAGAAAAGATGATGAATTTGGGCCACGAAGTGCAGTTATGGACGGTGCACTAATGAACTATTGTACTACACTTTTACTATTGTCTGTCTTGGTTGGTGGTCATCCAGTAACCGGCACGCGTGAGCCATTCTGGGTCCTGCACAAATAATTCAATCTGTTTAATAATTAAAAAATAAATTTGGGTGGCTTTGTGAAGCTCAATTGGATAAGTGTAGGTATTTGATTCAATCTTTTTTCAATTTTAATTTGTGTGAAAAGTTGAACGATTGAATCAAATACCTATACTTATCCAATCGAATTGATAATCCCAAGGGCCACTCGAATTTTTCTTAAAATTATTGAGAACAATTTGAATTATCCGTGCGAAATTCAGAGTGAGCCCCACGTACTGATTTGTGCACCGTCGCTGAACTAAAAAATCGGTGAGTTGGGTTAGGGTCAACTGGTCAAGTAGGGCCAACTCACCTGAATTCCCACTGCATTGAGTAGCATGCACTTGCAGTTAGGACCAAGTCCTGTCTTTTTGCCTTTTGTACTTTGTTTGACCTAGTTGTATTTTTACCGGTACAAGTCCACAAAGTACAGCAACTATATATAGTAAAATAGTCAATATATGCATGTTAATTACAACGGACATATAAATTCTCTCTCTGCCCTTTTTATTTGATCTTTTTTAAAAATCGTGAATTTTGTTTTTTATAGTCCGATGTCCAAGCTAATTTGCGCATACCTCAATTTAATTTGAAGTCCAAGAATGTGAATTTGTTACACAAGAATATGCTATTTTGTCAATAATATTTCTTTGATTTTTTTTTTCCTGTCATTTGGTGCAAAGTAAATTTAACATAGAGGCTTGGTACGGTTCAGAACATTCGGTCCATAAAAATATACGGGAAAGAAAACGGATGGTCCAAATTCACTTTCAAGTATCCAGAATCCTAACACTTTTGTTTAACATATATAGGCGGTATCTTGGGTGCCAACTTAGTTGAGATTTTTTTCCTTCTCTACAATACTTAGTTCTTTCCCCCCAGATGTACCCACTATCGAGTTTTTTTTTTGCACTCTTTCCGATGATTTGAGCTCTTGTTCTTAATTCTAATCCTTTGTAACCATGTCATTAGATTAATAAAATTCTTTTCTCGCAGTTCAAAATAAATCACTGAGTCAGTTTTCATAAAATTCCTTTGCCCAAAAAGAAAAATTTTTTTAACATATTACCAATGAAAATATGCTTTTTGGCCCGAAAAGAACACGCTTACGAAAAAGAGAAAAAACAAAGAGGGCGAGTGACCAGTGACATCAATGACACCCCAAATATTCCAACTTTCCTTTTGTATCCCAAATTTTCAAACTCGGCCCAATTTGACTTTCAATATTTCCCACTTGAACACACACTATTGTCCAGTCCACATTGGAACGCTGCTTTTTGCCTATAAATTTGCTTCTCTCCCTCTCTCTGTTTCATTACCATTAACTCAAACCCACAACGAAAAAAAAAACACAACACAACAACCAGAGCAGACAACAAGGCACAAGCAATCCAATCATGGAGCTGTTCTATCCATCACTCCTTGGCTTCTTTGTCCTCTTTGTCACCCTCTCTTTTCACTTCCTTTTCGCTCAAAAATCCGGTTCCAACAAGGGTAACCTACCACCCGGCAGGACCGGCTTCCCGGTGGTGGGCGAGAGCCTCGAGTTTCTCTCCACCGGATGGAAGGGCCACCCCGAGAAGTTCATATTCGACCGCATAGCCAAGTACTCGTCTTACGTGTTCAGGACGAGTCTCTTGGGCTCTCCCGCGGTTGTGTTCTGCGGGGCGGCTGGCAACAAGTTCTTGTTCTCCAACGAGAACAAGCTCGTCCAGGCCTGGTGGCCGAGCTCTGTCGACAAGATCTTCCCGTCGTCGACCCAGACCTCGTCTAAGGAAGAGGCCATCCGGTTGAGGAAAATGCTCCCCAACTTCCTCAAGGCGGAGGCGCTGCAGAGGTACGTTGGAATCATGGACGAGATCGCTCAGCGACACTTTGCAACCGACTGGGAGAACAAGGACCAGGTTGTGACGTTTTCTCTGACCAAGCGCTACACGTTCTGGCTCGCCTGTCGCCTGTTCGTTAGCGTCGAGGACCCTAAACAAGTGGCCAAGTTCGAAGACCCCTTCGGTGTTTTGGCCGCGGGGCTGTTGTCCATTCCGATAGACCTCCCCGGAACCCCGTTCAACCGGGCGATCAAGGCGTCCAATTTCATAAGGAGGGAGTTGGTGGTGATTATCAAGCAGAGGAAGCTGGATTTGGCCGAGGGAAAGGCATCGCCCACGCAAGACATACTGTCACACATGCTTCTGACGAGCGATGAAAATGGAAAGTTCATGCATGAGGCCGACATTGCCGATAAGATCTTGGGGTTGCTGGTTGGTGGCCATGACACTGCTAGCTCCTCCTGTGCTTCCATTGTCAAGTTCCTTGCTGAGTTGCCTGAGGTTTACGAAGGAGTTTACAAAGGTAATTATTTTCTTTCCTAGTCTATCCTTGATTAATTAAGAATTAATTTTGTATTACTGTTATCTTATTTTGTTTAATTTTATTTGTGAACAGAGCAAATGGAAATTGCAAACTCAAAAGCACCAGGAGAATTGTTGAATTTTAATGATATTCAGAAGATGAAGTACTCATGGAACGTGGCATGTGAGGTGATGAGGCTAGCTCCACCTCTGCAAGGTGCTTTCAGAGAAGCAATCACTGATTTCATGTACAATGGTTTCTCAATTCCAAAGGGTTGGAAGGTAATTAAGCAAATTTAATAGGAGCACTTAAATTGTCTATTTGTTGGATATGACATTCAACTATCTTTTAGTCAACAAATCAATAATTATTTTTACAATAGTGATGAGAATTAATACATCAGTAAATATGTAATTAAGTTTGATAAAATATCATTGTGTTAGAAGTGCATGGATCTTTTTTTATCAGCAAAAGATTCTTGTTTTAAATATTTGAAAAAGATAATAAGGATTTAATAGATCACGGGCACACCGGCAAAAACGCCACCAATTAAAAAATTGTTGTGTTAGAAGTGGATTTTGGCTTTCCGACTAGTCGATTATCAATCACTTATTTGCATTTGATGAGTGCTTAAGATTTTTATTTAATTCACAAGCCGTCCAATTAATTAAGCACTTGAAAGTATTTCATTAATAATCTTTATTTATTTGCTTTCTACGTTGATTTTCAGATATACTGGAGTACACATTCCACGCACAGGAATCCTGAGTTCTTCCCAGAGCCACTGAAATTTGATCCATCAAGATTCGAGGGATCTGGTCCGGCTCCGTACACGTTTGTGCCCTTTGGTGGAGGGCCCAGGATGTGTCCCGGGAAAGAATACGCCCGTTTAGAAATACTCGTGTTCATGCACCATCTAGTGAGGAGGTTCAAGTGGGAGAAAATGATTCCTAACGAGAAGATCATCGTCGACCCCATGCCTAATCCTGAAAAAGGCCTTCCAATCCGCCTTTACCCTCACAAGGCTTAGAAAGGATTAGAAAGAAGCTAAATAGTTACAATAAATTGGTAGAAACCAGATGTTTGTTTAACTCTTAAAGGGAGGCTGTTTTGGTTGTAAAGTCATCTGCTAGTGGAAATGTATTTTTATTGCTCCTTTGGTAAAATTAAAATGAAGAGAAATGAAAGCAAATGATAGCTATCTATTTTGCATGCCCATTTACGCGTCAAGTCTTTAAGGTGATGTTAGCCCCGTTCTACTAACTAACACAAGTACTTATTTTTTAAATTAAAGATAATGTATTATTAGAGAATGACCTGTCTCGTAAAAAATGTATTTTACGAGACAAGGGCTTTGTTTGATCTTTTTTATTTGATCAAACAAAAAAGACAAGAATAAGTACTTAAAAAAATAACGATCTAAGCGGAGCGAGGCCTGACTATTATGGGACTGCGGAGATGCTATTATTGTGGGTTCTTGGTCAACGGCGGTTGCTGCGGTTTGGTCTTTGGCCGGAGATGTTGTTGATGTTTCCCAGTGGTTATGGGGCTGTGGAGGCGGCGTGGTGGTTTGGCGTGGAGGCAGCAAATGGTAGGACTAGGGTTTAGGTGTTTTGTTTGCTGTTAGGTTTGGGTGTTTGGGCTGGATTAATTCTTTTGGGTGTGAGTTGGTTTCTTACCAATCTTTGGGTGTGTTTTTTTTCTTTTTTGTTTTAAAAAAAATGTGAGGTGAGGTGAGAGGTACTACCGTCTGTGCATGATGCTCTCTGGTGTATCATTACAGGGTTTTTGTTTTGTATCATTTCTATTAATGATATGAAAACCTTTTTTTGCTGATAAAAAAAAAAAACTATTACTTCTGAATTTCATTAACATAAAACAAAAATACAAAAAATAAAGAAGTGTTTTCGTTGATAACTTCAATAAGAAAAATTCTGGTAAAAGAAAACTAAAAACAAAGCTGGGCACAAGCTAACATATAGAATCAAATGATTTTATAGCTAAGTGCACTAAGACTACTTTTAATATGGTTTTTTTTTTTTAAATCGGCAAAGAAGAGAAATCAATAGATAGAAATAGGAATTAGAATACAAGAAAAGGCCTAAGGCCGAAGAGATAAGGATCACAAATTCACAATCCCAGCTAAGTTAATTCAAACCCTTCAAAAAAACCAAAGGCCATAAAAGGAAAAAGCCAAAGTTGGTAAGGAACCAACCAAGCGAAACAGATGCGAATACAAAGACTTTTAATACGCCTTTGCGCATTTTGGTCTTGTAACCAATGTTTTAGGTATAATTTCACAATTACAGCATAATAGTCTAAAGTCAAAATGAAACAATCTCGTAGAAGCTTTAATCCAGTATAAGTTACCGTAATGTGTAAAGTCCATTAATAAAAATATTTTAGAGTCTAGAGTCCGTGACAGGCAAAATTGCCATTAATGAGAAAATGGTTTTATTTGGCTAACACAAAAAATGTACCCTAGGGTTTTAGGAATTTTCGTAGGATTTTAGGGTGCACTTTCATATTATAGAATTTTAGTGGTTTAGGTATTTTCATATATAGGGTACCCTAAGGTTTTAGGTACTTTCATAGGGTACCCGAGGGTTTTAGGCACTTTTAACGCTGGTCAACCTTGGTCAACGCCGGTTAACCTTGGGAAGAGTTTTTTTTTGTAAATCCTAGGTAGAATGTCATTTAGACTTTATGAAAAAATATTTACGTCATTATGGCATAAACCCTTATAGTATATCTTCCTACTCAATTTATAGTATAAATCCTTATAGTATGTACAGAAGTCGGACAAAACAATTTATTTACCAAAAACTTATGAATCAAAGCATTGGTTCTTACCTTTGGCGCGGACTCGACGTCGAGACCTCAACGAACTGTCTTGAATCTTGATAGACCAAAATAAAACGCAAAGCTGATCAGAAACCGGAACAGCCTGAGGTCGGAAACTCTATTTTTCAACCGATTAATCAGCCACGGGGTTATTTAATCGAACTCTATTTTGACTAAATCACATGTGTAGAACTCTATTTACCTACCCCTCAGATATAAAATCGAACAACCCCGAGGCCGATTACCGAGCAGTGGATTTTGGTGGAGAGGAAACCGAGCGAAATGTTGACATCGGTTAAAAAAACAAAATTGATGACATTTGTGTAATAAATTTGAGACAGCCATTGAAAATTTAATCATAGCCATTGCAACAACTTATCCTTTTGATATAGGACAAAAATGGAGAGTTTTGTATTTTATTTTTATTGTTTTAGAATAAGATTTTGATTAGGAATATTTTCATTTAGGTTAGAATTATTAATTTTCCATATTTAGTTTGATTTTGATTTCTACTTTTATTAGGATTCTTGGTCTATAAGAATTAAGATTTTATTTTAATTAATTAGGAATATCTTTTCTTTAATGAAGCTTGTTTTGGCATGTTTTAAGATTTTTTTACAGTAGGATTTCTAGGATTAGGATCTTATAAAAAGGGCTATAACCTATTCAATTATTCAAATTTTATAATTTTTATCAATAATATTACAGAGATTTTCTCTTTCTTTCTTGTGCACAAGATTTGCTTGTTGCGACGGGTTTATCTCGTTTGAACTAATACGCTAATTAGTCTCTCATGAATTCTGCTGTGTTTGGGGACCCGACACTATTCTGTTTTGTATTATAGATCTTAACGCGACTGTCTGAAATTAATTTACATACCTTAATCAATTGGGCTCCTTATATTTAATTCGGTCAAATTGCAGACGTATAGCAATGACGTGTCAGGTTTTCTTTGTGTTAAGAGCCATGGAAAATTCTATTCATTTGCACCTCTATTCCTTAATAATTTACCACACGAAACTCAAATTCTTTCTCCAATTTCCAAAAGTAACCATTTTAGATGGGATTCTTTTCCTTTTTTACGAGCTTTGTTCTTTCTCTCTTGATGTACCCATTATCGAAATTTTTTCTCTCTCGTTGCGATGATTTGAGCTTTTGTTATCAATTTTAATCCTTCGTAACCATTTCTATTATAAAACAGAAGAGTGTGGGGACAAGTTGTTAGAACGGCTTGGATGCATTTGATCCAAAGGCTATAGTGCATTCTTCCACTTCCCGATTAAGTGTCCATGGTTTTCACCTAAATTACACAATTGTCATCCTGTTCTAATAGAGATGCGTAGTGTCGTAGGCACGGACTAACATTAGTTACATTATAAAATTCCTTTGCCCCCCCCCCCCCCCCCAAAAAAAATAAAATAATAATAACATATTATAATAATGAAAATATGCTTTTTGGCCCGAAAAGTACAGGCTTATGAAAAAGAGAAAAACAAAGAGGACGAGTGACATCAATGACACCCGATTTACCATGGAAAACTCGGTAAGTTGTTTTTTTCCATTCTATCTCCCATTCCGCGAGAAGCACGACCACCTTCTAGGCTTCTACTGTAATTCCTAACACTTACCGCTCCATTTCTGACCGCTTCCTTACTGCATGTGAATAATCTCTCTCTCTCTCTCTCTCTCTCTCTCTCTCTCTCTCTCTCTCTCCCTGCACTCCGGCCTGCACACCAATTTCTGTCCTCTCTCTCCAAAGTTTTCTCTAAACATCAACTACCCACATACTAGCCAATTAGATGAGCTATTGTCTACTTTTTTTTTTTGTAAAAAATTTAATGGAATTCAACCAAACACCTAAAAATAAAAATTTAAAATTTATTTTTTGAAAAACATCTTACATGAAAAATATTTTTCAATATTTCCCATTTGAAAACCGACACTATTGTCCACAGTGGGACGCTGCTTTTTGCTTATAAATTTGCTATTCTATGCTTCATTACCATTAACTCAAACCCAGAACGAAAAAAAAACACAACACAACAACCAGAGCACACAACAAGCACTCCAACCATGGAGCTATTCTATCCTTCACTCCTTGGCTTCTTTGTTCTCTTAGTCACCCTCTCTTTTCACTTCCTTTTCGCTCAAAAATCCGGTTCCAACAAGGGTAACCTCCCGCCCGGCACGACCGGCTTCCCGGTGGTGGGCGAGAGCCTCGAGTTTCTCTCCACCGGATGGAAGGGCCACCCCGAGAAGTTCATATTCGACCGCATAGCCAAGTACTCGTCCTACGTGTTCAGGACGAGTCTCTTGGGCTCTCCTGCGGTTGTGTTCTGCGGGGCGGCTAGCAACAAGTTCTTGTTCTCCAACGAGAACAAGCTCGTTCAGTCCTGGTGGCCTAGCTCCGTCGACAAGATCTTCCCGTCGTCGACCAAGACCTCGTCCAAGGAAGAGGCCATCCGGTTGAGGAAAATGCTCCCCAACTTCCTCAAGGTGGAGGCGCTGCAGAGGTACGTAGGAATCATGGACGAGATCGGTCAGCGACACTTTGCAACCGACTGGGAGAACAAGGACCAGGTTGTGACATTTCCTCTGACCAAGCGCTACACGTTCTGGCTCGCCTGTCGCCTGTTCGTTAGCGTCGAGGACCCTAAACAAGTGGCCAAGTTCGAAGACCCCTTCAGTGTTTTGGCCGCCGGGCTGTTGTCCATCCCGATAGACCTGCCCGGAACCCCGTTCAACCGGGCGATCAAGGCGTCCAATTTCATCAGGAGGGAGTTGGTGGCGATTATCAAGCAGAGGAAGTTGGATTTGGCTGAGGGAAAGGCATCGCCAACGCAAGACATACTGTCACACATGCTTCTGACGAGTGATGAAAATGGAAAGTTCATGCACGAGGCTGACATTGCCGATAAGATCTTGGGGTTGCTGATTGGTGGCCATGACACCGCTAGTTCCTGCTGTGGTTCCATCGTTAAGTTTCTTGCTGAGTTGCCTGAGGTTTACGAAGGAGTTTACAAAGGTAATTATTTTCATTCCTAGTCTGTCCTTGATTAATTAATTAATTACGAATTAATTATGTATTACTGTTATCTTATTTTGTTAA
Organism: Rhododendron mucronatum var. ripense; assembly: GCA_019656295.1. Taxonomy (NCBI): domain Eukaryota; kingdom Viridiplantae; phylum Streptophyta; class Magnoliopsida; order Ericales; family Ericaceae; genus Rhododendron; species Rhododendron mucronatum. The sequence goes on from BPLT01000190.1 coordinate 938,861, forward strand.
TTTTATTTGTGAACAGAGCAAATGGAAATTGCAAAATCAAAAGCACCAGGAGAAATGTTGAATTTTAATGATATTCAGAAGATGAAGTACTCATGGAACGTGGCTTGTGAGGTGATGAGGCTAGCTCCACCTCTGCAAGGTGCTTTCAGAGAAGCCATCACTGATTTCATGTACAGCGGTTTCTCAATCCCAAAGGGTTGGAAGGTAATTAAGCAAATTTAATAGTATATCGTTTATTTATTCGATGTGACATTCAACTTGGAGTATGTGTGAGCTAGTCCACAAAAATAATTATTTCTAGTACAATTGTGATGGGAATTGATGCATCAGTAAATACATAATTAAGTTTGACAAAATATTGTTGTGTTAGAAGTACCGGATCTTTTTTTTACTAGCGTAAGATTTTTTTACAAATCTTTTGAAAAAGATGACAAAGATTTAAAGGATCACGAGTTCACCGGCAAGAACCCCACCGATTAAAATATTGTTTTGTTAGAAGTGGATCTTGGCTTTCTGACGAGTCAATTTTCAATCACTTATTTTGCATTTGATGAGACCTAAGATATTTATTTAATTCACAAACTGTCCAATTAATTAAACACCTGAAAAGTATTTATTTCGTTAATAATCTTTATTTATTTGTTTCTATGTTGATGTTCAGATATATTGGAGCGCTCATTCAACGCACAGGAATGCAGAATTCTTCCCGGAGCCGCTGAAATTCGATCCGTCGAGATTTGAGGGCTCCGGCCCGGCTCCATACACGTTTGTGCCTTTCGGCGGAGGACCCAGAATGTGTCCTGGGAAAGAATACGCCCGTTTAGAAATACTCGTGTTCATGCACCATTTGGTGAAGAGGTTCAAGTGGGAGAAAATGATTCCGAACGAGAAGATCATCGTCGACCCCATGCCTAATCCTGAAAAAGGCCTTCCAATCCGCCTTTACCCTCACAAGGCTTAGAAAGGATAATCAAGAGATTCTTAAGCCCAAAACTCCATTAATCCACAGCCACTTTTGGAGTATTCTATTTTCAAGTGCATTAATTTGTTCCATGAGGAAGGAAAGAAGCTAAATAGTTACAATAAATTGGTAGAAATTAACCAGATGTTTGTTAAGTAACTCTTAAAAGGGAGGCTGTTTTGCTTGTAAATTAGTACTCATTAGCCAGTGGAAATGTATTTTTATTGTTCCTTTTGTAAAATTTTTTTTTTTCTCAGCAAAATGAAACTTTTATAAAATACTCGAAGGGGTTACATCGAGGGAAAACACCAAGCTCACAGAGCTTTGATACACCGTAAGCTGCACACGCATCCAACCGATAGTTGGATGGCACACCCAAAAAACTACCTTTTGTAACTATTACTTCTGAATTTCATTAACATATAAAAAAAAAAAGAATATAGAAGTCTTTTGTTGACAACTTCAATAAGAAAAATTCTGATAAAGAAAACTAAAAACAAAGCTGGGCACAAGCTAAAGTATAGAATCAAATGATGTATTCCTTATTTTTCATTTATGAGATATGTAATTCTCTCATAATACATCACATTTAATTTAAAAAATAAGTATTTTTATTTTAATTAGTGAAACACACTTCTTTTAATATGCTTTAAAGCTATAGTTTCCGACGGCCAAAATCCCGACGCCCCACCGGGCACACTCCGGCCACCGGACGGCCAATCCGAGCCATCCAAAAATTCTTAAAAAAAAACCGAGTGGGCCTACGCAAGAATAAACGGCATCTGACGTGTGTAGGTGGCTGATCCAAGCACTCCATTTTTGGCCGATCTAAACACTCCATTTTTGGTCGATCCAAACTCAAAAATGAATTATTTGGATCGGCCATCTACACCAGTTGGATGCCGTTTATTCCCGCGCGGGGCCTACTTGGTTTTTTTTTATTTATAGAATTTTTGGACGGCCGATCCGGTGGCTGGAGTGTGCCCGGCGGGGTGTCGGGATTCCGATCGGGAGTTTTGGTCGGTAAGAGTAGACTTTCGGTTTTTTTTTTTAATCGGCAAAGAAGAGAAATCAATAGATAGAAATAGGAAAATACAAGAAAAGGCCTAATAAGGCCAAAGAGATAAGGATCCAAAGACTTCAAAAAACCAGAGGTCATAAAAAGGGAAAAAGCCAAGTTGGTAAGGAACCAACCAAGCAAAAGAGATACAAATACAAATGCTTTTAATATGCTTCGTTGCGCATGCATTGTGGTCTTGTAGCCAAAATTATACCAACTAGAGGTCGGAGCACAAGCGATGCGTGTGCAATTTGGATTTGGACAAAATTTGTGAAAAATTGATCAAACATTAAACGGAAAGCTAGCTATTGTGCAAATTGTGAAAAAATCCGACTTACACATCACATGTGCCCAACCTCTAGTAAAACTTATTAGAGGCCGTAGAAATAAATGGGAATTTGCCTAACTTTTCAGTTTTGGATAATCTGCCTTTTCCTAATTTTACCAACTGGAACCAAGGGGAAAATTTCCTAATTTTACCAACATTTTTTTTCCATATATGAAGAACAAAAATTCTAATCGGAAAAGAAAATTTTGGGATCAGGCTGCGTTCTTATGACCTTAATTTAAATACGAAAATTGTCTTTATTTGAATATTTTTCGCATTTATTAATTTTGCGCCAAACTTTTGTGAATTACTGATTCGTCTTGATGAGAGCAATTGGAAAAGTTTTTTTTTTTTTACTTTTACTCAAATATTTTGAGATATAACCACTTTTTTTTATTTTTAAAAAAAGAAAATTGATTAAACTGATTAAACGGGAAACGCATGCAAATACGTACAAGACTCCCTTTGTTCCCTAAGGGCCCGTTTGGATGCTGCTATAGGGAGGGGGATTAGTTTTCCCCCCTTTACAAGACTGGAGGCCCAAGCGTTGCCCCCGTTTGGGAGCCACAAAGAGAGGGGTTTTCAGAAGACCGGTTCTTGGCTAAGACAGGAGAAAGGGGGCATCGGGGGTATTATTTTTGGACAGGGTTTGAGGTGCCTATAAGTTATACCCCCTAATCCCCCTCGGAATTTGACGATTCTACCCCTCCTTATCCCCCTTCCCTCACCCCAACCTCCCATTTCTGTATATCTCTCCATCACACACATGCACACCCAGATCGGTAAAAATGGAAAATAGAGAGAGAGAGAGAGAGAGAGAGAGAGAGAGAGAGAGAGAGAGAGAGAGAGAGGGTACCGTGACAACGGCGAGGAGGTGCCGAAGATCGACGACGATCGCGCTCTGTCTCCGTTCGTGTTTCTTCTTCTTCCTCTTCCTTTTCTGCCGCAGTTTCTGCCGCTGTTCTCTCACTCTCTTTTTACAGCGAAAAGGGTTAAAAGAGAGGAGGAAAATTATTGGGTGCATGTGTGCCATGTATTTCATATACACCCCCACTCTCTCTCTGCGCCTTTTGTTTTTTTTGATCCGCCACTCTCTCTCTCTCTACAACAGTAACAAGGAGATTGTAAAAGAATTAGGAAAAATTATTCAGTGCATGTGTGCCCGTGCAATTCCACCCATCCAATGTGCTTAAAAAAACGAAATTATTGCTTGCATTTGATCCAAAATAAACGAAATTATAAAATAAAACACTTTAAAAGAAACAAATTATAATTTTTGATGCTTATTAAACAAAGGAGTTTTCTCAATGTAGTTTTAAAAAAAATAACCAAAATTTTTTAAATAACCGAATATTTTAAAATAAAAACAGAATTTTTTATTTTTTCATATTATTAAATTAGTTAATTTGTTAGTAAAAATAAATATTATGGCTTAAATTGTGAAAGATTAATTATATTTGCAATTATATATATAACGTAATACATTAATAAAGTTTGGGACTGCATAAGGGTAAAACGGTCATTTAACAGCTTTTTACATCATCCACACTTCCTTATACCCCCTATTAATCCTCCATCCAAACGAAGTACTATTTAATCCTCCTCCTCTAATACCTCATCCAAACAACCTACTATTTAATCCCCCTCCATAAACATCACATCAATGTGGGCCCTCTCTTATTAATTAATACCCTCTACTATCTTATCCTCCTTTATTAACTAATACCCCCAATTCTTTACCCGCATCCAAACGGGCCGTAAGTACCAAAATCTTTCTTCTGTCCCTTTCTTCTGTCCTTTTCTTTTTGTGTCTGTATTTTGTTCAGCAGCCGAAGACGAAGAACTGGGAGAGGGAGGAGTTGAGGAGAAATGAGAGTGAGCGTGGGGTGTCGCGGGCGGATCATGATAAAAGGGAAAAAAACGTGGGTGTGGCAGCTGGGAGAGTTTTTTTTGGGGGTCTTATTGTTTTACACCTACAAATTTTACCCTCAGTAGTTGAATCCCTTGTAAATAATAAGTTTTTAATGAGGCAATTTCGGTATATATAAAATTCATAGAGCTTCACATGCCAAAGAGTGCTCTCCATTTATATACTAGCGGATGTCCGTGCCTGAAGGCACGATTTCGAATCAATGGTCGAAAAATTATTCATTTTCATCCCCCTAACCTCTTTAACATAAAGGCAGAAAAAACTCAACATAGCATCCTTCTTCCCTCATTAATCACGGTGCTCAAATGTCCATGTCTAAATGAAGAATATAATTTATAATTTGAAGTTTTTATTTTTAATTTTGTTGTTTGTTTGAGTATTATAGAAAAGAGAATATGAGAGGGTTGGTGATATTGTCATACTGAGCAGAAATTAAGGGGGCAAAAATCACTCGCAAATGGAGTTCTTGACAACTACCAACACATTGCTCGATTCGAAAACATTTCCTAATTAGGAGCATAATTTAAGATAAGTGGACAACATTTTTAGTCTTTTAGAATCCTCTTCGATCCTATACTTGCAAATGCAGATTTGTATGGAGAGTCATTTTAACATTACCTTTTCAAAAGTACACACATTAATTTTCTCTTTATTTGGATAATCAATTAGAATATCTTTTTCCATTTTGTAACAATTAATTCAAAAAGGAAGGGGATATGTTTTGTCTTGTCCCATTTCAGGAAAACGTGTAAAATTTAAAGGGAATGTAGAATGAAGAGTAGATATCCTCTTCCTTTAGTTATGTATTGAATTAAAAAACCGTTAGGTTATGTAGGGAGGGGGACCGTTAGTTATGTATTGGATTCAAAACCGTTACTCCTTTTAGGAAATGTTAACATGATGTCTGAACTTAATTTACATACCTTAATCAATTGGGCTCCTCCTATTTAATTCCGTCTGCAAATTGTAGATGTAAAGCAGTGATGTGTCAGATTTCTTGTGTTGATTGAATTTTTTTAAATACAACGGTAATACCACGTCATTTTGCTGATGTGGTGCAACGAATCAATCATTTTCAACCACGTATGAATCTGGGTCCGTGCAGTGGTGATGTGATGGTTAGTGAGATCCATATAACTACCCACCACATATGCACGATGATGTGGTATCAAGAAATGCTAGGCTTACAACAAAATCATACACTATAGTTACAACAAAATCCTACAAATTCTATTTGCACCTCTATTATTCCTTAATAAGCACACAAGACTCAAATTATTTCTCTAATTTCCAAAATTAACCAATTTTCCCTGTACCTCACTCTAATATGTTAGTCCAAACCCAATTCGATCCACCGCCCACCACTATCTATAACCATCACAACCACCACAACACATGTTAACATAGTATTAGAAAATATTACTCCTTCCGTTCCAATTTGTGAGTCCCCCTCCGGGATTCCAACTTTTTAAAAGAGTGTAATTATTACATGCACAGATTTTTAACTTTCCAATTTTGCCCCTCAATTTTGGAATTGTTTTGGTACACTTCAAATGGAAACCAGTTGTTTCCTCAGAAATAAGTAATAAATCCCGAGATGTTTTGGGCGACAAAGTTGGCATTTCAAGAGTTAGTTCAAGAATTCAAAATTGAATACAACTCTCTTTCTATCTCTCTCTCTCACACACATTTTTGTTCTTTTTGAAGAAGGGTAAAAGGGGAAAGTTGAACCCTTTTGTGTTGACTTGCCAAATGGGACTTTCATTTTGGAACACTCAAAAAAGAAAAGGTGGACTATCAAATTGAAATGGAGGGACTATGTTACTATAATTTGTAGTTCTATTATTATCATGTTTCCTGTTTTGATTAGGTCCCCATTTTTTTTTCTAAGCAAAAAGAATTTATTAAACTTTATAAAAAATTATAAAGATTAAAAGAATCAATGGCACACCGGCAAGCCATTTGAGACCTAAAAAAAGGCAAGACACCAACCGAAAATCAAAAAATTCACAAAATTAGTATAAGTTTCCTTGTAACATGTGTTTTCCTAATTTATATTGGGTTCTTGATGGTCAAGTAACCTATATAAAAGCCTTGTAAGATTATGTTTTACAGTTTTAGACACAATCAATAATACATGCATCATTTTTGCTTTTATTAACACCACCTTCCACTAGAACACAAATGCTATCCACCCAGTGGCGGCGCCACACACAAGGGGGTGGAGTTGGGCGACCCCATGGATTTTTTTTTTTAACTACTACCATATTAAAATTTTCTAGAAATTAATAGACTGACCCCATGAATATTTATGGCGACACCATATAGCATAATTTTCCTTTCATAGTTGATATAACACCAGAGGCGACACTTGTTTAAACGAAAAGCAAAATGTGTTCACAACCTCTGTTATATTCGAGTCTTCAATTTGACCGATCACCGATATGAATATTTTAGGGCTTGTTAGTTTTATATGTATAAAACTTGGGTGGGATTGGAATAAGTAATATGAATACATTATACTGAGTATTAGAATATGATATGAATACTTTTATAAGCTTTGACCTTTGAAATTCGTATATACTAAGTTTGATATGAGTTGTTTTGATTTTTTGGGAAAATAATTATGTAGACCTTGACGCTATTGACATAGAGACTATCATGCAAAGATTTCAAAATATGAAATTGCGTCGAATGCAATTGTAGAAGCTCGTGTAGTTTTTTTTTTTCCAAGAACTTATAAGAAAGATTATTAGTATATGCATTTTGATATATTTTGTGTACAAGTTAAAACGCTTGACGCGCTTTAAATGTAATTTTTGTTGAAAGTATGTTATTAATTGTCATTATTATGTTATATTTTTTCGGTTTTACAATTGACAAAAGTATTGACGTTTATGAATGACCCTATGCTCCGGAATTCCTAGAGTCGCCACTGCATCCACCATCTTCTAGCTCCACCCTGTCCCACCCATCCTTTGCCACATGATGATCAACCACAATAAAATGAAGCCATGCATGAACTCGCCACAATAAAATGAAAAGTAAAAAGAAGAAGTTAATCTATGGCTCTATCACTTCTTCTCTTCCCAACCTCACCACCATTCTTCATATCAATAATCAAATTGTGGCATTGCCGATCGATCTAGAGACCTTTTAGAGTGGAGAAGTACTACTGGAGTAACTCAGCATTACTGCGCCACTCTCCTTCCATCTAATACTTCCTATGTTCTAATTTATTGGTTCCTTTTGAAAATTTCAACTTTTTAAAGGTGTTATAATTGTGGCGGGCCATCAAAGGATGCAACCACAACTCGAAGATCGTTGATGGCCATGACATTGCTAAACATATCCGAAAAACAAATGGAGAAAACCAAACCAAAACCAAACATTGAAAAACGAATTAGAGAAACCAATATATGCATAAGTAGTTCGGCTTACGGAAACTTACTTCACTGGTAAGCAAATGAGAGACGATTCCACTGTGTGAAGAAAACTATTGTCCGAAGAGCTACAATGGTTACAAACAAACAAAGCTCTCACAAAGAGACACTCACCAACCCCAAATACAAGTCTTCTCACCAAAAATCTGATTGAAATCTCTCATCATATATAGACTATCTCTAATCAAGTCTCACAAAACTACTTGAATTTTTAACCAAGAGACACAAAAAGAATAGAGTTCCACGGACGTGACCGATGTCACATAGATATAGATGAGAAAAAAGGAAAAAAAAAAACTGAAAGACAGCATCACACCCGATACATACTGCACCTTTTTGTATTCCAAATTTTCAATTATGGCAAAATTTAGACTTAAAATTAAATAGGCATCCTCTTTACTCAATTTTTTTAGGTGTTCATCCTAGACGTTTAAAATTAAACATTTCAATTTAGACTTTAAACATTGGAGAAATCTTCAATACACCCCCTTTAAGGTGCATATCATATGCACCTATTGTGCGGTCCATATTGTGCCACCTCATAAAAAATTACCTGCTAAACCGGTCATTCATAACATTTTAGGTCTATCGTAACTTTTATACCAAAAATTCGTAACTTTTGATTCATAACATTTTTCTTACAAATCATAACCTTTTAGTGCATATCGTAACTTTTACGAATAAATCGTAACTTTTTAGCAACAGATTCATAACATTTTTAGAATTATAATATTTTGGTGTGTTTCATAACTTTATAAAAAAAATGGTAACATTTTCAATTCATAATATTTTCACTACGAAATCATAACATTTTAGTCCATTTCATAACTTTTCTATAATCAATTGTGCAATCGATTACTAAATCAATTTTTTTTTTAATGGTAGCTAATCAAATATGTAGTCTATTATGTGAACGTTCGATTCCATAATCAATTAGACTTTATAATTGATTTTTAAATTGATTAGACATTATAATCAAATATATAGTAATTGATTTTGCTATTGATTACATATTCAATTAGACATCATAATCGAATATGTAATCAATTCTATTATATATGTTCAATTATATATGTAATCGATTAGACAATATAATCGATTTTGTAATTGAATTAAGTACGATTGGGAAACAATGTGAAGTCGATTACTCAATCGATTTGTTAATTGATGGGTCTCTCTCAGTAAGTCCTCTAATCAATTGCGAAATAAGTTAAAAACACTATTGCAATAGATTTCAAAATCAATTGTTCTGAATAACACAAATAATTGATTACATGATAGATTACATTTCTCTGCGGTTTCAATTGCGTAATTGATTGGTATTGATAACACTTGTGATCGATTACATTATCAAATATGAGTATTAGTTATTTGTAATTCAGATGCGAGCACTAATTTACAAAACTCTAGTAGTATGTCTATTGACCAAAAAATAAATAGCATGTCCTAAATATTATTCTCTTTTACACATAACTATAAAATGTATTGGTAAATTTATCTCGTCACCATCACTCTCTTGATCACCCATTAACTTTGTTAGTGTTTCCTACATGATTAATACGGATGATGGATTTCGCTATTCCTTTTAATTGGACTATTTGTGTGAAATATTTTTTTTGATCTGCATGTGAAAGTTCACTATGCAATTAAAGGTATTGTAAAAAATGTTAAACATCATGTTTCAAAGAATTTCAAAAATAAAATAAAATTGGCTATGTATATGAAACACTTTAAAAGGGTGTTAATGGCAAGGGGAGTGCCATTAACAAAATGGGGAGTGTCATTAACAAGGACCCGGGGGGGCTGCTCCCCCCCTTCCCGCTCCCCTTCCTGCTCCCCCCCTTTCCGGGCCCACTCCGGTCTCGCTCCGATGATCGAAAACGTTCACTTTGTAGAGCTCGTCGAGTAGAACAACCATGTCAAAAATCAGCTTGATTGGATATCATTAAGTGCCTGATCGGAGCCCATAAACTCTCGGTCCATGGGTTACAATGGATTTGATTCAGTGTTTCGGATCCATTCTTTTTAAAATAAAAAGGTTCCGATCAAGGACTTAATGATATCCAATCAAGCTGATTTTTGACATGGTTGTTCTACTCGACGAGCTCTACAAAGTGAACGTTTCCGATCATCGGAGCGAGACCGGAGTGGGCCCGGAAAGGGGGGGGAGCAGGAAGGGGAGCGGGAAGGGGGGGAGCAGCCCCCCCGCCTCCCATTAACAAAATAGGGACTGTCGAAATCATTGGCCTTTAAAAATCTTGTAAAAGAAAATGCCTTGACTTTATTACATTATGATAATGATAGTATTTTATTCTTTAATAATTATCGAAAACAACGTATTTTAGAGAAGTAAATTATTTTCACTTGAAATAATTTTAGCTTCAAAGTTTTTAAAAAATAAAATTGGGCCTAATTTTTCGAAGGAAAAGAAAGATATACGTTGGGAAGAGAGTGAGAGGTTTGAGGGGATTTTCTTTCCATTTTGGTTAATTCATAGGGTTTACCTGTTGCACTAGTAACAGGTTATTTGTTAGTAACTTATCGTAACATTTTAAAGGGTTTAGATCATTTTTCAAACATCCAATGGTAATCAATGAGGGTGCATATGATACACACCCAAATAAGGGGTGTGTATTGTAGCACTTCTCTTAAACATTTCAAGCATAAACCTCTTTTTTTTTTTTTTTCCTTTTTCTGGGCTAAAAAAAAAAATGCAACTGCAGCGACGTTTAAACCTACCTTGTATCCGAGTGGTTTTTTAGTGCGGAGCGGATATATCCTACATGGTACCTGTTCAGCGCATCCGTGTCATCCGATACACTTTTGGACAGCTCGGATTGAAACCCTCTCTCTCCTCTCATCCCAACACTTTCTTTATCCTTTTTCTCTCTCCAAATCTGAGTCATTTAAACATGTGATGAACGGCTCGGATGCACGAGCGAACACCACGCGGTACCCGCTCGGCATTGAAAAATTTGCTTTTTGCCTATAAATTTGCTTCTTCCCCTTATTACCCAAACCCAAACTCAACCCAAACAAAATACGCACACACAACAATAACCAGAACACAATAAGTAGCAATCATGGAGCTATTCTATGCTTCTCTCCTGGCCTTCTTTGTTCTCTCTGTCACCCTATCTCTCCACTTCCTTTTCTACGGCAAAAAAACCAGCTCCGGTCTCGGTAACCTCCGTGCCGGGTTCCCGATAGTGGGCAACAGCCTCGAGTTTCTCTCCACCGGAAGGAAAGGTCACCCCGAGAAATTCGTCTTCGATCGCATAGCCAAGTACTCGTCCTCCGTGTTCCGGACGAGCATCTTGGGCTCTCCCACGGTCGTGTTCTGTGGGGCGGCCTGTTGGCTTTTCCCTATACTATTCTTGAGTTTTAGTGAAAGAACAAAGAGAAAATATGGGAAGATCGCCTATTCAGTCGGCAGAAAAAAAGATAAAACAGAGGATGAGAGAGTTATCTCTCCGGAAAGCAGAGGAAAAGAAACGAAAAGCGGGGCTGCACTATCGCCCTTTTCTCATTCAACATCACTTTAAATACTAGGCATTACACATGGGCTTTACCTAGCAATTGGGCTCATAACAAAACAAATAAATCTAGCCCATCACAAATATAAAATTTAGCCCAAACACAAACATAACATTTGGTCCAATTACAAAAAAATAATAAAACATTAATTTTAACACTCCCCCTTAATGCTTTGTTGTAACACCGAACATTTCTCTAAAATATTGGAACTTTTCCTTTGAAAGAGCTTTGGTGAAAATATCCGCAACTTGGTCTTCGGTTGCACAATACTTGAGTTGAATCTCTTCATCTTCCATGGCATTGAATGAAGTGATGCTTGATCGCAATGTGTTTTGTGCGGCTATGGTAGATGGGATTCTTTGTCATTGCAATTGCGGACTTGTTGTCACACAAAATTGGAGTAGCTTCTCCTTACTTTTCACCAACATCCTCCATAATCCTCCTTAGTCATATTGCTTGAGAGGTTGCCAATGATGCCGACACATACTCTGCCTCGGCGGTAGATTGCGCCATGGTTTATTGCTTCTTAGATGCCCATGAGAAGACACTCGAGCCAAGAGAAAAAGCATACGGAAGTGCTTTTCATATCATCAACACATCCGGCCCAATCACTATCACAAAATTCTAGCAATTTTGCATCAACATTCTTCTCATACAAAATGCCATAATCAAGTATACCTTGTAAGTATCTCAAGACCCTCTTAGTCACTCCAAAATGAGTTTGGCTTGCATTGTGCATGAATCGGGATAACATGCTTGTAGCATACATAATATCCGGCCTTGTGATAATCAAGTACAACAAGCTTCCGACCAAGCTTCTACGAAGAGATTCATCCACCTTTTTACTTCCATGTTGTTTTGACGATTTCTCATTCGCAATCAAGAGAGTTGCAATCGGCTTGCATTCTCTTATCTTGAACTTCTCATGAAGAGTTCTTGCATACTTTTTTTGACAAATGAAAATATTCTCTTTACTTCGATAAATTTCAATACCCAAAAAGTAATGCAAGAGACCCAAATCACTAATTTCATACTTCTTCATTATATCTCATTTAAAATTTTCAATCATTTTAACATTGCTACAGGTAAAAACCAAATCATCAACATAGATATAAACAATGAGAATACCAGTGTTACCTTGCCTCTTGATGTACAAGGTTGGTGTCACGCCCTCAATTTCAACATAAATAAATAATCCAATTTGATAAAAGATCCACGCATAACATAAATAATTCCCAAAAGAATTCCCTAACAGTTTAACTTTACAAGCAAGTCCCCAAAGGTTAAAATTATAAGTACAACTTTGGCACCACGGCCCAAATTAGCGTAATTACAAGTACAAGCCTGCTGTAGACACCCCAATCTGGGCCTCCGAATAATTTTTAAGTTCCCCGATGATGAAATAAGGAAAAATATACCTTAAAAACTTGGATTGTTGCTCCTTAGCTACTCCTCCTCTAAACCTCAAGAAAACCCCTTTCCAAACATGTAGGGTGGCCCTCGGTTCAATTGCAAAAAGAAAAGTGCGTTTGCTTGGTCACAAATAACTTTTTCCATGACACACTGATGGTAAAATGGGCACACAGTTTAATGTATAAAATGTCTTTGATTAAGCCAAATTGGGTTAGAAAGAGTACTCGACAAGCTTTCCAACGCTTCGAAAAACGCCCAAATTCGAGTTCAGGAGTGTCCGGGGCGCCCCCGCGAAGTTCAGTGTGTTGCGCTGTCTCGAAAAACCGCGCGGCATTTCAGAAAATTCCAAAAAATCACTCCACCGCACGAGATTTCAATAAACAGCATGGCATTTCTCTTTATGTCGTGCGGCGTTTCGGGGAAAAGTTCTGATAGCAGTAGAAAGTTGTTGGCCACGCTTGCAGGTGTAGAGAATAGTTTTTATCTGGCCTAGAAGCCACATCCCCTCTTTTTAGTGTTTATCCTTGGCTCTCTTGCCTATAAATACACCCCCCTTCTAGTTGAGAAGCACCCTTTCAACTCCAAATAAAGTTACTTTGCCATTTTCTAGACTCACACACTTTTTCTCTAAAAATGCCTCACCCCTCTTGATTCTCTCTCTACAACTTCTTACACCCATTACAATATATATATATATATATATATATATATATATATATCTCTTTCTACATCAACCCACAAGTTGGGCTATTAAGAAATCAACCTCAAGTTGATCTCTCTCTCTCTCTCTCTCTCTCTCTCTCTCTCTCTCTCTCTCTCTTTACACTCATTTGCTCACAAGTCTCCCAAAACTCAACCCAAATCATCTTCCACTCTCCACCTTTAAGCACATCCAAGCTTCGATCGAAAGGCATAAACATATTCTTTGGGTTAAACCACGTTTAGCTTTGAGGGGAGCCGATCGAGGCCCTTCTCGGTCTTTCTATACTGAGTTTGGGTCTCAAACGAGCTTTATATTCAAAAAGCACAAAAAATAGTTTCTGTACCTGAATACGGTACATCGTGCGGCGTTTTACGACACCGCATGGCTTAGTGTATTACACCGTGCTTTATTTTATTTCTCGCACATATTCCTTTTTATGTTATCCTGTTTAGTCTGTTTATTACTTTTCTGTGCAGGTACATTCTAGAATCAAGTTTAATGTTAAAAGTCTTTTTTTTATTAAATCTTTTAATATTTCAAAAGACTTTTAACATTGCTTTACATGATAAAATAAACAAAATGATCTCGTAAACCATTTTTTTATAGAGATTTGGAAAAATATAAAAAAGTATTTGTAGATCTGTGGTTTGTTTTGTCATGTAAAAGTGACCTGATTCTGGAATACGTAGACAGGTGAACCGCACGGTGTTTTAGATACACCGTGTGATGCATCCGGTCCATCGCGTAGCATTTCACTTGACATTGGCAGACTACTATGATGCTGTTGTTTCATTTTCTGTACATTACTCATCATTTCATACTGTCAGTTTGCACCACAAGCACGACAATGTGTTATATTAAACCACCTATCCCTTTCTCGTACATGTTTTAATCAAAGTTAAGTTTTTCAAATGATATTAAATCCCCCATTTAAAATGCTAAGTAAAGACAGATTTTTATCGGGCGAGCGGGGTGCTTTTCAACAAAACCTTCTCCGTTCGTAACGTGGCTCCCGAATTCAAAATCTCAATGTTTTCGCTAGATCAAAAGCCTTTCTTTTCAAATCAAGCTCTCAGTTTCTCGGATCATCCATTTCAAAAATCCGGGTGGCGACTCGAGTTTTTGAGAAGTTTTTGTCAATAATGTGTTTCGAAAATTTGGGGATGAACAGTGATGTTCGTCTCCGGACTTAACCTGTTCATCTGAGCCCCATATGGGGTTTGGAGTTCTTCCGAGCGAAAACGGGTAGAACGAACATCCAAACATGATTCCCTCCAGAGGGAGTCCGAACGTCCAATCACACCTAAGGATGATCCGGACCATCATAGGATAGAAAAATGACTCGTGAGCCAATAAGTACGCCGATCCTTCTTACCACTTTGCTTTGCCGACGCAGATACGGACTGCTTATTTTTCCCTTTTGCTCTCTTTCTAGGTCTGGCTCACGAGGTCATCGAGATTTCCTCGGATTCAGGTTACTCGGAGACCGAATCCGATCGTCGAGTGATCAACCAGCTCGTCGAGAGATACCGACGCCGACGCCAAGACCATTCCCCAATCTCCACCAAGATGTCTGCCACATCTCCCCCATCTGAGGATTCCAATGCCGAACACGTTTATGACTACGCCGAGGAGGAGTACCTCACTGACCCAGAGATCGTGTTTACTCCCGAGACAGAGTCCGAAGCCGAACCGAGGATGGGGACTGTAGCCGAGTCCCGATTTGCGTCGGGAGCAGAGGCCTCGACGTTGGCTCCGAGTGACACAGACCTGTTCGACAAGGGGTCCCTGTGCCCCTACGCTCACTACTTCAGTGGTGTTCCGGGAAAGTATGAGGCATTTTGTAGGAAATACCAAATCCCCGACGACGTGTTGTTACACAGGGTTAGGAGCTCTGAGATCAAAGACAAAAGGGAGCACAGTCCCGAACACATCATTGTGCCGTTGATGGCAATTTGCGAGGCTGGACTTTGATTTCCGCTCCACCCCTTCCTCAGAGAGATACTAGGGAGATTCAGCCTAGCCCCTCACCAGCTTGCGATCAACAGTTACCGAATAATTATGTCGGTGATTGCCTTGATTGAAAGCCGAAACCTCGACTTCACCCCGACAGACTTATTCTTCACCTACACAATGTCCCGACATGCAAAAACCGGCCGTCGATATTTGACGACGCGCCCTAAGAAGAGGCCATTGATAGAGGGTTTGTTCGACATAGATAAATGGGCCGACTTCTACCTTGAAGTTCACGGGAATTTTGAGTTCGGCTCCGGCCCCCGTCGATATTCCATACCAAAAGTGAGCGACACGAGAGGTAGCCATGCCGAACATGTTTACTTGGTTGTTTGTTGGCTATTCTCCATATCTTTACTTACCAAGGGCTTTTCTAACTGTTGCTTTCCTATTGCAGAGCTCGGTCCCATCTCAAAGGGGCTGAACACAAATTCTAGAGAAAAGGCCAATGAGACGCTCCTTGCACAGGTCTGCCGACACGCTCCCACTCTCCTCGAGTACAAACCGTCGTACAAAGGGGTACTTCGGGGTAGGAAGAAGGACGCAGAAGGAGAACTGAGCAAAACTTCTAAGAAGGACCTTCCGAGCGATATAGGTGGCAAGAAAAAGAAGAAGGCACCCACGAACAACGAGGGAATCCGCGAAAAACAACAGCGAGGAGTGAGGCTGCCGAAGATAGGCTACACGGCAGAGGAGTGGCTAACACCACTTGGTGCCGACGAGATTCCCGTGCCGTTGAAGTTGTTGAGCCATCAGCTGAAGAAATGTCTCGCAGAAACGTCCCGAGGCCGGTTATTCCGACGAAATCCGCCAACCCGACCAAGACGAGAGGCTCGTCGGAGGACCCGGATCAACAGAGGTGAAGAGATAAAAGACCTCCCTCGACGCCCCTCACTCTGGGGCAGTTCAGCAACCCCCCGTCGAGAAGGTTCTGGCGTCTTCTTCAAAGGAAAAGGGAATGGACATCCCCTCTGGGCCCCATATTGACCTGACCGATCCGAAAACTGAAGCGGCCATCCTCCGGCAATTCAGCCCGTCCTACACCATGCCCGACGGTAGGGTTTTGCTTCTCAAAGATTCGGTGAAAGAGGAGTCGAACCTTGCCGTCACTCTACTTAGGGGGCTGGCATTGCCGAGGGATTACGACCAAGTGCCTATCGATTTGATGCCCGGTCTTGGTGAGATGTGCTCTCATCTCGTGCAGGTACGTCTTCTGACTTCACAACTTCGTGCTTTGAATATTCCATATTTGCGAACTTGTTTTTCTTGATCAGGCTGGGCAGGTTGCTCTAAAGGCCTATGACAAAGCTTCTAAAGTCTCCGCCGAGCGAGAGTGTTACAGATCTGATCGGGACTCTTTCCGTGCTAAATGGAGGGCTTCTGATCAACTGGTGAAGGAGAAAGAAGATGCGGTGAAATATCTGAAGAAAGCGTTGGCCGACGCCAAAGCAGCTGCTGATTCAGCCTCTGCCGAGCTGAAGAGAATTAAGGAGGAAGAGAGAGAGAGAAGATGCGTGAGGCTGACGCCAAGGGTTACGAAGCCGATATCAAGCGTGCCGCGCTGGAATACACCCAAGTCGCCCACAAGATGGTCAACGACGAGCTAGAAGTTCGGCTTTCGGACTTTTTTAAGCTCGGATATGCAGCTGGTGCCGACGCAATGGCCGAAGTGATGGCCATACAACCTGAGTTTGGCTTCCTGAAGCAACTTCCCGAGCCGATCATTCCCAGCCTTGATCTCCCATACACAGAAGAGGAGTGCCAACCGCTGCCACCGGAGGAGGATGATGAGGACGTGGTTGTTGCGCCTGCTGCCGAGCCTCAAAGTGATGTCGAAGGAGTGACTGAAAATGTTGCAGCGGACGAACAAACTGAAGCCTAACTTGAAGGGAAACCACCGCAGGCGCCGAGGCTGGTCGATCGGTTGCCGTAGATGAAGACCTTTACCCTTTCAGTCTGTTTTAAGTCTTTTTCTGTTTTAAGAACTTTGTATTTGGATTTGCTGTTGGACTGGACGGCTTCGAACGTAAGGAGTTTGCCGTGCCAGATGTAACACATGAATTTAGTGTTTTTGTTGAACAATCTTTTATGATTTAGTCCAGTTTTATGGGGTTCGCTTTAGACATCTTTTCCGTATGTTGTGACTTGAATGAGTTAAACATTTCCTCATGCCTTAGAAATATTTTGACTGACTTGCCGAAGGTCAAAAACCTCGGCTTGTTTTCATGTTTGTTATTTACTCTTAACAGCCTCTGCATTGGTGTAAGGCTAGGCTCAAACGCCAGTGTTATGCCAAGGCAAAATGCTAAGTAAATGTTGTAAGTGGCCAATTTGTTCAAGTCAAAATATGAACGAGGCCGAGCCGAGAACAGACTGAAAGGTTTGTTGGTTTGTGACATGGCAGAGCATCAAGTCGCTCGGAGCCACGTGTTGTTTGTGGATAATGAATCCGAACGTACGCATGATAATCTGGATGCCGAGCTTGGAATGACGTATGCTAAAGCAGGCGAATTGAACAACAATATGATAAGTTGTGAAAAGAGGAAGAATTTCTCATTAAGTAATAAGGTGATGAACACAAGAACAAAATGTTGCTAAGTGATGATGGCTGAAACATTCATCTTGAAAACTAGTCAGACAATTTCACAGGTAGGCCTTCCTAAGATTTAGAGCATTCCAAGGGTTTTCAATTTGCCGACCGTCTTTGTCCTCCAGCTTGTAGGACCCATTGCCGACTTCTTTGACTACCTTGTAAGGGCCTTCCCAGTTTGGCCTGAACTTTGTCTTCAGATTGGGTCGGACAACTTTCCTACAAACCCAATCGTCGACTCGGAACCTTTTCAGCCGAACGTTTCGGTTATAACCCTTAGCAACCTCTTGTTGGTAACTGGCAAGTTTGAGCTGGGCATCGTCCCTTTTTTCTTCGGCCAATATAAGCTCAGTAGCAATTGCTTTGTTATTGGATTATGGATCAAAGGTCTCAGTCCGAAGTGTTGGGAATCGAGACTCCAATGGGATGACCGCCTCCATACCAAAGGCCATTGCAAAGGGGGTTTGACCAGTGGAGCGGCGAGGAGTGGAGCGATAAGCCCAGAGAACTCGAGGTAATTCTTCGGCCCATCGTCCTCTTTTGGAGTCGAGTCGGTGCTTGATGCTAGCGCACATGGTCTTGTTTGAAGCTTCGTCCTGACCATTCCCCTGAGGATAGGACGGAGTGGAATTGAAGAAACGGATGCCAAATTCGGCACAAAGACCAGTGAGCTCCTTGCCGACGAACTGAGAACCGTTGTCGGATATGATTGCGTAGGGGACGCCGAATCGGGTCACAATGTTCCTCCAAACAAACCGCCGTACGTCTGCCTCTGTTGTAGTCACGAGAGGGTCGGCTTCCACCCATTTCGAAAAATAGTCTGTGGCCGTGATCAAGAACTTGAAACCCCCAGGAGCTGTTGGAAGTTTGCCGACGATGTCTAAGCCCCATTGGGCAAAGGGCCAAGGACTGATGATGGATTTCAGGTGCTGAGCGGGCTGCTTCGGAATTGGAGAGAACAGCTGGCAAGGCTTGCACTTGCGAACAACTTCTTCATAGTCTTTTTTCATTCCCTTCCAAAAGTAACCTTGACTCAAGGCTCGGTGGCAAAGTGAGCGGCCGCCAGAATGGCAACCGCAGTTTCCAGAATGAAGCTCAATAAGGATTGCTGGGACTTCAGTAGGGTGGACGACTCGAAGATATGGTCCCGTGAAGCTTTTTCGGTATAGCTGGCCACTGTCAGAGATCCAGTAGTATGCTGCCTTGCTTCGGACGCGATGGGCTTCCTTTTTGTCCGAAGGAAGTGTGTCGTTTTTTAGGAAAGCGATGATCTCGTCCATCCAATTGGGACCGAGGGTTACGTTGAGAACCTCCTCGGTTGAATTAAAGCTTGGTTCAGATATCTCGCCGAGGCTGATACTTCGATATTCCGAGGCTTTGCTTGCCGAAGCTAGGCTGGCTAGAGCGTCGGCGTGAGCGTTTTTTTCGCCGTTGATCTGCTCTATACGGAAGCCTTTGAATTTTCGAATCAGTTCCAGAGCTGTAGCTTGATACTTCAACATTCTGGGATCCCGAGCTTCATAGTCCCCTGTCACCTGGTTGATGATGAGTTGTGAGTCGCAGAAAATATGCAGGTCCTCTACCTGTAATCGAGCAGCGGTTCGCAGTCCTGCTAGTAGAGCTTCGTATTCGGCCTCGTTGTTTGTGGCTGGGAAAGCAAGTGTAATGGCACTTTCGTGGAGGACACCGCAGGGCGTGACGAGGACGACACCAGCTCCAGAACCGTGACTATTTGAAGCGTCGTCTATGTGTAGTCTCCAAACATCGCCACTAAATAGATTCCATGTTTTGTGAGCTTCATGTTGTTCCAACATTCCGTACTCTGGCTGAATAAGAGCCTCTTCGTCAGGATTACCAGGGGTGAACTCGGCAATAAAATCTGTCACGTACTGAATTTTCAACATAAATATAAATGATTTTCATAATAAAAATACTCACAAATGTCCGTACGGTACCCAAAATAATCTCCATCTTCTCATTTCCCCAACAAATACTTCCAAGTTCACACGGTTCCAAAATATTACAATATTGGCTCGAAGGCCCCAAATTAGCATAAGTATTGAATTTCGAAAGAGAATTAATAGATACAATATTCCAAGTCAAAAGAATTACAATTTAGTTACAAATACATCTTTCAAAAGGAATTTACGAAGATGGACAAGTAACTCCTTGGTTAGCTTTCAAAAGAAATGTCCACACGTCAAGCACTCCAAGCAATGCAAGCTACGGTTCCGGATTAGCACCTGAAAATAATTTAAGGCTTGAGCTACACTAGCTCAGTAGAAAAGTCTACGTAAACTCTATATGCTAATGAGCGAGACAAACGAATGAACAATGGAAGATCAAGACGACGGAGGAAGCACAATAATCATGAACGAGTGTCCCAAAATCTTCAATCTTTCTTTTATTCAACCCACAAATCATACTCGTCAAATTATGTCTCAACATGTCGTGTCGTCTGTGTGTCTGAGCCGAAGCTCCTGCTAGGCTAATTTTGGAACCCTGAATATCCCCTGCCAAGCACCCACCTAGAAGGTTAGGCCTTGAGTGATTATTTTGAGCATTAGCTCTTGCCAGGCTAATTATGGGACCCTGAATATCCCCTGCTAGGTCACCCACCCGTCGATGGGCCCCAAATGTTCGCGCGTCATTCACAAGCTCAAGTGTATCGTTCGAACAAATATCGAGTAACAAGTTCAAGTTTTATCATTCCATGGTGTTACCAATTTGAACAATTTAAAAAAAATGCAACACTTGATCAGGGAGACTAATAAAACCACCCGACTCTTTATTATATGATTATAGCCAATCATGGAACCCCTGGAAAGGTCAAAGGCTTTAACAAAGATGGAGTACAGCAACGTAAGGAATTTTGTTCTTTGACTGGTGGTCTACCGGTAGGGAAATGGGGTCTACCGGTAGAAATAAAAATGGTACCGATAGGGGAGAAAAATTTGCAATCCTACCGGTAGGGAACAAGTCCTATCGGTACAAACACAAAGCAGTGAGTACACGTTATCACGAAAACAAGGTTCTACCGGTAGAGAGAATCGTCCTACCGGTAGGAATCCAAAATTTGGCGATTTTTCATCAGATAACAGATTTTCGTCCAGACCAAACCACAATCAATACAAGCTCAAACAAAGCATGGAGGTACTCAAATAGGACATAGGAGAACCCAAATAACATATAAAGAGAGGTAGAATTCCCTACCTCGAGCACCCAAACCAGAATCGAAAAGATGGAGCAAGCCGTAACTTCTGGAATCCAATTCAAGCAACAATACACCGAACCAAGCTTTGTCCAACACAATACAAGCTCCAAAATGCGAGTAGAAAATTGTTTGGGAGTTGATTATTGTGGGTTTTGGGTTTGGAGATGAATTTTTGGTTGAGAGAGTGAGAGATGGAGAGAGCCGAGAGAGAGAGAGATAACAAATGAGAAAGAAAAGAAAAAAAATGTGTCTCCTGGTGATATACATGATGCACACATGCATTAATCACAATAACACCCTACGACTTTAAACTTCTTTCACATCGACCCCCAATTCTATTTTATTTTATTTTTCATTAATCCATCACTTTTCCATTTATAAGACAATAAAATTATAAAATAAATTTACGGGTCTCTACAAAATCGGCAAAGACCTGGGCCTTGATGGCAGTTCTAGGCTCGAAATGGATGTCAAAATTGGCGAGCTCAATAGCCCACTGGGAGACTCGGCTTGAAAGGTCGGCCTTGCGAAGAAGGTTCTTCAAAGGGAATTCGGTGAGAACGGTGATGGGATGCTTCTGGAAATATGGGAGGAGTTTCCAAGCAGCAGTGACCAAAGCAAGGAGGAGTTTTTCCAAAGGGAGATATCGCGTCTGTGCAGGGAGCAGTGTTCGGCTTGTAAAATAGATGGGCTGGTCGTCGGCTCCTTCACGCCGCACTAGTGCCGAACTGACAGCATGTGGTGAGACGGCAAGATAAAGATACAACATTTCAAAGGAGTGGGGCTTGACAAGGAGTGGCGAGGAGCCGAGATAATTCTTTAGCTCGGCAAGGGCCGTGTCGCAATCCAAGGTCCACTTGAAGCTTCGTCGGCTTTGTTTCTTGAGGGTTTGGAAGAACACATGGCATTTGTCTGACGAGCGGGTAATAAACCGATTCAGGGCCGCGGCCATGCCTGTCAGCTTTTGGATCTCCCGAGGGGTGGATGGGGCTTTGAGCTGCTGGATGGCTGCAATTTGATTGGGATCCGCCTCGATGCCTCTCCTTGTCACCAAGTAGCCGAGGAACTTTCCGGAGCTAACGCCGAATGCACATTTTTCGGCATTGAGGCGCAACTTGTACTTTTTCAATATCGCAAACACTTCAGCGAGGTGGGAGAGGTGATTTTCTGCCTTGAGACTTTTGACAACCATATCATCGATATATGCCTCCATGATCTCTCCGATGAGAAGGCCGAACAGGATGTAAATCATCCTCTGAAATGTAGCACCAGCATTCTTAAGGCCGAATGGCATGACGAGATAACAAAACAGACCCCGGGCCGTAATGAAGGACATCTTTTCCATATCGTCAGGGTTCATTGCTATCTGGTGGTAGCCACGATAACCATCTAAAAAGCTAAGCCATGACCTGCCGTTGCATCGACTAACTGATCTATCTTCGGTAGTGGAAGACAATCTTTCGGGCAAGCATCATTGAGATTGGTATAGTCAACGCAGACGCGTAATTTTCCATTCTTTTTCTTTACCGCCACAGGGTTCGCGAGCCACGTAGGGTATTGAACTTCTTTGATGGCACCGGCTTCAAGTAGCCTCTTAACCTCTTCGTTTACTGCGTCGGCATGGAAAGCTGCCGATCTTCTGGGCTGTTGAATCACCGGCTTCGCAGACTTTGAAACGTTGAGGGAGTGCTGTATGATTTGTGGATCGATGCCTGGCATGTCATACGGTGACCACGCAAAGACTTCGATGTGCCTTTGTAAAAATTCAAAGGTTTCCTTACGTTCTTCCGCGGGCAGCTCGGATCCGAGCAAGAAGTACCGGGACGCATCGTCGTTGATCGGTATCTTTGCGAGGTCTTCAATTGATTTTTGTTCGGCAGGACAACCAACGTCTTTAAGGACGGGTTTGTCTGGGACCTCGACCCAATGAACACGGGATGGGCTCGGGGCTTTGCCGACGGCGGATACGAAGCATTGTTTGGCCTGCAACTGATCGCCCAGAAGGTCTTCCTGGCTGCCATCAGCGCCAATGTAACGTACCACCTGATGGAAGGTCGAGGCAACGGCTTGGATGGAATGGAGCCAATTGCGTCCAAGGATGGCGTTATACGGGCTAGGTGCGTCAACTACGACGAATTCCATGGACGTACAAAGTGAGCCTGCGATAACGGGTGGAGTAATTTTTCCGACGGGCCAAACAGGAGTTCCACTGAAGCCGATTAGGGGACCTCTACAGGGAGGAGAGAAGACTCTGGGATCTGGAGTTCCTTAAAGAGAGACAAGTACATGACCTCCGCCGAGCTTCCTTGGTCGACAAGTACCCGTTTAACCGAATGGGTCGAGATTTGGACAGTGACCACCAGGGCGTCGTTGTGAGGTTGTTGGACGCGTTGGAGGTCTCGTTCCGTGAAAGTGATCGACCATGGACGCTCAAGGGTCTTTAGTCGCTTGGGGGCATTGCTGATAGAAAGAATTTGGGGAGAATGTTTGGCGATGTCTAGTTCTTGCCGAAGCTTTTTGGCGGCTTCCTTCGTTGCGGGGCCGTGGATGACATTGATAACGCCAACTGGCCGAGGATTTTGGTTTGGAACACCGTTGTTCGGTTGTCGCCTCGGCGTCTTCGTCCAATCGGTATGATCATCAAGGAGCCCCTCAGCCGCCAGGCTTTCCAGTAGCGCTTTGTAAGGAGCGCAGGCAGTGGTGTAGTGGCCGAGCTCATTGTGGTAAGAACATTGCTTTCTGCTGTTGTCATTCCCGTCCTCGGTGTTTAGCTTTGGGGGGTTCGGCCAGACAAAAAATGGTTCTCGTTCCAATGTTCGGAGGAGGAAATAAATTGGCTCTTTGAACACCGTCGTTTCGGCAACGTAATCATGTGCCTTCGGAGCCTTCTTGTTTGCCCCCTTGATTGTATTGACTTGCTTCTTCGGCACCGAGGCTACTACTTGCTTTGGAGTCGCCAGCTGTGGTGTGGGAACATGAAGACTCGACGAAATGGTGGACGTTTGTCCTCCTTGTAATTCTCGCTCGGCAAGGAATTCTTCGTAAGAACAGAATTGTTCAACCGTCCGCATGAGCTCGTTCATGCCGTGGGGAGCCCGTATCGCCAATTCGTCGAGGATCTTACTCCCCGTTTCTAGTCCATTCTTGAAGTTCCTCGCAGCCCAGTATTGATCAACACCGGGTATCTCGTTGAACAGTTGCCAATAATGCTCGGCATACTTCCGAAGTGTTTCGCCTGGTCGCTTCTTCATTTGCGCCAGGGCATCTTCCTCCTTGGCTTGCTTGTTACTCATTATGAACCGATAGTTAAAGGCTCGCTCAAGCTCTTTGAAACTATGGATTGACCCTGCTTCCAATTGATTGAACCACAACAAGCCGAGGCGGCCCAGGCTTGAAGGAAAAGCCTTACACATAATGGCGTCGTCATCGGTGTCGCAGGAAATGGTACTGCGGTAACTAATGAGATGCGTATAGGCTTCCGTCGTGCTCGGATCGAACTTTTAGAACTTCGGGAGGTGCATACCGGCCTTTGGCAGAGTTGCTTGAATTTTTGCCGAAAATGGAGATTCGGTCAACTTTTTCAACTAATACTCATTCGTCGGCCTAGGAGGACGTCCATCTCTTTGGCTGCGGGGTCGCTTGGAAGCCCGATACTCTCGTTCTTTATCTGCAATGTCTTCCTGACGACGTCGACCTGATTCTTGTCGTCGTGCTTCAGGAGATTGCCGCCGAACGTCTTCTGGGAGATGCTTGGTTCGATAAACTCTGCGGCGATATGGATTGTCATTTTGCTGAACGATGACACTAACACTTTTCTCCCGAGGGAGTTTCTGAGCGCTTCGAGAATCGGCAGATCGCCTGTCAGTATCGTTTTTGCGGTGGTCCTCTTCAGTTTGCCTATCGGCACGCTGAGGGTCTTTGCCGGTCGTACAAAACGTTCGGCTCTTCCGCCGTCCTAAATCGTAAGGAACCAAGGCCTGCTGATTATCTAAGAGCTCAACTGTGTCGTAGCTTTGTGATCCTTGAGAGTATTCGTCTCTTGCCGTAGAGCTCGAGTATACGGTATGGAGACTGCCTTCTTGCCTACCGTCGATCTCTCCCATACTGATTCCACCACCGAGGTGTTTGTGGATCGAAGAACGTTGCTGCCCGAAGCGAGTGACGCCGTCGACCCGATTGGCCAAGGGTGGCGGATCCAAATGGTCATGAACGGAGATTCGACGCGGGTTGTCATTTTCTCCGAGTGGAGGAGGTGGATGTATGTTTCTCCGTCAGCGTCTTCCCTGTGAATCAAAGTGGGAGGCGGCCGGACGGTTACTTGCTTTGATACGAGCTATTTCCATTTTGAGGATAGCGACATCAGCGTTGGTTTGTTCCTGCTGCTGCTCCAACATTTGGACGTAAGCCAGAGCGTCGTCAGTTAGGCCAGTTGGACGAAGGATAGAGGTGCTTGCAACAGGAGGAGTGAAGCCAGGAGGGTGGGAGGGAGAGAGTGCTTATTCCTGTTTCTGATTGGATTTGTATAGGAAGGTTAAGAGGCTGAAAAGGAGGTGGTGGGCCGCCCATTTTAAAAGTGAAGAGGCGGCGGTGGGATTGCTAAGAAGTTCAAGGGGGAGGAAGAGCCACGGAGGAGCCGCCGCGGAGTCAAAAGAACAGAGGGTTCACGTCGGGCTCACCAAATTGTGGGGGCTCCGATCCGATTGGTTTGCGACTTGATCTTGGTCCAGCCCTTCGCCCTGCAAAACGAAGCACGACTACAGACCATGCCGGAGGTTCTCCGGGATGGCCCTCCGGTGCAAGGATCAGTATTGCTTCTTCGAGGGGCAGAAAGCCAAGAGCTAGGGTTTTAAGATGAACAGTGCGTACCTTTTACCAGGAGGCATAACGGTTTATTTATAGGAATCCCGTAGCTTGGCTTCCAAGATTGCACCAACGCTCAACAAGTGTCGGCTGACCTTGTTCATACGTCATCACAGGGCTTTGTAACCGCTTGGGTAGTGAGCTGGCACCTTCACGTGCCCTCACGCCAGTCCCGGTAACCGTTCGGATGACGTCACGACCATCGTCACGGTTGAGGCCGTTATCATCACGTGGATGAGCTGGAGGCATGGCCCACGTTCGTTCAACACCAAGCGTGGAGCCGATGACTAATGGTCCCGACGAGACCATCCCGATCAACAGGGAGGAGAATGAGTGCTGGTATACGACCGTCGGCATGGCCGAACCTTGTATTAAAATTGTAGGAGCGGATCGGGTTCTGAGAATAGAAGATGGCGCGGCTCATTACGCATGGCTCGAGCGCTCTCGCTCGGCCTACCACAAAAATTAAATCCTTGAATCACACGGAATCAATCTCAGGGATCCTTTTTTTTTTTTGATTAGCCGGTTACCAAAATGCGATGATAGATAACCCTTGAACAATCAACGGTCTAGATTTATAGAGGAGATAAATCTAGAGTGTTGGTTGTCTTTTGGATTCAAACACTTCCCTGTCATATTATATTTATATAGATATAGATGTTAACACGACTGTCTAAAATTAATTTACATACCTTAATCAATTGGTCTCCTTATATTTAATTCGGTCAAATTGTAGACGTAAAGCAATGATGTGTCAGGTTTTCTAGTGTTAAGGGCCTTGGAAAATTCTACTATTAATTTGCACCTCTATTTCCTTAACAATTAACCACACGAAACTCAAATTCTTTCTCCAATTTCCAAAAGTAACCATTTTAGATGAGATTCTTTTCCTTTTTTACGATGCTTTGTTTTTTCTCTCTTGTTGTATCCATTATCAAATTTTTTTCTCTCTCGTTACGATGATTTGAACTCTTGTTCTCAATTTTAATCCTTCGTAACCATTACATTATAAAATTCCTTTACGATGATTTGAGCTTTTTGGGCCGAAAGGTACACGCTTATGACAAAGAGAAAAACAAAGAGGACGAGTGACATCAATGACACCCAAGATATTCCAACTTTCATTTTGTATCCCAAATTTTCAAACTCGGCCCAATTTGACTTTCAATATTTCCCACTTGGACCCACACTATTTTCCAGTCCACATTGGAACGCTGCTTTTTGCCTATAAATTTGCTTCTCTCTCCCTCTCTCATTACCATTAACTCAAACCTAGAACCAAAAAAAAGCCCAACACAACAAGCAGTGCAATCATGGAGCTATTCTATCCTTCACTCCTTGGCTTTTTTGTCCTCTTTGTCACCCTCTCTTTTCACTTCCTTTTCGCTCAAAAATCCGGTTCCAACAAGGGTAACCTCCCGCCCGGCCGGACCGGCTTCCCTGTGGTGGGCGAGAGCCTCGAGTTTCTTTCCACCGGATGGAAGGGCCACCCCGAGAAGTTTATATTCGACCGCATAGCCAAGTACTCGTCCTACGTCTTCAGGACGAGTCTCTTGGGCTCTCCCGCGGTTGTGTTCTGTGGGGCGGCTGGCAACAAGTTCTTGTTCTCCAACGAGAACAAGCTCGTTCAGGCCTGGTGGCCTAGCTCCGTCGACAAGATCTTCCCGTCGTCGACCCAGACCTCGTCCAAGGAAGAGGCCATCCGGTTGAGAAAAATGCTCCCCAACTTCCTCAAGGCGGAGGCGCTGCAGAGGTACGTTGGAATCATGGACGAGATCGCTCAGCGACACTTTGCGACCGACTGGGAGAACAAGGATCGGGTTGTGACGTTTCCTCTGACCAAGCGCTACACGTTCTGGCTCGCCTGTCGCCTGTTCGTTAGCGTCGAGGACCCTAAACAAGTGGCCAAGTTCGAAGACCCCTTCGGTGTTTTGGCCGCGGGGCTGTTGTCCATCCCGATAGACCTGCCCGGAACCCCGTTCAACCGGGCGATCAAGGCGTCCAATTTCATCAGGAGGGAGTTGGTGGCGATTATCAAGCAGAGGAAGTTGGATTTGGCCGAGGGAAAGGCATCGCCCACGCAAGACATACTGTCACACATGCTTCTGACGAGCGATGAAAATGGAAAGTTCATGCACGAGGCCGACATTGCTGATAAGATCTTGGGGTTGTTGGTTGGTGGCCATGACACCGCTAGTTCCTCCTGTGCTTCCATTGTTAAGTTTCTTGCTGAGTTGCCTGAGGTTTACGAAGGAGTTTACAAAGGTAATTATTTTCATTCCTAGTCTGTCCTTGATTAATTGATTACGAATTAATTATGTATTACTGTTATCTTATTTTGTTTAATTTTATTTGTGAACAGAGCAAATGGAAATTGCAAAATCAAAAGCACCAGGAGAATTGTTGAATTTTAATGATATTCAGAAGATGAAGTACTCATGGAACGTGGCTTGTGAGGTGATGAGGCTTGCTCCACCTCTGCAAGGTGCTTTCAGAGAAGCCATCTCTGATTTCATGTACAGCGGTTTCTCAATCCCAAAGGGTTGGAAGGTAATTAAGCAAATTTAATAGTATATCGTTTATTTATTCGATGTGACATTCAACTAGGAGTATGTGTGAGCTAGTCCACGAACCAATAATTATTTCTAGTACAATTGTGATGGGAATTGATGCATGAGTAAATACATAATTAAGTTTGACAAAATATTGTTGTGTTAGAAGTACTTGATCTTTTCTTATCAGCAAAAGATTTTTGTTATAAATCTTTGAAAAAAAGAAAAAGATTTAAAGGATCGCGAGTTCACCGGCAAGAACCCCACTGATTAAATTATTGTAGTGTTAGAAGTGGATCTTGGCTTTCCAACGAGTCAATTATCAATCACTTATTTTGCATTTGATGAGACCTAAGATATTTATTTAATTCACAAGCCATCGAATTAAGCACTTGAAAAGTATTTATTTCGTTAATAATCTTTATTTATTTGTTTCTATGTTGATGTTCAGATATATTGGAGCGCTCATTCAACCCACAGGAATGCGGAATTCTTTCCGGAGCCGCTGAAATTCGATCCGTCGAGATTTGAGGGGTCCGGCCCGGCTCCATACACGTTCGTGCCCTTCGGTGGAGGACCCAGAATGTGTCCCGGGAAAGAATACGCCCGTTTGGAAATTCTCGTGTTCATGCACCATTTGGTGAAGAGGTTCAAGTGGGAGAAAATGATTCCGAACGAGAAGATCATCGTCGACCCCATGCCTAATCCTGAAAAAGGCCTTCCAATCCGCCTTTACCCTCACAAGGCTTAGAAAGGATAATCAAGAGATTCTTAAGCCCAAAACTCCATTAATCCACAGCCACATTTGGAGTATTTCATTTTCAAGTTCATTAATTTGTTCCATGAGGAAAGGGAAGAAGCTAAATAGTTTACAATAAATTGGTAGAAATTAACCAGATGTTTGTTAGTAACTCTTAAAAGGGAGGCTGTTTTGCTTGTAAATTAGTACTCAATAGCCAGTGGAAATGTATTTTTATTGTTCCTTTTTGTAAAATTAAAAGAGAATGGAAGCAAATGATAACTATCTATTTTTCATACCCAATTTCGGCCGGTCAATTCTTTATGGTGCTAATTAACTATTACTTCTGAATTTCATTAACATAAAAAAAATATAAAGAATAAAGAAGTCTTTTGTTGACAACT
This sequence comes from Rhododendron mucronatum var. ripense, assembly GCA_019656295.1. Taxonomy (NCBI): domain Eukaryota; kingdom Viridiplantae; phylum Streptophyta; class Magnoliopsida; order Ericales; family Ericaceae; genus Rhododendron; species Rhododendron mucronatum. The sequence continues at coordinate 968,608 of BPLT01000190.1, forward strand.
TCAATGAGAAAAATTCTTATAAAGAAAACTAAAAACAAAGCTGGGCACAAGCTAAAGTATAGAATCAAATGAAGTATTACTTAATTTTCATTTTACGAGACATGTCATTCTCTTATAATACGTCATATTTAATTTAAAAATAAGCACTTTTATTTTAATTAGTGAAACGCACTTCTTTTAATATGCTTTTTTTTTAATCGGCAAAGAAGAGAAATCAATAGATAGAAATAGGAAAATACTCCTTCCGTCCCTTTTTAAATGTCTCGCTTCGTAACTTCAACTTATTAAGAAAACATCATCATTACATCTTTCACATCAACTTTTATCTCCACTTTTCCGACTTATCCTCTATGGAGATATCATCATTACACTTTTACTCACTAACTTTTCAAAATGGAATATATTTTTAAAGGCAAAATGGAAAATTCATCAACTTTTACTCACTAACTTTATAATATTGACACTTATTAAGGGACAGCTCAAAGTGGAATATTGAACTTTAAAAAGGGGACGGAGGGAGTACAAGAAAAGACCTAAGGCCAAGGAGATAAGGATCCAATGACTTGAAAAAACCAGAGGCCATAAAAAGGGAAAAAGCCAAGTTGGTAAGAAACCAACCAAGCAAGAGAGGTACAAATACAAATGCTTTTAATATGCTTTGTTGCGCATGCATTGTGGTCTTGTAGCCAAAATTATACCAACTAGAGATCGGAGCACAAGCGATGCGTGTGCAATTTGGAATTGGACAAAATTTGTGAAAAATTGATCAAACATTAAACGGAAAGTTATTGTGCAAATTGTGAAAAAATCTGACTTACACATCCCATGTGCCCGGCCTCTAGTAAAAATTATTAGAGGCCGTAGAAAGAAATGAGAATTTGATTCCCCCTTGAGGCAAACCATGATTTAAGTGGGACGCCATGGCGGTGGGTTGCTGTGCTAGTCTCCCCCGAGGTTTAGATTGTGCAGTTGGGTTCAATAGTGGCTCGGCTGCAGGGTTGTTCCTCGGTTACCAAAAAAAATTGGGAATTTGCCTAACTTTTCAGTTTTGGATAATCTGCCTTTCCTGATTTTACCAACTGGAACCAAGGGGAAGATTTCTTAATTTTACCAACATTTGTTTTCCATATATGAAGAACAAAAATTCTAATCGGAAAAGAAAATTTTGGGATCAGGCTGCGTTCTTATGACCTTAACTTAAATCTGAAAATTTTGTCTTTATTTGAATATTTTTCGCGTTTGTTAGTTTTGCGCCAAACTTTTATGAGTTATTGATTCGTCCCGACAAGAGGAATTGGAAAATTAATTTTTTTTTTTACTTTCACCCAAATATTTTGAGAAATAACTTTTTTTTTTTTAAAAGAAAGAAAAATTGATTAAACTGATTAAACGGGAAACGCATGCATATACGTACAAGATTCCCTTTGTTGCCTAAGTACCAAAATCTTTCTTCTGTCCTTTTCTTTTGTGTCTTTATTTTGTTCAGCAGCCGAAGACGGAGAACTGGGAGAGGGAGGAGTTGAGGAGAAATGAGAGTGAACGTGGGGTGTCGCAGGCGGATCATGATAAAAGGGAAAAAAACGTGGGTGTGGGCAGCTGGGAGACAGTTTTTTTTTGGGGTCTTAGTGTTTTACCCCTACAGATTTTACCATCAGTAGTTGAATCCCTTGTAAATAATAAGTTTTTAATGAGGCAATTTCGGTATGGATAAAATTCATACGGCTTCACACGCCAAAGGGTGCTCTCCCTTTATATATTGAAATAGATGTTTTAGGGATTATTTTTCAAATCTATACAAAAAAACCCTAAACTTTCACCGCAATGTCTCATAAACATTCAAAAATTTTAGAAAATGTTAACGTGATGTCTGAACTTAATTTACATACCTTAATCAATTGGGCTCCTCCTATTTAATTCCGTCAAATTGTAGACGTAAATCAGTGATGTGTCAATTTTCTTGTGTTGATTGAAAATTTTTTAAATACAACGGTGATACTATGTCATTCTGCTGATGTGGTGCAACGAACCAATCATTTTTGACCATGTACGAATTTGGATCTGCGCAACGGTGATGTGGTGGTTAGTAGAATCCATGTAACTATCCACCACATGGGCATAGTGGAGACAACATGAACACGTGGTGTTCTGTTATTGGGTTGTAATACCACGTCAGCACGATGACGTGGTATCACCGTTGTAACCAAAATTTACTCATGTTGAGGGCCATGAAAAAGAGAAATATTAATGCTGGGCTTACAACAAAACCATACACTATAGTTACGACAAAATCCTACAAATTCTATGTGCACCTCTATTATTCCTTAATAACCACACAAAACTCAAATTATTTCTCTAATTTCCAAAATTAACCATTTTCCCCCGTACCTCACTCTAATATGTTAGTCCAAACCCGATTCGATCCACCACCCACCACTATCTATAACCATCACAACCACCACAACACATGTTAACATTGTATTAGAAAATATTATTGTGGACTGAGCGTGCGGGCGTGCCCAAACTTGTCGCATCTAACGTAAGAGCTGAGTGTCCCTTTTCTGACTTCGAATCTGTGAGGGCAATAGTGCTGCAAACCTAAGGGCTGTATTGCAGTGTTGGTTCGTGGTTTTGCCTCTACGAGGGAGGACTTAATAATTTCCTAACCATGTAGGAAAAGAAGTAACAACGTAGAATAACTTTGATATATCGTAATAACAAAGTTGGGGTATAAGAGAGATATGAATAATTTTATTACGTCGTAGTAATAAAATTGGGATACAAGAGAGATAGAAACTTGAACTGCTTGGAGAAGTAATTGAGTGAAGGTGAGAAAATGAGATAATTGCTTCGCTGGGAAGGCTTTGGTTTTTTAAGCGTTGAGCTTGATTGGTGTGTGGACCCTTTTTCCTTCTTGAGTTCTAGTATTTATAGGCCACGGCATTGCATGCAAAGTGGATGTGTTGGCCTTCTCTTGTGATGATACATGTCCCATGTAACTCCTCCATTCGTGCAATTCACGGGATCATGGGTAGTTGATGTAAATTACCCATGTGCTTTTTCCATCGGGGAAGACTTGCTGGAAGTAAAAGAATAATTACCCACATGTTAGTTCTTGATCATGGGTGGTTGAGAGAATCATGGGCCATATATCTCTCCCCCATTTCCTATTTCCATCGGTAGTTGACAAACAATTGGCCACATCACCCCTATTTCCGTGGGTTTGCAAAAATCACCAGTCCGGCAACAATATCTTTCTTTTCCTCCACTTTTCATGGGCCACTTAGGTAATGGGCCATCTAATTAAATTAAATAGCCTTCTAACATTTTTAACCCATAAAAATACTTCTCGAATTTAAATAAGTCATGGGCCGACTGAATTTTTATGCAAATAGCCCACGACTTTCTAAACTTGAGCCCGAATCCAACTAAAATTAATTGGGCCCAGTCAACATGGGTTTGGCCCAATAATTTTGTTCCAATACATCTCTATTTTTTGGCCCAATTTAACTAAAAGATAATTAAATGGCCTTCCAACGCTTGCCCAGGACTGGGTGCCAAAAACGGGTGTAAACAATGCCCCCCATGCCTTGATCTTGTTCAAGATCTAGGCTTGTAAATTAGGACAGAGTACGGTTTTTGGCATAACCAAACAAGTCCTTATTGCCAGATTTGAAAAATAATCAGGCTTGTTTAGCCTAAGAATTTTAAATTCAAATATTTAAACTCAAAAAGATAATCAGGCCTTAATTAGGCCTAACCACTTTTCGACTTCCCAAGCATGTCTCTTAATTGGGTTTTAGGCTCCCACTATGAATTACACTCTAACAATTCCAAGATAAAAACCCCACCGAGGAGTACTATCATCGGCATCAGTTGATAGCCTTTTGGGCCTAGGGGACACGTGTCATCACCCCAGGCCTTGCATTGGCCTCCATGCAGCTTTTGAAGCCGCCAGGACTCTCCTTTGTGTCAATCAAGAGCCCCCTCTTTTCGCTCGCCAATTAAATCTCAAGTGTGAAGAGTAATAAGTGCAACGACGTTTTTGATTCCTGCACCATGCATCATAAACCCACTTCTTGTAACTTTATTCTCTCTCTATCTTCTCTCTGTCTTTTTTCTCCTTACTCGAGAGAAACCCAGAAAAGAAAACCCTAAACCTTCGTAGTTTCTGTCTCTGCTCTCGATCCTTCCCAGAGATGGCTACCCATAAAGCCCATACGCCGCCTCCAAACCCTAATAGCTTATCCGTACAGATTCGCAAGATACTGGCTAACGAGCACATCGCAATCACAAATGATGTTTTGGTGATTGCGAACGCTGATCGAGTAGGGTTAGGGCCTGAGTTTCAGCTTGGGTTCCTTCCTTAACTTTCCTCGATGTACCCCCTGGCGGAAGAAGCCCTTCCCTTCGAATCGCCCAACCTTGACTGGATTCGATTTACTACGGAGATACCCAACAGACTTTGGCATGGACCTGACGCCAAGTACGTTGAGTGGCTTGATCGAGTAATGGAGGCTAAAGGAGATCTATGGAGGCAGATTGGAATCAGGGATGCAGTTCTCCTCAGTCGATCTCTGATTGACATGGATAAAAATCTTTTCCTCGCAGCATCACAGTTCTGGTCAGTCACCACGAACTCATTCTACTTCAAGGTTGGTCTCATGAGCCCTACACTTCAAGACCTGGCCTTTCTGACGGGCCTTCGTCCCCATGGGATTGAGGCCAACTACTTTTTATCCCAAAAAATCCCTTATTTTGAGTACAAAGAGCCCCTGTCTTTCTCTCCTTTCATAAATTATTATGCCCGAAAAGGTCCAGTCGAAGATAGCGAACATGTAGATTTTCTCCTTTATTGGCTAAACAAGTTCATCTTTTGTGTTTCTGCGAATAGAGTAACCAAGGACTTTATTGATTTGGCCTGTGCCCTAGCTTTTGGACAGAAACTGGCACTAGGCCCCTTGGTCCTGGCACATCTTTACCGAGGTATGAAAGAATTAATCAGTAACAAGTTTGTTTTTGCCCCTGGTCCACTGTGGATCATCACCCTATGGCTATGGTCCTACTTCTCCAAACTTGCTCCGCCCATGAATAAGAAATCAGAGAATACTTGCTACGGACTTCATTATATTGACACCCGTGGCCCCAGATTTGCCTTTGGTGTTTATTTCAAATTTTTCTACCATGAACTAACAAGTATGGGAAAAAATTGGATGCCCTTTGCGAGGGATACCGTACCTTGATGGTTGAAACGAGGTGCCTCAGACCTAGGGGATGATTATGATGACCATATGGAGGTCTGGACCAGCTTCCTGATCTCCAGGGACCTCATGTATGAGATGGCTTTTACTCCTACCAACTATAAGTGTGGAGTGGAATATTACAATACAGCCCAATTAGCTAGGCAATTTGGCTTGTGCCAGCTAACCCTGTGCCCCCGTACCAGTCCTTGAATGAGGACTTCAGTGACAGGCCCGTGATCCAGCCGAGGGATTTGGAAAGAGTCAGGAATGTCCTCCCTGAAGCTAGGAAGACCTTTGCCCTTCACCCCTACGTGGAACGTACTGACAAGGGAGCGAAGTTTGACAGCTGGTTGGGAAGCTATACGAAGCTGCACTTTTCGGCTTCATATCTGGACATTCTTACCAATGTTCTGCCTCACCCAACTGGCGCACCCGAACCTGGTATAACCCTTCCTTTGCAACAAACCCGTCCTTCCCTAGCCTCCAGCGTCAAAAGAAAACGTAATATTAAGAGGCTTACTTATGCTTTAATTTCCCTATTCCTCCGGATTGATTTCTCCTCTTGTTGGCAGGTTCAGAAGATGAACCGAAGGAAGTCTCTGCAAATTCTTCTGCTCAAAGGCCCAAAAGGGTGAAGACCACAGCCAAGAGGCAATGGCCAAAGGTATGAATTCTTTTAGTCCTCTGCTCGGCTCTTCAGGGCAAGGTAATTATGCCCTCATCTTTTCTGTAGGTCTCTGAGGCAGTAGTTGCTGGAAGAACAAGAAGTAGTGCTAAGACAAGTTCTCCCGAAACCGATCCTTCGGGAAATGTCTGAGCTCTCCTCAGCTCTTCTTGTTATGATCTATTTGAATGTTCTACTGACTTTCCTTCTTACAGGCCACCTCCAAAGGTGAAGAAGGGCAGGCAGAATCGGCCCCCTCGAGGAAAAAGAGATTGAGAAAGAAAATTTCGACGCCAGCCGATTCTAAGAATACCGTGTCTGCTACTGAGCATAACCCAATTGTAAGGATGTACTGTGACATGAAATTTCCAGCATTTATGGCCCCGTATTATCACCAACTCCCTCTTGTTCTCAATCCCTAGGAACTTGATGATTACTTCGAAGAGGAAGTAGAGGCAGAAGAGAAGAAACTAGACCTGTCCGACCAAGAACCTGAGCATGAGGCATCCTCAAGGACTCTAGAGAAGCCTAGATCTCCAATTGGCCAGTCTGCTCCATCAGTCAATCCTTCTGTTGAGCCCGAGCTTGTCAACGTGGCAGAGGAGGATGAAGATGAAGACCTGGATTCTTTGTTCAAATCAGCTCAGGTTCTGTTGAAAGCAGCCACCTCTGGCACCTCTGGCAGTGGGCTTGGCTCAACTTCACAATCTCAGTTCTCCATGGAGGAAGTTTCTGAGGCTAAAACAGCCCTCAGAATGGCCCTGCTCCTAAACTTCAAAGCGGTAGCCCATCCTGCTAGGGCTTCAAATATCAAGAAGGCCATGGACGTACTAGTAAAGTCCCAAGCCTTAGGGGCAGAAGAAACTGTACTCCAACATTTCCAAAAGGAATTCCCCGATATGGTGAAATCTCATGACTCCTCCTCCCATGAACTCAGCAAGGTACATGCCAAGATGGCGGAACTAGAGGCAGTCGACGTGGAGCTTGCCAAGTTCAGTGCTGATTGTCTTCAGTTGAAAGAAGACATGCGATTCAATGAAGCCAACATTGTCGCTACCTCCGATGAAATTGCATATTTTAAAGCCAAATTAGCACAAACCGAAGGCCGCTTGGTTGACCTCCGGAAGGAAGCCACAAGTCTGTCCAAATAACATGACGATCTGAAAGCTGGATCACGGAGCCAAAAGATAAAATTAAACCTTCTGGTTGAGGAGATGCCAAATCTTCAAGGTCAGAGGGAAATGCTTGAAGCCCAGCTTGCCAGCCTTGACACCTCCTGGGAGGACCTCAAAAACAATCTTGAAGGCCGTCGTAGGTCTTGACTTCTGAAATCTCACCTCTTTCTTTTGATTTAGACTTGTCATAACTTTGATTTTGCTCTCCCTCTATGCCTGGCCTGGAACTTTCCCTTAAATGGCCAAGCTTGAGGCCTTTATCAATTTTTGCATGACAGGTACCATGGCCTCTGCTCAGGCCTTGCTATCAGATTTTTCTATGGTTTGTTAGATTGGACTTCACCAAAGTCTCTCATTTCCCACATAGTAGGATAATGATGTTTTAAGTATTTTCCATTTGTTAAATGCTTAAACAAACCGCCATTTAAGTCCATAAGAAGATAAACATTACCTCTAAGGACTTGAGCGATCTGGTAAGACCCTTTCCAGGTTGGAGACCACTTGCCATATTTTGGATTCTTTTCCCCCAAAGGAAAGACTGCCTTCCAAACCAAGTCCCCTTCAGTAAAGCTTTTCTTTCTTACGCGTTTGTCATAAGATCTAGCCACTCTTCTTTTCTGGACCAACATGTGGTCAAGGGCGACAAGTCTAACCTCGTCCAAGTCCTCAAGTTCCATCAACATGGCCTGAGTATAATCTGCAGGAGTGAGGCCATGTTGATATGCTTGCTTCGAATCTTCCGATATAGAAGAATATTACCCCAAGCGTAAGGTTTAATACGTCATTTGAAGCATGATAATCCGGAAGTCCGGGATCGTACCCAATGGAATAATTATATGGCTTGGTCGGATTTGTAGAAGTAAGAACGGGTTTCGGCTGTTAGGTAGCCAACCGAGTTTTACTTTAAAACGGTGGAAATAAAAGGGCTAAATTAAACGGAATAAACTAGATAAAAAAAAGGCTAGGCCTAAGAATCACTAGCACTCATGACTTGAGCTAAACCACATTTTCACCAATTCACGCAGTTTAAGATACGCAATTAAGATTCCTAAACCGGAAATTAGAGATTTAATTATCAAGCTAGCTCTAGAATTCTTTTGGTAGACACCTCGTGCGACAGAGCTCTAAGCATCATGTGTGGTGGGTAGGCGATGCTCTCACCTACACATAATCAAAGAGGTTAACACCTCGGCAATTTACCAAACGAATCCGAACCCCACATCAATTTTTAAATCCAAAAATTAAAGTTTTATTGGTGAAAAATGCAATTTTTGCCCAAGTCATGGGATGCTAATCATCCCATGACCTAACCCTTGAAACTACTCACACATATCTATGAAGATAAGAGCAAGCAAAAATCTACTGAGCATAATTGAAAGACAACACTAGAAGAAACTTGACTTAAAAGATAGATCGGAAAATAAACTACAACTTTAATTAAAGCAAGAGTAGCAAAAGAAAACTAATTAAGGCAGGAAATTAAGAAATAAAGTGCTGGAAATGAAGAACAAAATAAGAACAATGCAACAAGCAATTTGAATCTAAGCTAGATCTAGAAATTGTACTACCTAATCTACACTACTTGTTTTGGATCTAATTACATCACACAATATATTTCCGCGCTTGGAATATTCCTTAGATGCTCTGAAGATGCCCCGCTAATGCCCTCGGCATCGATGGTAACAAGCATAGGCTGGGCCACTAAGGGGCTCGGCATCGATGCACTATCTGGCTTCCCATCGATGCCGACGTGGTTAAGCGCCCTTGCCTACTGCTTGGTCTGCTGGCCTGCTCGAGCAGTGCTTGATCTTGCCTTGGCCATTCTGCTTCTGCCTTGGCTGTTGCTCTTCTACCCGGGCTGTTCCTCTTGCTTTGGCTCTGCTCCGGCCGTCGGGCAACCTCTGCCTTAGTTGCGCCTTGGCTGGGCTGCTTCACTCTCAGGCCATGCCATGTCATAGGCCTTAAAATTCCTTTATTAAGCGATTCGCCTACAAAACAAAACAGACAAACTCTACGAGCAAACATATTTAAAAACAACTAATTAACAAATAAATTGAACGAAACCTAGACACTAGCGCACCCTTTCATTACATTTCCGGGTGCTTATCAATGCTATCCTTGCTGACTTTACTGCTACCTCCATTGGTAGGACTGGATCATGCCCATACACCAGCATATAAGGAGTCACGTTGGTGGCTTCCTTCTTTGAGGTTCTGTAGGCCCATAAGGCCTCAGAAAGTAACTCATGCCAGGCCCTTGGATTATCTTCCACCATTTTCTCTATAATGTTGACCAGAGTCCTATTGGTGGACTCAGCCTGACCATTCCCTTGTGCATAATAAGGAGTGGAATTGGAAACAATAATGTTATGCTGTGCAGCAAAGTTAATCACTTGCTCTCCCATGAATATAGTCCCTCTATCTGCGACCAAATGTTCAGGCAGCCCAAACCTATGAATGATTTTTTCCTTGATTACCTTGATTACCTCCTGCTGATCCACAGACTTTAATGGCACAGCTTCTGCCCATTTAGTGAAATAGTCCGTGGCTACCAAGATGTAAGTATGATTTCCAGAGGAAGGAGGATAGATTTTTCCAATCACGTCAAGGGCCTAGCCCCTAAATGGCCATGGTTTGACCACAGCATGATAATCTGCTGCAGGGACACGCTGAATTGGGCCATGGGCTTGACAGGGCTGACATCCTTTGGAAAAACGAATACAGTCCTCTAAGATAGTTGGCCAATAGTATCCATACCTTCTGATCAACCATCTCATCTTTATCCCTGACTGATGAGCTCCACAGATTCCTTCGTGGACTTCACTCATGACCCTCATGGCTTCAGGGTGCCCTAAGCACCTCAAAAGTAGATCATCCTCAGGGGCTTTTCTTGTATAATTCGTCTCCTACGAGAATATAACTCATGGCTCTCCTCCTCACTTTCCTAGAGGCCCTACGATGAGGCCTCTTAAGGAAAGAGATGATAGGTGTACGCCAATCATTCTCGGGTTCATCATCTGACTCTTCACCTGTGAAATCAGAAGTAAACACTTCCAGCCTGATAAGCACCCAATAATGTATATTCTTGGTGCTTAAGTCCTCTAGCATGCTGTGTTTGTACATATTTATTGTCGTTTTTATACGATATTGCACGTAAGGTAGGTTTTTGTGTGTTTCAGGTAATTCGTTTAAATAAGGCGCGTTTGAACGCCAAGGAATGCTCCAGAAGCTTCCAAGTACCCGAAGACCTTGTCGGCCCCCTAAAATCTGTCTAAAGTATGGAAAAATGACTTTCTGAAAAAGTTTCGATTTTTGAGATAAAAAATGGCGGTAATTGATCCTTGAATTTTTCTAAGAGTAACTACAAAGTTACAAAATTTTATTCGAAGAGCAAGGTCATGTTTTGAGCCATTTTCTCTTGAGAAAAATGTGCAGTTTTCCATTTTGTACTAAAAGTGGGGGGATGACATTTTGATTTAAATAGAATCTTGAAATTCTGGTAATGCCATTGTTTCCAAATGGGGGGTACTTTCTTATTTTCATTAAATAAATTAAAGTAAAGGAAAGGTAAAAGAAATGTTTAAAATGTAGCATTTACTAAACTTTAGAGAATGAAAATAAGTGTTGAGAAGCTGTGAAGTTGCTGGGAGCTGTTTGCTGAAGCTGAAGCCAACCTGAAATCTGCAGTTTTGAAGAATGTTATCGATAACACTCCATTTGTTATCGATAACATTGGCCCCATTTTGGTCCAGAAATTGTCCAAACCTGTGGGTATCGATAACATTTGGTTTTAGTTATCGATAACTCTTTTCTCCGGGGAAGAATTTGAAGAATGTTATCGATACCTTTGATTATGGTATCGATAACATTGGTCTCCAGCAGATATTTTTACTGCTTTTTGGACTTTCCATTTATGGAATACTTGCCACTTTTGGCAAGTTCAGGGATATTTTGGTAGAGGGTGAGTTGCCTTGTATAAATAGGCCTCTCTCTCTCTCTCTTCCTCGTATAGATAGAATAGGTAGATACACTTTAACTTTAAGTCTTTTTATTTCCTAGAACTCCATTGTTGCCTTTGAAGTTTTTAAGTGTAATCCTTCAAGTTTTCAAGTAAGTGTTGGTAGTTTGATTAATTCTCAAGTATTAAAGTTGCTAGTATGCTTTGGATCTTTTATAATATCAAGTTAGTTTTCATTTCTATCGGTTAATCATGTTTTCATTCTCTAGCATAATTTCTAGTCTTTTTCCTATGAGTGAGTAGTTAATTGGTTCGGTCATGGGGTGAGATGAACCCTACGAATTAGTCGTTTAAATGGTTTCGCTTAAACTTTAGTTCGATTTCAAGGTGTTGAACGAATTAACCTCATGATTTCCTGCATTGATCATGGGGTCGGTGGCTTCTTTGATCAATGAAGTCTATCGCCCTGTGCTACATGCTTGATAATCTTACGCATGCGAACGATCCATTTTCGTCTCTCACTTGCGTTAAATGAGTTCAGTTTGAATTAATGCCTTGAGTTGAGTTATAAGTAGTCTTCAGTTTTTTAATTCTTCAAGTGGAATCCGGACGGTTTCGGTTCACTCATGAGTTAGATGGAGGAACCGTTTTATGGCTAAGTCGTGGGTAAGTCAATCCCTTGACTCGACCATCTTTAATCTAGTTAAATTTCAAGTTCAAATTCCGTTAATCAAATCAATCACCGAGTTGGTTGCTTGAAAGCCTCGCTGCATACTTACTATCTAATCCAAATACGCTGAAGAAGATTTCTCTGTGGGAACGATCCCGGTCTTACCGGTTTTATATGCTATCAACGACCTAGCCCTTTGCTCGGGTGCGAACCTTATTAGAGGATAGGTTGCGGTGATAAGCACAGCCCCAGACCCCTTCTCCGAACAGAAGGTAACAATCTCTTTCGGACTGTGATGGTCTTGTGGATTGTCTCTGGGGCTAATTTTAGACCTGTTGAGGCCTGAGCCAAGCTGTTAGCTTCAGTGTTCATACTCCTTGACACGTGCTTGACAGTTACATTGTCAAAGTCTTGAATTAATTGCATTGCTGCCATATAGTAAGCAGCCAAGTCCTCACTATAGCATTTGAACGTTCCTGCCAAGTGATTGATGACAAGGTTTGAATCCCCAATAACCTTTACATTTCTGGCCTCTAAATCCCTAAGGATCTCAAGGCCTATAACGACTGCCTCATGTTCAGCTTGATTATTTATACATGGGAAATCAAATTGAAAGGACAATTCAGTCCTCAGGCCTTGGGGAGAAATAATAATTACTCCACAGCCTGAGACCTCCTGAGTCCTTGATCCGTCAAAAAGCAGTATCCAAGGAGTGAGCGAGATTTCAAGGGCACTCAGTCCTACCTCAGACTCATCGCCGATATCCACACATGGATGATCAGCAAGGAAGTCTGCTAAGGCCTGGCCCTTCATAGCTTTTTGAGGAACATATTGGAAACTGAATTCCATTAGAGCTAAAGACCATTTGCCAATTCGGCCTCTCATGATTGGCCGAGAAAGCAAGTACTTAACTAGGTCTGTTTTACTCATAATGTAAACCAAAACAGGAAGCATGTAGTGCCTCAATTTTATTGCTGAAAAGTACAAGGCAAGACAAGTCTTTTCAATAGGAGTGTATCTCCTTTCACAAGGAGTCAACAACCTACTTAAATAATAAACTGCCTGTTCCTTTCCTTGAGCATTGTCTTGTGCTAAAAGGCCTCCAATAGAGCCTTCAGGTGCTGAGATGTAGAGCTTCAACGGCTTGTTCTTGATGGGAGGCATAAGGACTGGAGCCGTTGCTAAATAGCATTTGATCTCATCAAAGGCCTTCTGATGGCTTGCCTCCCAAACAAAAATGTCATGGTCTTTTAGCCTCAAGAGTGGAGAAAAGACCTGAACCTTTCCAACTAGGTTTGAGATGAACCTTCTCAAGAAGTTGAACGAACCCAAGAGCTTCTGCAACTCCTTTTTAGTGGTAGGAGGCTTTGCTTCCATGATTACTTTGGCCTTGTTTTTGTCAACCTCAATCCCTCTGTTGTGGACCAAGAATCCAAGGAACTTGCCTGCGGAGACTCCGAAGGCACATTTCAAGGGGTTTACTTTCAAATCGAACTGTTGCATTCTCAAGAAAGACTTCCTTAAGTGTTCCAAATGTTCATCATAGGACTGAGACTTGACCACAATATTATCGATGTAGATCTCCATGAAGTGGCTAATGAAATCGTGAAAAATGGCGTTCATTGCTCGTTGGAACGTAGCACCTGCATTCTTTAGGCCGAAGGGCATTACGATCCACTCGAAGGTTCCTAGGGCTCCAGGACACCTAAAAGCAGTCTTAGCCGTATCGGCCTCATCGATAAAGATCTGGTTGTACCCAGAATGTCCATCCATGAAGGACAAAACCTTGTGACCAGAAGCTTCATCCACCAATTGATCTACGACTGGCATCGGATACTCGTCCTTTGGCGAAGCCAAGTTCAAGTTTCTGAAGTCTACGCATACTCTGACCTTGCCGTTCTTCTTAAGGACTGGAACAATGTAAGAGAGCCAAGTAACATACCTAGCTGTGCGTATGAATCCAGCGTTGAACAGGCGTTCGATCTCATCCTTGACCTGTAAATAGACCTCATTGGACATCCTCCTCGGCGATTGTTTGAAAGGTCTGAATTCTGGTTGAATAGGAAGCTTGTACTCCACTAGGCCTCTGGACAGACCTGGAAGCTCTTCATAAGTCCAAGAAAAACAAGACTTGAATTCCTTTAAGAGCTGGATGAGCTTCTCTTTCACATCCTTTGGCAGGAGTTGGCTAATATATACAGGTTTGGGATTCTCTGAATCTCCCAAATTAACTTCTTCCAAAGGATCTTGCACGTCCGCCCTTAAATCATCCAACTTGGCTGGGGCTGCTTCTAGGTCTTCCAGGCAGATTTCATCAAGATCTTCAACCAAGTTTTCATCCTCGTTGATCACTTCGGCCGCACAGGCCGAAAAATCTTCCTCTGGCTCTTGACTTTTCCTCAGCCTCTTCTCTAATAAATAAGCTTCAAATTTTGACAATGTGGTTCGAAGGGCCACATGCTTCTCTGCTTCTGAAGGGTTTACTGACATTGAAAAGAGTGCTTGGATGAAGCTATAATCAGCCTACTTGACTCCATAATCATTGGACCGATTAATTCTTGAAAAAGTGCCTTCACTTCTTCAGCTGACTTGTTGTTATGAATGGGGGCTATTCTGTGGCGGCCATACTTGTCAAGGCCTGCCACCTTCATTGGACCAACCCCCTCATCATATAAGTGGGCCTCTGCGTGGTTAGTAGAGGCCTTGAATGGTCTACGATCAGCCCATATCACCTCCACATCGTCCTGATTCCAAAAAATAAGACATTGGCACTACTAGAATAATAGATAAAGATAACACTAAAAACATTAGAAAGATCACAGTTTTGATGAAACCGTGATAAAGAAATGCGAGGTGAATTTTTAATGTCACTTTGCTAATAAAACCGTGATAATTAACATTTATTATCACAGTTTTAGTAGAACCGTGATTATATTTGTTTAATTTAACCACATTTTTTTACAAGCGTGATAAGAATGTATTTATTTAACCACACTTTCTAATAGACGTGATAAAATATATCTATTTTAATCACGCTTCGTTACAATTGTGATAGAAACGTGTCTATTTTAACCACACTTTTTTACAAGCGTGGTAAAATGGGCCTGTTTTAACCATGCTGCTTTGCAACCGTGATAAAATCTTTCTTGTTTGATTTAACCACATTTCTTAACAACCGTGATAAAAGAGCAAGGCAAAATTATGAAATCCGAAACTTTATTTAGCCCTGCATCTTTCGTTGCCTTCTGTTTCCCAAAAGAACCCTAGTCTCTCCCCAATTCCATCCCAACTCTCTCGCTCACAGAGATCACAGCGCCTCGTGATTTCTCGCAATCCACCACCATCCTCGGTTCTCCGCTATCCACCACCGTAGCATCACCGATCTGAGGTCCTGCAGCATCACTCGATCTCCTCTGTAAAGCCTCTGAATCATGGGTTACATTCTCTCTCTCTCTCCGCCGATTTTTTGTAACTGATGTTCACACAATGGATCTGTACGTAACAGCAAAATTTTCAGGTCGTTTGGGCTTTGTGTTCTTGTAAATCGTCCATTAAATCTTCCCATGGTAATATTTACTTGTGATTCTCATTTATATGTGCCTCAACTCTTAGTATCCTGGTTTTTAATGTGAATGCATAAGTGCACATATAAGTATTGCAAGGTTTCAAGTGCTCGTGGATTGATCTCGATTTGATTGTATGGACGGAAGCAGTTATGGTTTAATATTTACTTGTGTTCGTTTTGTTTGGCAGTAGAAGAATGGATTTTGTTGATATGTTCATAACCAAAGGCTGAGTTCCAAACTAGCTGATTAATTGTTGATTTTTACGTACTCGCATGTATTAGGGAAAGGATGAGTGTTCTTTGTTGTTTAGCCAAAAAATTGAAAACGGCGACCATTTGTATTATTTATGGACATGTTATTCACACACTTGTGGTTATATTAGTGCTTGGAAGAACAAGATCTTGATCTGGTTTCTCTATATATAATCTTTAATTAAAGACCACCGTTTCATAGAAAACGTGATGAACGCTTTCACACGTTCTTTGAAAACCCTAGTGGGAAGGAAGGAGACTCCTCTCTCTAACAACCGCCATCGATCATCTCCCACTACCACCGTCATCTTCGCCCAACCTTGCGATGAGGGGATTTGAACTTGAAGATTGATGACCTCAATCGTGCAATTGCCACTGGTTGATTATAGATTGACCTCTGTTTCATCGTTTTCTGTGGCAAGCATTCTCTTTAGATTTCTTAATCTCTTCTCCCTGATTGTCACTTCTTTAATCTAGGGTTTGGGTCAGGTCTTATGGATCTATTTCCTTGTTTTATGGTCTTTCTAGGTTTTAGAATTGAGATAGAATTAATTTGTTAGTTTTCCTAATTGCTGTTGTGGTTCCCATCGACGCTTTTTGCTGCCTATCAAGTGTTTGTTAATTTGCCGTAGTAAAGAGGAGAGTAGATGATCTAGTGGTGGAAGTTCTCGAGCAAGAATAATGGAACAGGTTGTCTATTCCACTCCTATACTCTATGTACCTCCAAAAATCGTAATTTCCATGCATTATATTACAATGTTTTTTTGTCAAGTTGATGTTGCTCAGTTTGTTGTGGTTTAGAATTAATCTTTTTATGTTTACCTCATGCTTCTGTACATTTCAGAACACTAATTGTCTAACGTCTTCTGTATAACATTATATATAATGAGGTGCATGAATGAGTTGGCTAGAGACCAGAGCATCTTAAACAAACAGAATGTAAGTTCATATTCGATCTGTCTTTAAGTATTATATATTGCTTTTCTGGTGCACTTTTTTTTGTTTCACTCTTTGTTGCAGTTCAATGCATGAAACAAGCATGGACACCGAACTCGACATCATGTGAGACAAGTGGATCAACTTTCTCGTATAAGGTAACTATTGTAGCTAATTAAGTTGGCTCTGTTCTGTTACCCAGTTAACTTGGATCAAGCATGAGGCCTATGCAGGTACGTATGCATCTTTCACATTTCAAGGACCTTGAACATCAATGAATATAGTCACCTGGATTTATTAACAGTTTATTGCAATTTTTGTTTTCCCTTCCTATTTTTTGTACTATGCTTCCCATATGATTAATTGGTAGCTAATTTGATGTGTTCTTAGCTTGCTTATCTGAAAGTTTCTTTGTAATGATCAATGATTGTTTGTGTGGAATTGGAGACCAATAATTTGGAAATATTGTCTTTATTTTTTTTTCCCACCTACATTAATAGGCAATACATTGGTTTGCCTCATGGGTTTCTTGTGTGCATGCAGGTTTGGTGATGCGCAAGGGATTGATGAAACATATCAATTACTTGAAGAATCATTGGAATGGAGTGCTGCTATATGAGGGAACTCGCGGCTTTCAAAGATCAGCAGTTGAGAGTATATTTTGTAGGCAATTAGTAACATATCACTATGAAACTTTTGTATTAGCCTTTGTACGTCGTTGTGTTGTGTTAATAAAACTTGAGGTTCATTCTGTGAGTTCCAATTATTATGTGTACCTTGTATTTTATGTATTGAAGTGTATTGGTGGAAATGAATTGTTTAGATAAAGTGGAATAGTATATATGGCTGCAATATTATTTTTTTTTAAATTCTGTTGGAGAAAAGATCTCAGTTCTTTGAAACAAGCGTGATTGTATAATTATGTATTTATCACGCTTTTACTAAAATGTGTGATCTTTTTCAACTAATGATCACGGTTATAAAAAAAACTGAGATCTTATCTTCAAATAAGATCACGGTTTCAAGGAAAAATGAGATTATTACTACTATACTAATCACGTTTTTTGAAGTTCAATCACAGTTTTGAGGTTCTTTTTATCACAGGTAAAAACCGTGATAAAAAAAGGAGAGGAAACAATAACGGCTCCATAGACCACGGTTTTAAAACCGTGATTAATATGAAACAATCACGTGTAAAAGCCGTGATCTTTATGCCTTTTCCTAGTAGTGTGGTGAAGGGTTGAGGGGATCGCTAGACAGGAGTGAATCCAATCTCTCCCAAGTAGAACATTAAAGGAAGAGTGTGAATTAACAACAAAGAAAGGTGTTGTTAAGGTCTTGGATCCTATCGTTAAGTTCATGATCAAAATACATTGGCATGCTGTCTCCTTCCCGGTGAAATCAGTCAAGGCAGCATTGCATGGCACTAGGTCTTGATCAGTCTTCCCGAGCCTCTGCATCATGACCTTAGGAATGAGATTGGCTGCTGACCCGTTGTCTACCAGGATACGGTTCACTGGCATCCTATCAAGGCAACCAGCAATGTACAAAGACTTGATGTGTTTGTTCATTGCGGGGCTTGGCCTTTCAAAGATCACGCTGGCAGCACGATCTTCAGTCTTTTCTTTGGTTTCGTCCTCCAGCACAATTATTGAAGGCCCATTCAGTCCTACTGAGAAGGACTCGTTGAGAATCTCCGCTGTCTGCCCCATCTCTACAACATCTCCCTCCTTGGCTGTTGGAGTGTTGTCCTTAGCTTCCAGTTCTGCCGGTAAGAATATAACCATATTGCACTACATATTAGAACCCTGTCCAGGCACAAATACCTTAGCCTGTGGATTCAACTTCGACTTGCCCCCCGAGTCTGACTTCCTTGGCTGAAGGGCTGTCTTTTGGAGCAAAGCGACTTGCCTTGGTGAGGGCTGAATCCTAGCTTCTTCAAGCATTCTTTCTAGGAGAGATTGTTTCTTGGACATAGCGGCTTGCTTTGAAGGTAGTTGGGTAACAGCCTCTTTGTATGTTTTCCCAGCAGGGAACTGCTTCTTCGGTAAAGTCCTCGGAGGAGGCTTGATGATATCCTCTTCCACAGTCCTTCCCAAAGGCTTGTATACTCTTCTAGCCTTAGGTTTTTCAACCATAGGTTCTTCTAGGACTTCCACCTTCACTTCTTCTTCAGGAACTTCCTCAATCATTGGATCGTCCAGCAGACCTGCTTCTTCATCAGCCTTTCTAGCTGCCTGCCTGAATCGTTGGCGGCGCCTCTTTTGAGATCTAGACAGAGGTGGAGGTTTGGATGGAAACTTGGGATGTTCAACCCTGTGCCACTCGTTTGGAGGAGTGGCTGGAGGTTTAACAACCCTGGGCTTATCTTTAGAAGGAGCAGATATTCTCAAGTTGACGAGCTCATCTTCAATTTCAACCAACCCTGGCTAAATTTGGTTGAACACAGATTCCCATACAACCCTCCTTCCTTTAGACCTGTGATGCTCCTTAGGACTCGGTTCAGCACTTCCGATGATAATGCCCTTCAACACCGGTTTGTTAGGACTGGCATGGTGTCCACAGTCTGTACACACCATAGAGCAGGTTAGTTTTTCTGGCTTCTTCACTCCTGAAGGTCTGGACCACCATGAGTTTTGCTTTTCAAACCTCCTGACTCGTTCAGTCCTGACATCCCCTTCATCATAAAAGGAATCCCAGTACCTGCCGGGGCTGGACTTGTACGCTGCTTTGGAAGGGGCTCCCAAACTTATCTTTGGCCTAGGGACAGCCCTAGGCATGTCTCTCATGTTGACAGAGACCATATTTATGCTTAGCCCTGAAGGAAAGGGATTGCCATCCTGTGGGCAAATGCGATTTTGCCCGATCTTTCTTTCCTCCGGGGGAAGGGATTCCGTTCCCCACCCTTTTGAGAAAGGAGAGATGCTGCTGGTTCGCGGGAGCGCTCTTTTGAAGCTGGACGACAAGCGCTCGCGAAAATACAGAGTCGCCACTCGGGTTTGAAGGTCCGACACCCAAGGAACCGTATTTTGAGGCACTTGCCGCGCTGTTTGATTTGAAAAAGTTAAGGAACCAGTCCGTCATAACCATATCTGGGTTCGGGAGCCAGGTTACGAGAGGGGAAGGGTTTTATGGCACCCCTCTCGCCCAATCCGGAGATCGGTCTCTACTTAGGCATTTGCGAAAATGTTTATTTTGCGATCTGTTTAATTAATCATTTTTTAGCCAATTAGGGCGGGGGAACAGTTAATCGGGGATTAAAACTGTAACACGTTTGCAGGATGTGATAGATAGCATGCATGGATGGAATAAATGAGGTAAAGTTTAATACTGATTTCAGGATGTAAATCAGTACGACAGTTTTGAGTTTATTGCGTACAATGGCCAACTTGCATGCACGGAACTATGGCATGCAAGCCATTCCATCGCGCGATACACTCAATCCATCGCGCGATTGTTCACATCTCCATACCAGGTTTAAAATTTACCTCCTTCTGGGCTCTGGAAGGACCAGTGCACACCCAGGGCCAAACCAAGCAGTTCATATGTACTGAAAATAACTACTTATTACAATCTGATCGGATATGAATGAATCACAACCCTTAAACAGTGAGGGTGATAAAAGAGAGACCAAAGGCCTAGTTGCCCATGCAAGGGCAATCACTGGAAATGACCAAACCATCGCGCGATGGAGTCACATCATCGCGCGACTGTTCGGACTGGACATCCAGGAATTGCTTTGCATGCCTGGGCTCTGAGACATATTCAGAAGCTACCCAGGGGCATTCCGACATGAACAAGGAAGATAAACTACGCTAATCTACTGATTTTATCATGCAGGACAGTGAGATATACCAAGTATAATTAAGCAAGAAAACATGGAATCATAAAAGTGGGATCAGGACGAGAGACCCTTCCCCGCGAGAACCATATCGTGCGAGCTAGAAGCATCGCGCGATTGTCTGGGTCCATTGCGCGTGGGTTCTCTTGTCCACAGCATCTTGTAAATTTGCTGGCTTTGGGGTCAGAAGCTGATATTGATTACCAGTCCTGACCCTGTCAGCCCCCCTCAGGGATCAAGACAGTAAAGGCTGAAAATTATACCTTTGCTTTGAATGATTTGAATAGGGTTTGAGTGAGGTGGTATGCCTTGACAAGTGAGTGAGTAGTAGGGATTTGAATGAGAGAAGAGATCAAGGTTGTGGTTCTTTCTCTTCTTTTTGAGATTTTTTTGGTAACCCTTTGAAAGAGAACAAAGGGGGGGATTTTATAGAAAGAGGGAGTGTTTGTTGGTGGTGAACTTGGCTAGGCAGCCAGCCAACAATGCTGGCAGCACACACTTGGTAGAGAAGTGGGGTGCTAAGTTGATGGGAGAGTGGGGGTTTAGGTGGTGCAAGGATGGCCGAGCAAACACCGTTCAGCTGATGGAACGGGGTCACATGGTCTTGCAGGTGCCTCATCATCACAAAATCCAGCTGGATACGACAGGGGTCGACCATCGCGCGATGGAGTGGGACCGTCGCGCGAGGGTTCTACCTTCCCCGCGATGGTCAATCAGTCAAAGTTTGACTTTGACCACCACCTGGCAACTAAAGCATCGCGCGAGTGTCTCAGTTCATCGCGCGAAGGTCAAACCCATAGTCAAAGCTGTGCTCAATGGTTCTGGGGGTGGAAGGGTTCCACATACACCAAACTCAAACCATTTCAATCAAAACTGTTCCCAACCTGATTCATCATCGGGGGAACAAGAAACTGAAAAAGAAATAAATTGAAAAAGAGACAAAATGACTGGGGAATCAAATTGGGGTGTCTACACATCCACTCCCATAGGCTGCTTGTCTTTCTCGGGAAACTTGAACTCCCCTCATTCAATCTTATCCTGGATGTCATTCTTAAATACTATGCAATTATTAGTAGTATGACTCCAAGAATTGTGATACTTACAATACTCTTTGCCCTTCAGCTCTTCCGGAGTTGGAATCTTGTGACCAAAGGGCAGTTTGAGCAGCTTGTCAGCAAGGAGTTGATCAAAGATAGCTTCAGCCCTTCCCACATCAAAAGTGTAAGTCCTGGTTGACTTATTGAAAGTGTTCTGAGTTGGCTGCTTTGTGGGCTCCATCTTAACAAAAGCCTTACAAACGTATGGCTTTTTGTTGATGATTTCAGCCACTGCCACGTCTGGGTCTACCTCTGCTTCTACTGCAGTAACTTCATAGTTATGGTCATGGTAATACGTCCCTTTAGATGCTGTCTTTCTATTCTGCTCCTCTGCCAAGAACTTTTCATAATGAGAAGCCTTGGAAGATAATTCAAATAGGTCTCTGAACTCTGTCCCATAAAACTTCTTCTTCATTTCAAAGCCCAGGCCGTTTAATGCTATACGCACGTATTGCCTCTGGAAGGACTATCTTGCATTTGAATCGAGCAGTCTTGAAATGCAAAAGATAGGACTCTACAGACTCTAGATGGGTTTGACGATAGCATGACAAGTCTGCCAACGTCACTTCTGGTTCTACCCTGTAGAACTGCTGGTGGAACATCTCCTCTAACTATGCCCAGGTCTGGACCGAGTTAGGTGGTAGATTGATGAACCAAGTGAAGGCTGTCCCAGTAAGAGAATTGGGAAAGAGCCTCAACTTCAGTGCATCAATGGTTCCAGCCTCACCACATAGAACTTGAAACCTGGCAATGTGCTCCACGGTTAACTGCATGCTCTCACCATTGAAGGTCTGGAATTCTGGGACTCTATAGCCCTTTGGGAAGGGTGTATTGTCCATCTCCTCGGTATGAGGCTTCCTATACATTAGCCTTCCCAAAGGTCTGAAACCAGGTCCTAACTGTTCCTGGAGTAGGTTCAAGACTTGATCTCTTCCCATGACTAGGTCTAGCTCAAGAGGCGGCTGTGGTTGCGCCTCTTGTGCCTGTTGGTTCCAGATTGGACGTGCCCCCCGAGTATCAAAGCTTTGAGGAGTACGTGGAACTCCTTTGTCTTTTCCAGAGCCCTAGCCTCCTTGCGAAGGCCTTCTGTCTGTCTTGTCAGACTTGACAGGCTTGTTCTGGTCCTCGACCAACACAAACCTTTGATCATCATTTGGAGGCGTCGAAGCTCCTCCAATCATGACTCCCTTCTCCTTTTGCCCCCCGAGTGCAGGGCTATTAGATGAAGTAGCGTGATAAAATGTTTGAGAAGGGGGAGGTACCCCCAATAAGCCAGCTTGTTCTTGACCGTTGCCAAAGACACCAAACTGTGGAAAGCCCTACTGCTGAGGAGCGAGCGGTAGCCTCTCTGTAAGTGTAGCAACCATTTTGTTGACTGCTATGGTCAGAGGTTCCAAGGACTGAGTGAAAGATTGCGAGATTGACTGCGTAACGTTATTGGAGATCTCACGTCCTGCCAAAAACATATAATTTTTGACTCTGTCGGTAGCGTCGCTAAGATCTTGGGCGCTGATCTGTGGACCAGCTTCCTTGAGTAATGGCACGTCGACTGCCACTCCCTCAGGACTCTGTGGTGGATCCGAGATGGGTGGATCCGGTTGCTGTTGTTGCGGCTTCCTGACCATGATAAAACCCTTAAACGATTAGAGTCCCACCGGGCGTGCCAAAAAAGATGTTCGGCTCGAAAATGCTCAAGGACTAAGCGTGCGGGCGTGCCAAGACTTGTCGCGTCTAACGTAAGGGCTGAGTGTCCCTTTTCTGACTTTGAATCTGTGAGGGCGATAGTGCTGCAAACCTAAGGGCTGGATTGCAGTGTTGGTTCGTGGTTTTGCCTCTACGAGCGAGAACTTAATAATTTCCTAACCGTGTAGGAAAAGAAGTAACAACGTAGAATAACTTTGATATATCGTAATAACAAAGTTGGGGTATAAGAGAGATATGAATAATTTTATTACGTCGTAGCAATAAAATTGGGATACAAGAGAGATAGAAACTCGAACTACTTGGAGAAGTAATTGAGTGAAGGTGAGAAAATGAGATAATTGCTTCGCTGGGAAGGCTTTGGTTTTTTAAGCGTTGAGCTTGATTGGTGTGTGGACCCTTTTTTCTTTTTGAGTTTTAGTATTTATAGGCCACGGCATTACATGCAAAGTGGATGTGTTGGCCTTCTCTTGTGATGACACATATCCCATGTAACTCCTCCATTCGTGCAATTCACGGGATCATGGGTAGTTGATGTAAATTACCCATGTGCTTTTTCCATCGGGGAAGACTTGCTGGAAGTGAAAGAATAATTACCCACATGTTAGTTCTTGATCAAGGGTGGTTGAGAGAATCATGGGCCATATATCCCTCCCCCATTTCCTATTTCCATAGGTAGTTGACAAACAATTGGCCACATCACCCCTATTTCCGTGGGTTTGCAAAAACCACCAGTCCGGCAACAATATCTTTCTTTTCCTCCACTTTTCATGGGTCACTTAGGTAATGAGCCATCTAATTAAATTAAATGGCCTTCTAACATTTTTAACCCATAAAAATACTTCTTAAATTTAAATAAGTCATGGGCCGACTGAATTTTTATGCAAATAGGCCCACGACTTTCTAAACTTGAGCCCGAATCCAACTAAAATTAATTGGGCCCAGTCAACATGGGTTTGGCCCAATAATTTTGTTCCAATACATCTCTATTTTTTGGCCCAATTTAACTAAAAGATACTCCCTCCGTCCCATAATATTTGTCCGATCCGCAAAACGGAGACGTAAAAATAATACTATTTTTGTAAGAAAAGTTGAGAAAAAATTCAACAACTTACTAGATCTCGATGAGTTCTTTTAACTTGCGAAAAAAATTTGAATTTTTTCTTGAAAGAAATGCATGATTTTGTAGTCTCCGTTTTGCGGACCGGACAAATATTATGGGACGGAGGGAGTAATTAAATGGTCTTCCAACGCTTGCCCAGGACTGGATGCCAAAAACGAGTGTAAACAATTATGTTACTATAATTTTGTAGTTTTATTATTATCATGTTTCCTATTTTGTCTACCCCCTTCCCCTTCCCCTTTTTTCTAAGCAAAAAGAATTTATTAAACTTTATAAAGAATTACAAAGATTAAAAGGATTAAGGGCATACCGGCAAGAAGCCATTCGAAACCTAAAGAAAAGCAAGACGCCAACTGAAAATCAAAAAATTCTCAGAATTAGTATAAGTTTCCTTGTTACATGTGTTTTCCTAATTTGTATTGGGTTCTTGATGTTCAAGTCTTTTAACCTATATAAAAGCCTTCTAAGGTTATGTTTTTAGACACAATCAATATAATACATGCATCATTTTTGCTTTTATTAAGAACACCATCCACTAGAACACAACTGCTATCCACCCAGTGGCGACGCCACACACAAGGGTGTGGAGTCGGGCGACCCCATGGATTTTTTTTTTTACTATTACCATATTGAAATTTTCAAAAAATTAACAAACTGATCCATGGATATTTACGACGACACTATACAGGATAATTTCCTTTCATAGTCAATACAAAACCAGAGGCGACACTGTACAAAACAAAAAGCAAAACGTGTTCACAACCTCTGTTATCTTCGATTCTTCGATTTTAGGGCTTGTTAGTTTTATATGTATAAAACTTGGGTGGGATTGGAATAAGTAATATGAATACATTATTCTGAGTATTAGAATATGATATGAATTTTATAAGCTTTGCCATTTGAAATTCGTATATACTAAGCTTGATATGAGTTGTTTTGATTTTTTTGAAAAAATAATTATATAGACCTTGAAGCTACTGACATAGAGACTATCATGCAAAGATTTCAAAATATGAAATCGCATCGATTGCAATTGTAGAAGCTTGTGTAGTTTTTTTTTCAAGAACTTATAACAAAGATTATTAGTATATGCATTTTGATATATTTTGTGTACAAGTTAAAACGCTTCTCGAGCTTTGAATGTAATTTTTGTTGAAAGTATGTCATTAATTGCCATTATTATGTTATATTTGTTCATTTTTACGATTGACAAAAGTATTGACGTTTATGAATCCATGCTCTGAAATTCCTAGAGTCGCCACTGCATCCACCACCATCTTGTAGCTCCACCCTGTCCCAACCATCCTTTGCCACATGATGATCAACCACAATAAAATGAAGCCACGCATGAACTCACCACAATAAAATGAAAAGTAAAAAAGAAGTTAATCTATGGTTCTATCACTTCTCCTCTTCCTAACCTCACCACCATTCTTCATATATATCAATAATCAAATTGTGGCATTGCCGATCGATCTAGAGACCTTTTAGAGTGGAGGAGTACTACTGGAGTAACTCAGCACCAGGAATTACTTCTAGCATTGAAATCCTTACTGCGCCAGTCTCCTTCCATCTAATACTCCCTCTGTTCTAATTTATTGGTCCCTTTTGGAGATTTCAACTTTTTAAAGTTATAATTGCGGCAGGCCATCGAAGGATGCAATCACAACCCGACGATCGTTGATGGCCATGATATTGCCAAACGTATCCGAAAAACAGACGGAG
Source organism: Rhododendron mucronatum var. ripense (assembly GCA_019656295.1). Classification (NCBI taxonomy): domain Eukaryota; kingdom Viridiplantae; phylum Streptophyta; class Magnoliopsida; order Ericales; family Ericaceae; genus Rhododendron; species Rhododendron mucronatum. The sequence goes on from BPLT01000190.1 coordinate 994,554, forward strand.
AAAACCAAACCAAAACCAAACAACGAAAACGAATTAGAGATACCAATATATACATACGTGGTTCGGCTTACGGCTGTAAACTTACTCCATGGGCAAACAAATGAGAGACGATTCCACTGTGTAAAGAGAACTATTGTCCGAAGAGCTACAATGGTTACAAACAAACAAAGCTCTCACAAGACTCACCAACCTCAAATACAAGTTCTCTCCAAAAATCCGATTGGAATCTCTCACCATATATAAACCATCTCTAAACAAGTCTCACAAAACTACTTGGGTTTTTTACCGAGAGAGACAGAAAAAACAGAGTTCCACCGATGCGACTGATGTCACACAAATACAGATGAGAAAAAAGGAAAAAAAAAAAAAAAAACTGAAAGACAGCATCACACCCGATACATACTCCACCTTTTTGTATTCCAAATTTTCAATTATGGCAGAATTTAGAGTTTAAACATTTCAATTTAAACTTTAAACATTTCAAGCTTAAACCTCTTCTTCTTTTTTTTCCCTTTTTCGGTGCGAAAAAAAAAAAAATGCAACTGCAGCGACGTTTAAACCTCCCTTGTATCTGAGTGATTTTTTAGTGTTGAACGGGTATATTCTACATGGTACTCGTTCGGCGCATCTAAATCATCCGATACACTTTTGGACGGTTCGGATTCAAACCCTCTCTCTTCTCTTACCCCAATACTTTTTCTCTCCTTTTTCTCTCTCCGAATCTTAACCGTTCAAACACGTGTGGACGGTTCGGATGCACGAGCGGGCACCACGTCGTAGCATTGAAAAATTTGCTTTTTGCCTATAAATTTGCTTCTTCCCCTTATTACCCAAACCCAAACAAAATACGCACACACAACAATAACCAGAACACTATTAAGTAGCAATCATCGAGCTAGAGGGCGAGTCCCTGCAGTGCTCTCAAGCTTTGCAAACAGGAGCCAGAAGAAAACGACGCCGTTTCTTAGTTAATAGGAGTAACACCTTTTGCAGCTTTGCTCTTTTTGTCTCTGGCTCACACTTTATTTCTTAGACAGCATTACCAATAAATACGTAAACAACCTCATAAACAGTGCATATTTTGGTTTTCAATAATGATTCCCACACATATTTTTGCACATATCTTGCACATGCATTTTTGTGGGGTTTATATCGGGATTCCACAAAATGATTCGAACCGCTCATCTTTTTTAAAATATTTTTTGGAGGGTTACTGTAAAAATCAGCTCCAACGAATATCGATAAGAGTTTTCTCAAAAATCGTAGGACGAATCATTTTGTTTTGCCCTACGAATTTTAAAAGAGCCCTTACCGATATCCGTTGAAGCTGAATTTTTTACAGGAACCCTCCAAAAAATATTTTAAAAAAGAAGAGCAGTTCGAATCATTTTGTGAGATCCCAATATGGACCCCACAAAAATGTATGTGCAAGTAGCACGGTTGGTTTGTTTTAGCTATCAATTTTTTCTTTCACAACTCACTAACACTATCTATTTTACCTAACATCAATTAAAATATACATTTTTCTCCTTTTTAATTTGATTTAAGTTGTTTATGTATTAAAAAATTAGGTGCTCCAATTTTCAATTTACTTGAACCAATGTGAAGATCATTTTTTTTTATCATTATATTCTAAAGAGTCATAATTGATTGTTATCTCTAAAGCTCTCATAATTATCTGTTTTTTATTTGAGATCCTATAGAGTAGAAATATAATTATGAGAGTTGTAGAGACAAATTAATTACGAGCCTTTAGGCTGAAATGATCAAAAAGTAAGATCTTCAAATCGGTTCAAACGAATTGAAAATTGGAGCATTTAATTTTTTTAGACTGTTCATATATTAAAAAATATGATTAAAAAATTAAGTGCTCCAATTTTCAATCCGTTTGAACTGGTGCGTTTTTTTTTTTGTGATCATTTTATCCTGAAAGATCATAATTAATTTTTCTTTTTAGGGCTCTCGTAATTAAGTTTCTGCTCTATAGGATTCCAAATAAAGAACATATACTAAATTATGAGTCTAGTAGAAACAAAAATTAATTATAATTCTTTAGAATAAAATGATCAAAAAAATATGATCTTCACATTGGTTCAAGCGGATTGAAAATTGAAGCACCTAATTTTTTAATATATAAACAGTCTAAATCAAATTAAAAAGAAGAAAAGTGTATATTTTAATTGGTGTTAGGTAAAATAGATAGTGTTATTGTAATTGTGAAAGAAAAAGTTGATAGTTAAAACAAAAATTATGCACAGTTCATGAGATTGGTTATTTTAATTATTGATGTACATACTCTAAAAAAATAGAAAGAAGAGAGAAAAGAGCAGAAGATTAGTGGCTTAACTGGCTTGTCTTACTTGGCACAAACGGTGCCGTTTGTTGTGGCTGCTGTTTGCAGCGCTTTGAGAGCACTGCAGGGACTCGCCCTCCGCTATTCTATGCTTCTCCCCTGGCCTTCTTTGTTCTCTCTGTCACCCTATCTCTCCACTTCCTTTTCTACGGCAAAAAAACCGGCTCCGGTCTCGGTAACCTCCCTGCCGGGTTCCCGATAGTGGGCGAGAGCCTCCAGTTTCTCTCCACTGGATGGAAAGGTCACCCCGAGAAATTCGTCTTCGATCGCATAGCCATGTACTCGTCCTGCGCGCGTGTTCAGGATGAGCCTCTTGGGCTCTCCCACGGTCGTGTTCTGTGGGGCGGCCTGTTGGCTTTTCGATCCCTAAGCTATTCTTGAGTTTTAGTGAAAGAATCAAGAGAAAATATGGGAGGAATGGACTGCCTATTCAGTCTGCAGAAAAATAGATAAAACAGAGGATGAGAGAGTGTTATCTCTCCGGAAAGCAGAGGAAAATAAACGAAAAGCAGAGCTGCACTATCGCCCTTTTCTCATTCAATATCACTTTAAATACTAGGCATTACACATGGGCTTTACCTAGCAATTGGGCTCCAAACAAAACAAACAAAACTAGCCCATCACAAATATAAAATGTAGCCCAAACACAAACATAACATTTGGTCCAATTACAAAAAAATAATAAAGCATTAATTTTAACACTCCCTCTTAATGCTTTGTTGTAACACCCAACAATTCTCTAAAATATTGGAACTTTTCCTTTGAAAGAGCTTTGGTGAAAATATCCGTAGCTTGGTCTTCGGTTGAACAATACTTGAGTTGGATCTCTTCATCTTCTACGGCCTCTCGAATGAAGTGATGCTTGATTGCAATGTGTTTGGTGCGGCTATAGTAGACGGGATTCTTTGTCATTGCAATTGCGGACTTGTTATCACACAAAATTGGAGTAGTTTCTCCTTATTTTTTAGGGAGAATTTTTCATAAGTCCACTGTAGGAGTTTCATAACCCACTAAGTCCACTTCTAAATTCTATAACCCACTAACTCCACTAGCTTACAAAAATACTAATATAACCCTGTAGCCCTAATCACTATATATATACCCCATTATAGCAGTTTCTTTTTCATTTTCTTCAAACGGGGCGGGGGGGGGGGGAAGGGAGCCACTGGGTTAAGCATCTCGACTCAACCTCCTATCGCCGCCACCGTCGCCACCCACCTCGAGTCGCCGTCGCATCCCATCCCAGCCTCCCGTTCCCGTCGCCATCGCCACCACCTCCTGTCGCCGTCGCATCCCTTCCCAGCCTCCCGTTTCCGTCGCCATCGCCACCACCTCCTGTCGCCGTCGCATCCCTTCCCAGCCTCCCGTTCCCGTCGCCATCACCACCACCTCCTGTCGCCGTCGCATCCCTTCCCAGCCTCGCCATCATATCTCACATCCGCGTCATCTTCGTGTTTGACAAAAGTATAGGTCGCCAGCGCGTCACCAAACGAGATCTGCACAAATCTCCACGAGATCGCAGTCCTCTCCCCCCATCGGCTTCATTCCCACCACTGCTGTTGTTTTCAACACAGACAGGTAAGTTGAGTTTAATTTAGGGTTGAACATATAAGGTTATTTATTCCTATTTGTTCAGATCTGGTTTGGTTAGGGTTTTGGATAAACTTATAGGATCATATAATGTTATATATGAGTTTCTAAAATCATTTTTATTACAGTGGATGAACATATGATGCTATATGTTTACATCTGAGTCTTTAACATATAACCCTAATTACATACCGACTGTAAATAATTAGGTCGGGTTCTATGGCCAAAATTACACCACAAGTTCTTGTGCCGTGGGGGCTCCGCCCCCACACCCCCGGATGTAAACATATAATCTTGGGTTATAACATATAACATTGTAATGTTATTGCGTAACATTATATGACTTTATATATTCTCCTGTTGGTTGTTTATAAATATCATTTTGTTTTATTAAATGTATGGTATTTTATCATTTTGTTCGGTTGTCATTTTGCTCTGTGAATATATATATATATATATATATATATATATGAGGTTATATATTCAGGTCTATAAGCCGCTACGCAGACCTAATATATATGGTTATATATGATAATACACCAGGTATGTTTCTCTTTCATACATATGTGCAAGTTTTTTTCACTTTTGAAAACTTTTGTTTACAAATCAAAGATATTTTCACCCGTGGGTGTAGAAAAGGATAATCAAAATTAAGGTTGTTGTCTGTGTTTTTTTCCATAACAAGGATTTAACACTAGGGCTGTTCCCGATCGACTTAATTCACTCTATTAACCTGTTTTCTCAGCCATTTACATCTGTTTGTTTCCCTGTTCCATTTTTTACAAGAATAGCTTGCAGAAGCTATGCAAGTCTACTTATCATATATAACATTATATCAAAACTAATATGGAACATGTAACATCTGTATGTTATTGCAATACAATGAAAATGATACGGTATATCATATATAACCATATATATTTACGTTATTGAATTGGTCCGCGCAGCGGCTTATAGACCTGAATATATAACCATACATAAACTTATAAAATAGACACATATAATGTTATATATTATTAACTGTCCAATTGTGCTTTACTAATTTTGCACAATTGGACAATTTTTTTGTTATATACAAAATTGATAGTATATATGGTTATATCAATGTTGGTTATTTACGAATTTTATTAAAGACTGCGAATGTAAACTGTGTGTGAATAGATGATATATAATCAATTTTTTGGTTATATACAAAATTGATAGTATATATGGTTATATCAATGTTAACTTCTTGTTTTTATTTTTGTTATATCATAAATTAGATTTCTTTTGGTTCAGAGTTTGCTAACCTCATTGATTCCTTGTTCAAACAAGTTATGTACCTTCAGCTTGAGGGTTTTGTACAGAGCTTTGATCCGGTTTGGTATGGTTGAATTAAGTTAGGGATTCGATTGATAGTATATATGGTTATATCAATTTGGTAATATACTAATTTTGTTAAAGGATGTTATTTGTGCAGTTGTTCAAGGGGTGAAGAGTATTAAGTTACTTGTGAAGTCGACTGTGAAGATGGCGACGGCGGCGAAGGGATAGGAGTTACGAGATCTCCTCTTTTTATTTTTTTTAGAGTTAGAAAGGACAAAATCTCATGTATAACGTTTTTTGTGTGTATTATTGTTACTAGAAGCAAGTCATTGTGGTCGCTGCACAGAACAATTCAATAAAGTGAAAATATAATGGAAAGAAGTTACGAGATCTCCTCTTTTTCTTTTTTTAGAATCAGAAAGAACAAAATCTCATGTATAATGTTATAAGGTTATATGTTTATTTTTTGTCACATGTATTACGTTTTTTTTTTGTGTATTATTGTTACTAGAAGCAAGTCATTGAGGCCGCTGCGCGGACCAATTCAATAAAGTGAAAATATAATGTTATATGAGAGTTTTTGTGCAGCAAAACTCAAAAAAAAATTCAACAAAAAAGTTGAGATCAAGATGTATAACGTTATAAGGTTATATGTTTATTTTTTGTCACCTGTATTATGTTTTTTTTGTGTATTATTGTTACTAGAAGCAAGTCATTGAGGCCGCTGCGCGGACCAATTCAATAAAATGAAAATATAATGTTATATGAGAGTTTTTGTGCAGCGAAACTAAAAAAAAAATTCAACAAAAAAGTTGAGATCAAGCTGTAACTCTAAAAAACAGAATATACACTGTTATATAACGTTATATAAGTACAATAACGTTAGATACAAAACTGATCCAACGTAACTGTTATTTTCCGATAAATTTACGTGATTTCAAACGTACAAGAGATAATGGGGGATAATGGGTTAAACGGATGAGATTTGAATGGAAGGGTAAATCTGTCAGACACTATTTCCCTTTTTAAATCTAGTGGACTTTATGCCTTACCAAATACTTATTAGTGGACTTAGTGGGTTAGAGATTTGATGAATGGACTTAATGGGTTACAAACATGGTATAGTGGACCCTAGGCCAATTTTTTATATTTTTTACCAACATCCTCCAAAATCCTCCTTAGCCACATTGCTTGAGAGGTTGCCAATGATGTCGACACATACTCGATCTCGGCGGTAGATTGCGCCATGGTTTGTTGCTTCTTAAATGCCCATGAGAAGACACCCGAGACAAGAGAAAAAGCATATCCGAAAGTGCTCTTCATATCATCAACACATCCGGCCCAATCACTATCACAAAATCCTAACAATTTTGCATCAACATTCTTCTCATATAAAATGCCATAATCAAGTGTACCTTGTAAGTATCTCAAGACCCTCTTAGCCACTCCAAAATGAATTGGGATAACATGCTTGTAGCATACATGATATCCGGTTTTTTGATAGTCAAGTACAACAAGCTTCCAATCAAGCTTCTATAAAGAGATTCATCCACCTTTTTGCTTCCATCTTCTTTTGACAATTTCTCATTCGCAATCAAGGGAGTTGCAACCGGCTTGCATAATTGCATTCTCTCATCTTGATCTTGCATATTTTCTTTGACAAATGAAAATATCTTTTTTACTTTGATAAATCTCAATGCCCAAAAAGTAATGCAAGAGATCCAAATCACTCATTTCATACTTTATCATATCTCGTTTAAAATTTTCAATCATTTTCACATTGCTACCGATAAAAACCAAATCATCAACATAAATAGAAACAATGAGAATACCAGTGTTACCTTGCCGCTCACTTTTGCTTCTTTCAAATCATCTTTCATTGAAGTAAGAGTCAATCTCACTATACTATGCCCGGGGTGCTTGCTTTAGCCCAAATAAAACCTTTTTCAACTTGTACACTTTTTGTTCATTGCCTTTGACAATGAAGCCTTGAGGTTGATCACCAAACACTTCTTCCTCCAAGATACCATTCAAGAAGGTCGATTTCACATTAAGTTGATACAAGAACCATCCCTTTGATTAAGGCAACAACAGATCTAATTGTGTCATGTCGAGCCACTGGTGCAAATGTCTCTTGAAAATCAATTCCGGGTTGTTGAGAATACCCTTTTACAACAAGTCTTGATTTGTGCTTTTAAATAGAATCATCAGGTTGAGCTTTGTTTTGAAAATTCACTTCACATGCACCGATAACTTCTTTTTATTTTGGCCTCTCCACTAACTCCCAAGTATTATTCTTCTCGATTACATGAATTTCCTCTTCCATAGCTTTCTTCCAAGTTTCCTCCTTAATTGCTTCTTTAAAGGTCTCCGGTTCAACAATACAAAAATTACAACTCACATACACATCATTCAGGCTTCTCATTCTTCTTGGAGTTGAACTTGGAGATGAGGAACTTGAGCTTGATGGTGAAGTTGGAAGAGTTTGATTTGGAGCTTCAAGATCATCACATTCTTCATCTTCTTGACTTTCCGATTCTTCATAATTGTAATACCCCTGACCTTTAATTATGTGATGTGATTTAGGCTTAATATGGGAGTTATTGGGCTTAATTTGTTAGTTAAATGAAATTGGACATAAGTTGGCATATGGCACACACACACTCAATAATTTTTCCTAGCCTAGCAAAACAAAATAGGAGCTTCTACGTTCTTCTTCTTTTATTCCTATCATAAATGAAGAGAGAGGGAGAAAGAGAGAAGCGACGGGAAGAAAAGAAGAAGGAGAAAAACATGGGAAAATTGGAGAAAAACCTTGCTTGGCTTGGAATTGAAGATTTAACTTGGTAATACATGTTTCTTTTGCTTGATTCTATGATTTGTATGTTAAATTTCATATATTAGGGACTGAATTCATGTTTTAGATGTTTGATTTAAGTTGAATTTGAGTTTTAGGGTTGAATTCTTGAGGAACTCAAGAGCCTAACTTGTGATCCCCCGGATTGAGTGTTTAAAACCTGTTTTGATGCATGGATTCGATATTCTTGAAGTAGCTCTTTGATATATCTGAGTTTGGGCATGATTAGTGAAGTATTGGTGTGAGTTTGAAGTGTATTGAAAGGTTTTTGAGTCAAAAATCAAGAGAGGAACAAGCTGCGTTTTTCTGAAAAATCTGCAGATCGATTTGAGAAATTTCGTATCTGTCCTGATTTTGTGGATTTTTTTTGAGGCAGTTCCTAAGCTCCAAAAATTATGAAATTTTTATTGAGAGTTCCTCTATGAGTCCTTTATCTATGGTAAAAATTTCGGGATCAGATTTGAAGTATTGAATTCTGTAAAAATTCGTGACCATGTAGCGCACAGTTTTCGGACTGTGCTGACTTCATAGACACGTGTTAGGGAAACGGCCATAATTTTGAGCTCGGGCGATGAAATTGCGATCCGATTTCTGATTCTGAAACTAGACTCGTAGACCTAAAAAAATGCATGAAGATTGTGTCTTAGTTCTTCCCGTGCAAAGTCATATTTTAAGTTGAAGTTGATGAAATTGCAGATTCTGAAATTATTTCTTGAGATTGGTTGTTTAACTTCATATCTTTCACTCTAGGACCTTATGTTCATAAAAATAGGCTTGTTTAGCATCTTCTAACCATGCTTTTTATTGCCTAATTGTCTTAGGAAGTTCGGGTGGTTCGTAAAGCCGAGGTGAGTGATTTAATACCTAAACACATGGTTTGAACTTGTTTTCCCTATCGATCTTATTTGAACATGTTTATAAATTGTGTACTCCATGGATACCAATGGAAGGTGGATTTATTTGTGAAATATTTGCGAATCTATTTAATGGCATTCCCAATGTTCGGTCTTGCTAGAGGACGGCTTAATGGCTAGCAAGGGTGTTTGAGGTTGGTGTGTGTTTTGGGATTATGCGTAGACATCTGGCTTATCCACTACCGAGGACGCCTGGTGGCTTTTGAATTTTAAATAGTGGAATGTGCATTATATTTGGCTTATGGTTTTGAGTGCTTTGTTTTGAAATATTAACAGATTATTTTGCATTGTCCATGGAAGACATGTGAGTTAAGTATTAATCATTCACACGAGCTTTGCCTTATGGATTTTCGTTTCCACCTTTCAGGAAGCGACGCATAGTGTGGTGGCGTGTTTACTTTTGAGATGTGTTGTATATTTGGAAGCTTATAGAAAGGACGTTATGTTTCATGGTCACTTAGCTTTGTATATGGTTTGTTTAGCTTTTGAGTTTGTAAGTAAGCACAGCTCTGAGAGGTTTACCTTTTGGTTTGTAAAACCTCTGTAAGACCTTGGTTTGTTATTGATAAAAGTTGACTTTTGCTTCCACTGTTATGTTTTAGTCCCTTTTGATTATCACTTGTTTAGGTGATATTTGATTTGTGATTTGGCCTTAGTGAGAAATCACTGGCATTTGTCATGATTAAGACCTCAAGGGGCGGGTCAGGGTTGTGACAAAGTTTTTGGTATCAGAGCAATACGTACGGACAATGAGATGCACGTCTAGCAATGACTCACAAACGTATCCTCAGAGCTATAGGAAAGGGAAATCTATGTGCTAAGTAAGTTATATCAAATGTCTTGCTATGTGATTTCTGATGTGTTGATACATGAATAGACATGCATAAACTACATGATTTGTATATTATTTGTACAATGTGAATTTCCTCTCTTTTGAATTAGCAAATGGAGAATAATGATGTGCTAGAGAGAGAGCACAGCATTCACATCCTTCAATGGATAGAATGGAATGGATCAAATGGGTACTTGAGGGGTTACTTCACGCAGTGAATCAACAAGCTTAGAATAATCCATTTAAGAGGCAGAACGGGAGAACATCTAGATGGATTCAGAGTGAAAGTAGTAGTAATATTAGCGGGTTCCGGCTATGTCAAAAATGTAGAAGGATGCATAGGGCTTGGTGTTATAGGGATACAGGACCATGCTTCAAATGTGGTAAAATGGGGCACCTAATGAGGGATTGTCCAAAGGTGTCGAGGGCAGGATTTGTGAAAAAGTCAACAACTACAATTAGTTCAAGATCTACATCAAAACCAATAGTTACTACCAATTCGGGGCAGAGTTCGGGGACAAAATTGGAACCGGGAAAAAGGCAGGACAATGTTCTTGCTTTGGCGCAGGAGGAACCTCAAAATGTGGACTTGGTGGTGTCATGTACCATTTAGATTTGTGGTAGCGTAGCTTAATAATTATTGATTGGAGATACCTCTCTCCGTCCAATAAGACCTTAGCGGTATGTTTCAATCTTTTAGAATGCCTATTACGAAACCTTTCCAATTGAATGCAAACCTACCAATGCTAAAGACTTGACCAAATTAGAGAGATGGATACCGGAAGATAATAGAATTATCAGATTTTGAAACCTCTAAATCTACTATGTACGTGTAAAAGGGCAAAAAGGAGCATTAGTGAAACCTCTTAATAGAATTAATTTTTATTTTTCGAATAGACATCAATCATGGTTCATCTAACCAATTTCAGCAAATGAATTCAAGAAAAAGCAAAAGACAATCTAAGAGTTATTTAAGATTCAAAAAGGAATTGTCTTGTAATAGATTCAAAATGACACCAATTGCACTTTTTATTCAACTGACCTAGAAAAATAGAAAAAAAACAAAATAGTTCCAAGATTAATTAGATAATGTTGTGGTGGATAATGCCACCCAATTTCTAAGCTAGTAACAATGCTGTGGTGGATAATGTTGTGCAAGTGGTGAGACGTGTTTGAGAACAAAATAGTTCTGACGTTAATGCCGTACAAAACAAAATTGAGCATTTGTTTTGAGTTCAATTAGGATCGGCTATTTGAATCCATTTTTTTCCATTCCCCTCTACAAAGAGCTACATGTATACAATGAAGCTATTACTACCAAATATGCAATCAAATAGAGAAGAAAATTACCCAATATGCAATCACATAAAGAAGAAAAGATTACCAAATGTGCAATGAAATGCACTTGTATAATCATTCGCTGCACTTGCATTTTCATAATCAATTTGGATATTTTCAATTCAATGTTCCCTATATAAAATCTAGCACAATTAGAAACCTCAAATTCACTTGCTCCAATTTTGTGCTCGGTGTAATGCAGTTTTTTAGAGGGATTTACTTCTTACTTGTTGAAACGACCCCCCTAACGAAATTCGCTGCTTGCCAGATGCCTTCTTTCAAACAACTTTAAATCCCATGAAAACAATTTCAAATATGAAATCATCTTTTTTTTTTTTTTGATCCGCATATGAAATCATCTTTTATTAACCTGAATCTGGACAGCAAGCCATACTTGTAAGATTCTTCTGAAGCCATTTTGAATTTTGGGGCTTACGTGCCTATCCCATATTTGAAGGATGCCATGGCTCTAAACGGATGCCGTAATCCTCTAATTTCAACTGCGCGAAAGCTCAATTCACCAATGCTGTAAATCTCCAGCTCCTTTTACCATGTTCTCTTTCTACGTCATATCTCTATTGCTATAGTGTTACCAATTGGACTGGTACTTCCAAAATGGAAAAAGACCCCAAAAATAAAAAAGACCACAGGAATTGAATTTTGAAAATTAGCCCAAACAAACCCCAAAAATCAAAAATCAATTTCATTCATCCATGAAATCTTATCTAAACTTTGCAATTTGTATGGGTTTTAGTAACTCTCAGGAATCTAGTATTTGTTTAAGGACCATTGAGATTACCATATATCCGAAATGAGCTAATACGTACGTAATCGAAACTTACTGAAACAATTTTTCTATCTCACCGGTAGAGTAAATATAACGAATACACAAAATTGATATTTATCAACCGATACTTTACTTAACTGCCGATATTTAGACTTTTGGCCGAGGGGAAAAAAACTTTGGATTCCATGCACCTTGCTATATTTGAAGAAAACCTAGTACAGAAATGCTATATCTACTTCATGTATATAGCATGGGAAATTGACTCACACACCTTGAAATAGAATAAATGGACTCATCCTTCGTGTACGGCCTGTGAAAAGAAAAAGAAATGAGTACTAACATCCACATAAAAGCACAATAAGTACGTCCAAGAGGCTACCCCAAAGTTGAAAAAATTGTTTGGCCTTCCTCTACACACACAAACAAAAGAGAGAGTTAGGATGACAAAGTATATTTAATGCAAGGCACTATTAATATAAATGCATACCAGTTTGACCTTCATTTGATTCTTGTGCGTTTTTATGCAGACAAACTTTTTTTTGATACGTGAGAGGTGTCAATACCCACAAATTGTTCTTCATTTGCTTCTTCGGCATCTTCATGCAGGTGACTTTTTTTGATACGTGAGGCTCATTCAATTCTTCATCTATAAAAAGATTGCAGTTTATTCAAAAAATGTAGACTAAAAATCACGGTTTAGTCTTTGTAGTTAGAATGCTTACCAATCTGTGGGTCAATTTGTATATTTTGTTCTTCGACTACAACTTTAGCATCCTTGTGCATCTCTACTCGCTCACTCACTGAAACCATGTTTTTTTCAATGTAAGTAGACTTAAAATCACAGTTTAGTCTTAATTTGTAGCTTGATTAATGCTTACCAATCTTTGGGTCAATTTGTATATTTTGCTTTTCCGCTACAACTTGAGCATCCTCATGTGCATCCACTCGTTCAGTCACTTGAACCATCTTAATTTCATTCTCACTATTCATCCTGTAATTCTGGACACATAAAAAAAAAGGAATCGAACAAATGGTGTCAACAATCGAATAAGAAACTAATTTTTTGTTTAAACTTTCCATAATCAACATCTTCGTGCAAGAGATGATTCATTGAATTCTCTCCATAATTAGTCATCTATAATGACAGAACGAAAACCGTGCTAAAAACCAACACTAACCATTGATGCAAGCCATTTAAGTGCAACTAAAAAAAAAAACTCTAAAGGAGAGAAATATAAAGTAGTACCTAGTACCAAAATGGATTAAAGTTTGGGGTGTATGGAACGTTTCTCTATTCATTCTAATCAACTGATCAAATTTCAAAATATGGGGAAAAAAAAGTGGAGTAACATACTTCTCTCATGACTTTACTCAACACACCATTTTCTGATTAATAGCTTTCACAATCGTTCAAAAAAAAGAAAGAGAATAAAGAGACATACATATGGAGAGAGAACTGGAGAGAGGGCGAGAGGACTTGTTTAGAAAATGATTAGGGAGAGTGTGAGAGAGATAGAGAGAGTAATTCGTTCACCAAAACGCTTAGGGAGTAATTCATTCACCATAAATTCATTACCAAAACTGATATGAGAATTCACCCAATCAAAGCAATTCAACCATTTGTCTTTCAACACCAATCACCGGCAATTTCATAAATCACTACCAAATTTAATAAACCGCTAGCAATTATAGGAAAGAAGAGAGAATATTTATGGCTTAATGCAGCAAACTAACGCACAATATTTGTTTCGTGAGATTTCAAATCCTAAAAGAAATCCTAGGTCTTCGATTGTTAAGAGTGATTTTAGGAAAAAAGAGAGAATATCAGCAAATCATATATTTTCTAAAACTGAAAAAATAATTACTACCACAACTGAAAAAATAATTACTACCATTTATTCCAAAAACTGCAAAGTATTTACAAAAATGACAAGGTTTAATAGATGGTGGAGCTTTATGCAGAGAAATGTGTCCTAAATTCAACGGCCAAGATTTATGCTGGGAAAATGTGTGGAGCACCACACACTGTTGCGAATTGTATTATAGATGTTAACGCGACAGTTTGAAATTAATTTACATACCTTAATCAATTGGGCTCCTTATAAATTCGGTCCAATTGTAGACGTATAGCAATGACGTGTCAGGTTTTCTTGTGTTAACGACTGTTAGAACTGTGGCTCATAGAGTTCTAGAAAGAAGGCCAGATGCCGGAGAGTAGCGGAGCGGAACGAGTGGAGCGAACCGCAGTATGGTTCGGTCCGTACAAGGGTATTTTTGGGATACAGACCAAATCTGATTAGGGTTAGAATAGAGTAGTTATAAATACTCTATGTTGTAAACCCTAATTGATAACTGTGATAATAAAGAACAACAGCCGCTCTCGCTTCCGTGGACGTACCCGGTTTTGGGGAACCACGTATATCTCTGTGTTTATTCTTTACTGTTCATACTTGTAAATCGTGTGCGTGTGTGCCGATCCTAACAACGACCATGGAAAATTCTATTCATTTGCACCTCTATTTGCTTAAATAATTAACCACACGAAACTCAAATTCTTTCTCCAATCTCCAAAAGTAACCATTTTAGATGAGATTCTTTTCCTTCTCTACGATGCTTTGTGCTTATAAATTTGCTATTCTATGCTTCATTACACTTAACTCAAACCAGAACGAAAAAAAACACAACACAACCACCAGAGCACACAACAAGCAGTCCAATCATGGAGCTATTCTATCCTTCACTTCTTGGCTTCTTTGTCCTCTTTGTCACCCTCTCTTTTCACACCCTTCTCGCTCAAAAATCCGGTTCCAACAAGGGTAACCTCCCGCCCGGCAGGACCGGCTTCCCGGTGGTGGGCGAGAGCCTCGAGTTTCTCTCCACTGGATGGAAAGGCCACCCCGAGAAGTTCATATTTGACCGCATAGCCAAGTACTCGTCCTACGTGTTCAGGACGAGTCTCTTGGGCTCTCCCGCAGTTGTGTTCTGCGGAGCGGCTGGCAACAAGTTCTTGTTCTCCAACGAGAACAAGCTCGTTCAGGCCTGGTCGCCTAGCTCCGTTGACAAGATCTTCCCGTCATCGACCCAGACCTCGTCTAACGAAGAGGCCATCCGGTTGAGGAAAATGCTCCCCAACTTCCTCAAGGCGAAGGCGCTGCAGAGGTACGTTGGAATCATGGACGAGATCGCTCAGCGACACTTTGCAACCGACTGGGAGAGCAAGGACCAGGTTGTGACGTTTCCTCTGACCAAGCGCTTCACGTTCTGGCTAGCCTGTCGCCTGTTTGTTAGCGTCGATGACCCTAAACAAGTGGCCAAGTTTGAAGACCCCTTCGGTGTTTTGGCCGCGGGGCTGTTGTCCATCCCGATAGACCTGCCCGGAACCCCGTTCAACCGGGGGATCAAGGCGTCCAATTTCATCAGGAGGGAGTTGGTGGCGATTATCAAGCAGAGGAAGTTGGATTTAGCCGAGGGAAAGGCATCGCCAACGCAAGACATACTGTCACACATGCTTCTGACGAGTGATGAAAATGGAAAGTTCATGCACGAGGCTGACATTGCCAATAAAATCTTGGGGTTGTTGATTGGTGGCCATGACACCGCTAGTTCCTCCTGTGCTTCCATCGTTAAGTTTCTTGCTGAGTTGCCTGAGGTTTACGAAGGAGTTTACAAAGGTAATTATTTTCATTACTAGTCTGTCCTTGATTAATTAAGAATTAATTATGTATTACTGTTATCTTATTTTGTTTAATAATTTTATTTGTGAACAGAGCAAATGGAAATTGCAAAATCAAAAGCACCAGGAGAATTGTTGAATTTTAATGATATTCAGAAGATGAAGTACTCATGGAACGTGGCTTGTGAGGTGATGAGGCTTGCTCCACCTCTGCAAGGTGCTTTCAGAGAAGCCATCTCTGATTTCATGTACAGCGGTTTCTCAATCCCAAAGGGCTGGAAGGTAATTAAGCAAATTTAATAGTATATCGTTTATTTATTCGATGTGACATTCAACTAGGAGTATATGTGAGCTAGTCCACGAACCAATAATTATTTCTAGTACAATTGTGATGGGAATTGATGCATCAGTAAATACATAATTAATTTTGACAAAATATTATTGTGTTCTAAGCACTGGATCTTTTTTTGACCAGCATAAGATTATTTTACAAATCTTTAAAAAAGATGACAAAGATTTAAAGGATCGCGAGTTCACCGACAAGAACCCCACCGATTAAAATATTGTTGTGTTAGAAGTGGATCGTGGCTTTCCGACGAGTCATTTATCAATCCCTTATTTTGCATTTGATGAGACCTAGGATATTTATGTAATTCACAAGCCTTCCAATTAATTAAGCACTTGAAAAGTATTTATTTCGTTAATAATCACTATTTATTTGCTTCTATGTTGATGTTCAGATATATTGGAGCGCTCATTCAACGCACAAGAATGCAGAATTCTTCCCAGAGCCGCTGAAATTCGATCCATCGAGATTTGAGGGGTCTGGCCCGGCTCCATACACGTTCGTGCCCTTCGGCGGAGGACCCAGGATGTGTCCCGGGAAAGAATACGCCCGTTTGGAAATACTCGTGTTCATGCACCATTTGGTGAAGAGGTTCAAGTGGGAGAAAATGATTCCGAATGAGAAGATCATCGTCGACCCCATGCCTAATCCTGAAAAAGGCCTTCCAATCCGCCTTTACCCTCACAAGGCTTAGAAAGGATAATCAAGAGATTCGATCTTAAGCCCAAAACTCCATTAATCCACAGCAATCCACAGCCACTTTTGGAGTATTTCATTTTCAAGTACATTAATTTGTTCCATGAGGAACGGAAAGAAGCTAAATAGTTACAATAAATTGGTGGAAACCAGATCTTTGTAACTAACTCTTAAACAGGAGGCTGTTTTGCTTGTAAATTACTCCCTCAGTCCCAATTTATTTTGCCGACTTTGACTTTCCCTTAATTTAAGAAAACATCATCATTACATTGCCTTTTTATCAATTTTACTATTTTAGCCCTTCCATAGAATATTAAAATTGGAGCCAAATCTATTTGATATCCTGTCATGATATCCATGTTGATTCCATTCCGTGGTTGTATTAGAACTGATCAGCATGCATTAATTAAGCTCAGAGTATAATGTACTTTTTTTTTAGAGGAGTGCTAGGTATAAAGAAAATAGACAAAGAAAAGACCTTTAAAGTGTACATGAACGGCCCAGATTCACTGTGCAATGCATCTGAACCGTTCATGTACACTTTAAGGGTCTTTTCTTTGTCCACATAGCATTTCTCTTTTTTTTATGGGGGAGAATGGCGCCTTAGATTTAAAATTTGAAATTCTAATCCTTTTTAAATATATAAAAGGAAATGAGGGGTAAAATAGTAATATGAACAACTAAAAATGGAAAGTTTTGAAACAAGCATATCATTTTGAGACATCTCAAAAAGAAATAAGGGCATAACAAAGTGAGCCAGAGAAAGTAGTACTCATTAGCCAGTGGAAATGTATTTTTATTGTTCCTTTTGTAAAATTAAAAGAGAATGGAAGCAAATGATAACTATCTATTTTTCATACCCATTTTCGGCCGGTCAATTCTTTATGGTGCTAATTAACTATTACTTCTGAATTTCATTAACATATAAAAAATAAAAAGAATAAAGAAGTCTTCTGTTGACAACTTCAATAAGAAAAATTCTGATAACGAAAACTAAAAACAAAGCTGGGCACAAGCTAAAGCATAGAATCAAATGAAGTGTTACTTATTTTTTATTTTATGAGACATATCATTCTCTTATAATACATTACATTTAATTTAAAAAATAAGTATTTTTATTTTAATTAGTGAAAGACACGTCTTTTAATATTTTTTTTTGTTTTTAATCGGCAAAGAAGAGAAATCAATAGATAGAAATAGGAAAATACTTCCTTCGTCTCTTTTTAAATGTCTTGCTTCGTAACTCCAACTTATTAAGAAAACATCATCATTACACATTTTACATCAACTTTTATATTTACTTTCCTTACTTATCCTCTATGGAGACATCTGTAACGGCCCTAATTCTTTTTAATAAAAAAAATATTGTTAATTAATTAAACTAACAAGTTTACTCGATTATTTATTCTATAATTAGTTTCATTATTTATTTAAATTTCATAAAAATCAGTAACTACTTTTTATTCAACATATATACATGCATACACATACATATAAATAATTCTTTTCCCTACTCAAACCTAACACTAGTACCCATCCCAAAATTCTAGGAACCATGTTCCCTCACTCACTCATCTCTCTCTCTCTCTCTCAGCCATCATTCATCACCTCCCTCCATCCTTGCATCCACGTCCACATTCCATCTCTCCCCTCTCTCCTATAAAACCCTCCCTCACTCCGAAAGATTCACAAAATTTAACAACGTCACCACTGTAAATTAGCAGGAAAAAAAGAGAGAGAGAGGACAGCCAGCCCCGCAGCACCTCCTCTTTCGGACAACTCTTCCGGCCCGTCACCACCGAGCCACCTCTCGGCCCCCACCATCATTTGGTTAGCCCACTCCGGCAGCCACCTCCTCTCCCCACCATCGGACTCCTCCACCCCCTCCGGCCTGTACCCACCAGCACCCCGCCTTCCGTGACCCGCCATTTCAGCCGTGGGTGTGTGCACAGTGCACACGCTAATTGTTTCGGTGTCCGCCGCACCGCGGGCCCCGACGGAGTATTGCCGGATGCCGCCTCGAGATTTCGGAACCACCACGGCGATCTACAGACACCGTACAATAGTTATCCGGATTTAGAATCGCAATTGAGGTAGTTTTCTGGAAACCCGAAACCTTAATCTGCATTTTAATGGAGTTAGGACTTAGATTTAAAGTTTATTGAAGATGATAACCTGCTGTTAAATTGTCAATTTATTTTTAGTCCTGTTTAAATTAAAATTCAGTCCGGTTGTGCTGGAATGATTAGTGTTATACCCTGTGAAAATTTATGATCATTTAACAAGTGTTTGATTGTTAAATTACTACTGATGATGCATTGTTGATTTGTATTTGAGTGAACGTTTACGTGCTTAATAAATTATTGGGGTAGATAAATGTTTATGAAATATTAACAAGAATATTTTACTAGTAAAAATTTATTTAGATTGTAAACAAGAAATATTTTAGGTTATATATTAGTTAATCTTTAACCCTAATAAATATTGACTAGAATATCCTCGCATAATTTTGTTGTTATGAAAATCTCATATTAATATTTAATATAGTTAATAAATACTAAATTTAGCAATAATTTTCCAATAAAAATTAGTTTATAAAATCTATGAATAATATGAGAGTTAAAGATAATGTTTAAATAGTAGAAATGTTTTATAAAATTTCTAAACGAGAGAAATAGACTTAATTTTAAGTGTAGTAATTAATTGTTTGACTGAATATTTATTTTGTTACTCACATGATTAATTCTATGACAGGATTAATTTTCTCGCATAATAAATTTTATCGCATGGTTATGTGTTGTTAGCATGTTAGTACTTTTCGTTGAAATGTGAACCGTGTGATTTTTTTTATTGTGGTTGTAGATTGGACAAATAGGTTCATGGGGGTGGTTACGAGTAGTGAATCATGTAGACGATGATAAGTAAATGGAAAATGGTAAAGTGTTGAAAGTGTGAGTTGTGGATAGTGTGTTGAGCCATGGCGATGGCAAGGGTAACCAATGGGGCCTTGTGTTGAAATGGGTAACCAATGGGGCCCTGTGTTAAGAAATGTTGTGACGTTAATGTATGATACGTCATGGGAAGTTTCTCTTGGGAAAGAGAATGAGTCCCATGAGACGGTTATAGTTAGCGTGGGGTAGTGGATGTCCAACCCTAATGTACGATGCGTCATGGGATGACTCGATTCTCCTGTTATGGTCTTAAGTGAGAACATACTAGATACATAATTTAGTTGCGCTCACCTAGAACCCTGGTACAGGATAAGCAAGATGAAGGGTGGACCCATGAGACGGTTGTAGTTAGTGGATGTGGGAGGAAAGAATCTTGTGGAGATGATCCTTAGATTATATGTAAGGTGATGGATAGTAAAGAAAAAGACGATATGTTATTATTCTTTACTTCTGTGTGTTATGAGTTATTATATTGTTGATCTACATGCATATGGTGGTATTGGGTTTTAGGATTTCTACTTGGTGAATTATCACTCAGGATACGTTTGTATCCTCGCAAATCGTTTGCTTCGGCGTTCAATTTGCCAGAGCGTGCAGGATTCCATAGTAGAGCAGTTGATAAAGGTGGGACCCCTGGAACGGAGTCTGGGTCAACGTTGCTTGGAATTCGTGTCAAAACTAGAGTTGCTTTGGAGTTGCTTTTGTTAAATAAATGTATATAGGTTTTTGTATTATTTTGAAATTGTAATTTTTGTATAAGGATAAATATGGGCCTAGAAGTTCGTAAAATTCAGCATATTTTAAGAGTAATGCGGCCGAAATTCTATGGAAAATTGGGGCGTTACAACATCATCATTATATTTTTACTCACTAACATTTCAAAATGGAATATACTTTTAGGGGCAAAATGAAAAATGCATCAACTTTACAAAATGAACACTTATTAAGAGACAGTCCAAAATGGCATACTAAACTTTAAAAAAGGGACGGAGGGAGTACAAGAAAAGGCCTAAGGCCAAAGAGATAAGGATCCGAAGACTTCAAAAAACCAGAGACCATAAAAGGGAAAAGCCAAGTTGGTAGGGAACCAACCAAGCAAAAGAGTATAAATACAAATGCTTTTAATATGCTTTGTTGCACATGCATTGTGGTCTTGTAGCCAACATTATACCAACTAGAGGCCGGGACACAAGCGATGCGTGTGCAATTCGGATTTGGACAAAATTTGTGAAAAATTGATCAAACATTAAAGGGAAAGCTATTGTGCAAATTTTGAAAAAATCCGACTTACACATCACATGTGCCCGACCTCTAGTAAAACTTATTAGAGGCTGTAGAAAGAAATGGGAATTTGCCTAACTTTTCAGTTTTGGATAATCTGCCTTTTTCCTAATTGTACCAACTGGAACCAAGGGAAAAATTTCCTAATTTTACCAACATTTTTTTCCCATATATGAAGAACAGAAATTCTAATTGGAAAAGAAAATTTTGGGATGCTGTGTTCTTATGAACTTAAATTAAATCTGGAAATTTTGTCTTTATTTGAATATTTTCCGCATTTGTTAGTTTTGCGCTAAACTTTTGTGAGTTATTGATTCGTCTCGACGAAAGGAATTGAAAAAGTAATATTTTTTTTTACTTTTATCCAAATATTTTGAGAAATAACCATTTTTTCGTGATTAAACTGATTAAACGGGAAACGCATGCATATACGTACAAGATTCCCTTTGTTGCCTAAGTACCATAATCTTTCTTCTGTCCTTTTCTTTTGTGTCTTTATTTTGTTCAGCAGCCGAAGACGGAGAACTGGGAGAGGGAGGAGTTGAGGAGAAATGAGAGTGAACGTGGGGTGTCGCAGGCGGATCATGATAAAAGGGAAAAAAACGTGGGTGTGGCAGCTGAGAGACAGTTTATTTGGGGGTCTTACTGTTTTACCCTTACAGATTTTACCCTCTGTAGTTCAATCCATTGAAATAATAAGTTTTTAATGAGGCGATTTATGGTATAGACAAAATTCATAGAGCTTCACACGCTAAAGAGTGCTCTCCATTTATATATTAGAATAGAGAAAAACGTTGGTTTGGTAGCTGGGAGACATTTTTTGGGGTCTTACTGTTTTACCCCTATAGTTTTTACCCTCAGTAGTTGAATCCCTTGTAAATAATAAGTTTTTAGTGAGGCAATTTTGGTATAGATAAAATTCATATGGCTTCACACGTCAATGGGTGCTCTTCATTTATATATTGGAATATATGTTTTAGGGATTATTTTTCAAATACGTACAAAAAACCCTAAACTTTCACCGCAATGTCTCATAAACATTCAAAAATTTTAGGAAATGTTAACGTGATGTCTGAACTTAATACATGCATCATTTTTGCTTTTATTAACAACACCATCCAGTAGAACACACCCAGTGGTGACGCCACACACAAGGGTATGGAGTCGGGCGATCCCATGCAATTTTTTTTTTTACTACTACCATATTGAAATTTTCTAGAAATTAACAGACTGACCCATGGATATTTACGGCGACACCATAGAGGAAAATTTTCCTTTCATAGTCAATACAAAATTAGAGGCGACAATGTACAAAACAAAAAGCAAAACGTGTTCACAACCTCTGTTATCTTCGAGTCTTCGATTTGACCGATCACCGATATGAATATTTTAGGGCTTGTTAGTTTTATATGTATAAAACTTGGGTGGAATTGGAATATGTAATATGAATACATTATTCTGAGTATTAGAATATGATATGAATACTTTTATAAGTTTTGCCCATTGAAATTTGTATATACTAAGCTTGATATGAGTTGTTTTGACTTTTCGGGAAAATAATTATGTAGACCTTGATGCAATTGACATAGAGACTATCATGCAAAGATTTCAAAATATGAAATCGTGTCGAATGCAATTGTAGAAGCTCGTGTAGTTTTTTTTTTTTTTTCGAGAACGCATAAGAAAGATTATTAGTATATGCATTTTGATATATTTTGTGTACAAGTTAAAATGCTTGTAGGGCTTTATATGTAATTTTTATCGGAAGTATGTTATTAATTGCCATTATTATGTTATATTTTTTCATTTTTACAATTGGCAAAAGTATTGACGTTTATGAATGACCGCATGCTCCGAAATTCCTAGAGTCGCCACTATTTCCACCATCACCATCTTCTAGCTCCACCCTGTCCCACCCATCCTTTGCCACATGATGATTAACCACAATAAAATGAAGCCATGCATGAACTCACCACAATAAAATGAAAAGTAAAAAGAAGAAGTTAATTTGTGGCTCTATGACTTCTTCTCTTCCCAACCTCAACATCGGTCTAGAGACCTTTTTAGAGTGGAGGAGTACTACTGGAGTAACTCAGCACCAGGAATTACTTCTAGCATTGAAATCCTTACTGCGCCACTCCCCTTCGATCTAATACTCTCTGTGTTCTAATTTATTGGTTCCTTTTGAAGATTTCAACTTTTTAAAGATGTTATAATTGCGGCCATAGAAGGATGCAATCACAACTCGACGATCGTTGATGGCCATGATATTGCCAAACATATCCGAAAAACAAACGGAGAAAATCAAACCAAAACCAAACAACGAAAACGAATTAGAGATACCAATCTATATTATAAAACAGAAGGGTGTGAGGACAAGTTGTTAGAACGGCTTAGATTCATTTGATCCAAAGGCTATAGTGCATCCTCCTACTTCCTGGTTAAGTGCCCATAGTTTTCATCTAAATCACACAACTGTCATCCCCTTCCAACAGGGATGCGTAGTGCCATAGGCACGGGTTAGCACTAGTATATACATACGTGGTTCGGCTTACGGCTGTAAACTTACTCCACGGGCAAACAAATGAGAGACGATTCCACTGTGTGAAGAGAACTATTGTCCGAAGAGCTACAATGGTTACAAACAAACAAAACCCTCACAAAGAGACACTCACCAACCCCAAATACAAGTTCTCTCACCAAAAATCTGGCCCTCACAAAGAGACACTCACCAACCCCAAATACAAGTTCTCTCACCAAAAATCTGATTGGAATCTCTCACCATATATAGACCATCTATAATCAAGTCTCACCAAATTACTTGGATTTTTAAGCAAGAGACACGAAAGAACGTAGTTCCACAGACACGATCGATGTCACACAGATACGGATGAGAAAAAAGAAAGAAAAAACTGAAAGACAGCATCACACCCGATACATACTCCACCTTTTTGTATTCCAAATTTTCAATTATGGCAAAATTTAGACTTTAAACATTTCAAGCTTAAACCCTTTTTTTTTTCGGTGCATAAAAAAAATGCAACTGCAGCTACGTTTAAATCTCCCTTGTGTCCAAGTGATTTTTCATTGTTGAATGGGTATATCCTACGTGGTACCCGCTCGGCGCATGTCATCCGATACATTTTTGGACGGTTCGAATTGAAACTCTTTCTCTCCTCTTACCCCAACACTTTCTCTCTCCCTTTTCTCTCTCCAAATCTGAGCTGTTCAAACACGTAATGGAAGGCTCGGATGTGCGAGCGGGCACCACCACATGGTACCCGCTCGGCATTGAAAAATTTGCTTTTTGCCTATAAATTTGCTTCTTCCCCTTATTACCCAAACCCAAACTCAACCCAAACAAAATACACACACACACAACAATAACCAGAACACAATACGTAGCAATCATGGAGCTATTCTATGCTTCTCTCCCGGCCTTCTTTGTTTTCACTGTCATCCTATCTCCCCACTTCCTTTTCTACGGCAAAAAAACCGGCTCCGGTCGCCTCGAGTTTCTCTCCACCGGATGGAAACGTCACCCCGAGAAATTCATCTTCGATCGCATAGCCAAGTACTCGTCCTGCGTGTTTAGGACGGGCCTCTTGGGCTCTCCCATGGTCGTGTTCTGCGGGCCGGCCTGTTTGCTTTTCCCTTAACTATTCTTGAGTTTTAGTGAAAGAACCAAGATAAAATATGGGAGGAATGGACTGCCTATTCAGTCGGCAGAAAAATAGATAAAACAGAGGATGAGAGAGTTATCTCTCTGGAAAGCAGAGGAAAAGAAACGAAAAGCGGGGCTGCACTATCGCCCTTTTCTCATTCAACATCGCTTTAAATACTAGGCATTACACATAGGCTTTACCTAGCAATTGGGCTCATAACAAAACAAATAAAACTAGCCCATCACAAATATAAAATATAGCCCAAACACAAACATAACATTTGGTCCAATTACAAAAAAAAAAAAAAAACATTAATTTTAACACTCCCTCTTAATGCTTTGTTGTAACACCCAACATTTCTCTAAAATATTGGAACTTTTCCTTTGAAAGAGCTTTGGTGAAAATATCCGCAGCTTGGTCTTCGGTTGCACAATGCTTGAGTTGAATGTCTTCATCTTCCACGGCCTCGAATGAAGTGATGCTTGATCGCAATGTGTTTGGTGCGACTATGGTAGACGAGATTCTTTGTCATTACAATTGCAGACTTGTTGTCACACAAAATTGGAGTAGCTTCTCCTTACTTTTCACCAACATCCTCCATGATCCTCCTTAGCCATATTGCTTGTGAGGTTGCCAATGATCCTCCTCAGCGATAGACTGCGCCGCGGTTTATTGCTTCTTAGATGCCCATGAGAAGACACTCGAGCCAAGAGAAAAACATACGAAAGTGCTTTTCATATCATCAACACATCCGGCCCAAACACTATCACAAAATCCTAGCAATTTTGCATCAACATTCTTCTCATACAAAATGCCATAATCAAGTGTACATTGTAAGTATCTCAAGACCCTCTTAGCCACTCCAAAATGAGTTTGGCTTGCATTGTGCATGAATTGGGATAACATGCTTGTAGCATACATGATATCTGGCCTTGTAATAGTCAAGTACAACAAGCTTCCAACCAAGCTTCTACAAAGAGATTCATCCACCTTTTTGCTTCCATCTTGTTTTGACAATTTTTCATTCACAATCAAGGGAGTTGCAACCGGTTTGCATTCTCTCATCTTGAACTTCTCAAGAAGAGTTCTTGCATACTTTCTTTGACAAATGAAAATATTCTCTTTGCTTTGATAAATTTCAATGCCCAAAAAGTAATGCAAGAGACCCAAATCACTAATTTCATACTTCTTCATCATATCTCGTTTAAAATTTTCAATCATTTTCACATTGCTATCGGTAAAAACCAAATTATCAACATAGATAGAAACAATGAGAATACCAGTGTTACCTTGTCTCTTGATGTACAAGGTTGGCTCGCTTTTGCTTCTTTCAAATCCTCTTTCATTGAAGTAAGAGTCAATTTCATTATACTATGCCCGGGGTGCTTGCTTTAACCCATATAAAGCCTTCTTTAACTTCTACATTTTTTGTTCCTTGCCTTTGACAATGAAGCCTTGAGGTTGATCAACAAGCACTTCTTCCTCCAAGACACCATTCAATAAGGCCGATTCCACATCAAGTTGATACAAGAACCATCCCTTCGATGCTGCTAAGGCAACAAGAGATCTAATTGGTGTCATGTTGAGCCACCGGTGCAAATGTCTCTTAAAAACCAATTCCGGGTTGTAGAGAATACCCTTTTGCAATAAGTCTTGCTTTGTGCTTTTGAATAGAATCATCAGGGTTGAGCTTGGTTTTGAAAATCCACTTCACACCAATAACCTCTTTGTGTTTTGGACTTTCTACCAACTCCCAAGTTTTATTATTCTCAATTACATGAATTTCCTCTTCCATATCTCTCTTCCAAGCTTCCTCCTTAATTGCTTTTTCAAAGGTCTCCAGTTCAACAACACAAAAATTACAACTCACATTCACATCCTTAAGGCTTCTCATTCTTCTTGGAGTTGAACTTGGAAATGAGAAACTTGAGCTTGATGGTGAAGTTGGAAGAGTTTGATTTAGAGCTTCAAAATCATCACATTCTTCATCTTCTTGACTTTCCGGTTCTTCATAATTGAAAGGGACTTAGTCTTACACCGCATTCCCCTTCCAATCCCAATATGCCTTCTCATCAAAGAGAACATCTCTAGAAATGATCACATTGTTTGTGGTCAAATTGAAGAGTCTATAGCCCTTTGATTGGGAGTTATAGCCTACAAAGATACACTTTTCACTAGTTTCATCAAACTTGCTCCTTTTTACTTTTGGAACATGAGCATAACAAATGGACCCAAAAATCTTCAAGTGATTCACGAAAGACTTTCTCCCACTCCAAGCTTGAAATGGAGTAATATTTTCAATGGCCTTTGTTGGGCATCGATTCATCAAGTAGATTGTTGTATAGACGGCTTCACCCCAAAAAGTCTTGGGCAATCCTTTGTCATGTAACATTGATTTTGACATCTCCTCTATGGTTCTATTCTTCCTTTCAGCCACACCATTTTGTTGTGGAGTGTACCCAACTATTAGTTGTCTTTCCATGCCAATGTTGCTTGACAATTTCCTAGACCTAAAATAATGGGTTGCCCCAAGCGTAGGGCGGAAACCGATGCAGCACAATATCCGGTAAGACCGGAGTCGAATCCACTAAGGACGGTGAAATGTGTGCTATGAAAACTCAGGCATGTTATTAAAACGGGCTCTTAGGTAGCCACCCCTTGTCTTTCGGTTGATTAATTAACTAATACTAAACAGATAATTTACTCAAATGATTAAAAAGAGAGGCACGGTCGTAGGGAATCCGGCGCTCGCTACCCAATCAGAATCCGCTCGCTTTTCAAGGTTCTAAAAACGGTTAAATTTAGGGAGAATTGGAAACTCCGAAAGATGCGAATACTAAGGTTGCCGGTCCCGTACACAGCGGCGAACAAGTTTTGGTCCCCCGTTCCCGCTCACATGAGTCCCGGCAATGCCTCGGATTCGTCCAACGGACGTAGTTTTCACCAACTAAATTTATTTAATTAAATTAAAGTACTGAAAAAATGCGAGACGAATTCTAATAGGGTTGCGGCGCGCCTTTACCCAACGACCAAACCTCAGAAAAATTACTCACTCATTATTAAACAAAAAGCAAAATAAACCCTAACTTGCATCATGCTTGGAATGAAAATTAAATAAAAGATTAAAACTAAAATAAGATCCACAAGCAACTTTACTTAAGAACAAAATATAATACGAATTGCCGAAAGATGAGTAATTGAACAAAACTTCAAATAACTTGATAGGAAAAGAAACAGAAGTAAAAACGTAAGATCTAAGACTGCATAAACAATATCCAGAACAAAACCTCCTGATCTCGGCAGCCCCCTCTTCTATTTCGTCGTACGTGAGAATCCAAGAAGATATCCCAGCGCTTTGTTCCCTGTAGCTCTCGATCTTCGCAGCCCCCGAATCCGTCCGTCAGAAAAGTAAAAGAGAGGTTCCTTCGGTGAATCAGTCCTCTGTTATATATATGGCCGAAAACCCTTTTACTTTTTAATTCTAATAATAATTCCCAGCCGTGGGCCACGCACGCTACTACTTGCCGACCTAAATTCCAATTGAATTGCAAGTTACTATCCTCCGTAGTTATGCCCATGGACTATCTTGACTTTGTATTGACCTTCAAACGAACCAGCCTCAATCACCGTTTAATATTTTTATTTTGCGCTTTTTGTACCGAATCCTTCAAATACCTACAATACACAAAATAAGCATTAAAACACCAAATAATAAAATAAATAGACTTAACAATGATAAATTAAGGGGCGCATATGTGAACATTTACGCGTCCATCAAATGTCTTCACAAAATTTATGGAATTCATTTGAAGTGTACTCACCACCCCTATCACTTACACTTTCATTAAATGACCACTTTGCCTCTCTACAAGTCTTTGAAACGTTTTAAAGATTGAGAAAACATCGGATTTTTGCCTCATGAAATAAACCCATATTATTCTAGAAAAATCATCAATAAAAATGATAAAATACTTGTTACCCCCATGAGATGGTGTGTCCATAGGCCCGCACACATCGGTATGACCAAGCTCTAATGGTGCTCTAGCACTCCACGCCTTATCTTTTGGAAATGACTCCTGGTGATGCTTTCTAAGTGCACAACCTTCACAAACTTGCTTGACTTCATGAATAATTGGCAAGCCATACACCATGTTCTTTCGTTGTTTTGTTGTAAGTTCTTGATGCTTTGAAAATTCAAGTGCCCAAATCTTTTATGCCAAATCCACGAGTCATCTAGTACATCCACCTTCAAGGTCACATTTTTGGAATAGCGAAAAGTGAGAGGAAAGCTTTTATTCTTCTCCATCTTGACTTTTGCTACAACTTGGTTTCTCCCCCTTTGTCATAAATTTTGCAAGAGTCTTCTTGAAGTTGGACGGTGTACCCATGCTCTATAAGTTGCCCAACACTCAGCAAGTTTTGCTCCAAATCCGGAACAAGTAGCACATCCGAGATATTCCTTGTACCCTTCTTTGTCTTCACGGCAATAGTACTCTTTCCCTTTACTTGGACTAAGACATCATTTCCCATCTTTATTTGAGAATTGGGGGAAGTATCGATCTTCACAAAGATACTTTCATCTCCGATCATGTGGTTACTACAACCACTATCAAGGAACCACACATCATTCTTTTGCTCGGAAGCCAATTGACAAGCATAAAACATGCACCCTCCACCTTCTTGCTCTTCGGAGTAATTAGCGTGTTGATTGTTTGTGACTCGGCAATACTTTTTGACATGCCCAAATTTGTTGGAATTGTAACATTGTGGCTTCCCTCGAAACTAACAATCTTTATCAACATGACTACCCCTTTTACAAATTCCACACCTTTGTTGAGTGGACTCATCATTCCTCTTGCTTGAAAGTTATTTCCCCTTTGAAAATTGTTTCCACTTTGAAAATTGTTCATTCCTCTATCATTTCCACCTCTTCCTCGTTCAAAATTTCCACCACTTGAAAATTGCCCTCTAGATTGATTATGACTTGAAGAAGATCCTTTCCCATGGGGCTTTGGGGTAGTAACATTAAGCTTAGATTGAAAGGCACTCTCAATTGACTTTTCGGATTGCCTATTCAATCTTTGCTCAAATGTCTTAAGGGAACCCATCAATTCTTCAACACTCAAATTGTCTAAATCATGAGTATTTTTAATAACGGCAACAATGGGATCATACTTCATCGGCAAATTAATCAAAATTTTCTCAACAAATTTTTGAGTAGCAACATCCTCCCCATATGTTTTCATTTGATTTACAACATCCATAAGTCTAGAAAAATAATCATTCAATAATTCATTATCCTTCATTTTCAAATTCTCATAATTCTTCTCAAAGATTGGAGATTGATGGTTTTTACCTTCAAGTTGCCTCTATACTCATTGTAAAGAATATCTCATGCTTTCTTGGCTTGGGTTTCATTAATGATTCTAGGAAATAGGTTGTCGGAAATACCTTGTTGGATCATAGAGAGAGCTTTTGCATTCATCCTATTATCCACCTTCAATTGTTTCTTTTGCTCATTTCTCAAAGCCTCACACCTTCATAATCTTCAAACCCATCTTGAACATATTCCCAAACATCATTTGACATGAGTTGGGTCTTCATCTTCACACACTAAAAATCATAGTTTTCTCCATTGAGAAGTGGAAAAGAAAGTGGTAGAGCTCCCATGTTTTGATTGCTAGAGCTTGCCATTTTTGTAGACTTTCTAGGGTTTTGTTTCCCCTTCACAAATCTGCACTCCCAACTTATTCTTGATCCAACAAAGCTCTGATACCACTTATGTTGGCTTTTCCCTAAACTATTCTTGAGTTTTAGTGAAAGAACCAAGAGAAAATATGGGAGGAATGGACTGCCTATTCAGTCGGCAAAAAATGGAGAAAACAGAGGATGAAAGAGTTCTCTCTCTGGAAAGCAGAGGAAAAGAAACGAAAAGTGGGGCTGCACTATCGCCCTTCTCTCATTCAACAAAACAAATAAAACTAGCCCATCACAAATATAAAATATAGCCCAAACACAAACATAACATTTAGTCCAATTACAAAAAGATAATAAAGCATTAATTTTAACACGGCCAGCAACAAGTTCCGGTTCTCCAACGAGAACAAGCTCGTCCAGACCTGGTGGCCAGCTCCGTGAACAAGATTTTCCCGACCTCGACCCAAACCTTGTCGAAGGAAGAGGCCATCCGGTTGCGAAAAATGCTTCCCAACTTCCTCAAGGCGGAGGCGTTGCAGAGGTACGTGGGAATCATGGACGGGATCGCCCAGCAACACTTTGCGGCCGACTGGAAGAACAAAGACCAGGTTGTGGTGTACCTCTCACCAAGCACTACACGTTCTGGATCGCCTGTCGATTGTTCTTCAGCGTCGAGGATCCTGGCCATGTGGCCAGGTTCGAAGACCCCTTCACCGCTGTGGCAGCGGGGATAATATCTGTCCCCATAGACTTGCCCGAAATCCCGTTTAACCGGGTGATCAAGGCGGCTCATTTCATCAGGAGGAAGGAACTGGTGGCGATTATCAAGCAGAGGAAGCTGGATTTGGCAGAAGGAAAGGCGTCACCTGCATAAGATATCTTGTCGCACATGCTTTCGACGAGCGACGTAAATGGAAAGTTCATGCACGAGGCCGACATTGCTGATAAGATCTTGGGGCTGTTGATCGGTGGCCATGACACCGCTAGCTGCTCTTGTGCTTCCATTGTTAAGTTTCTTGCTGAGTTGCTTAAGGTTTACGAAGGAGTCTACAGAGGTAATTTGTTGGAAATTTACGGAATTTTTGGATGAATGAAATCGGGGCTACTGGAGGGTCTCCTGAGGTAACTGTGCATGTCCCGGGTTCGTTGTATCTGGACGCACCACAATCAATAGACGTATTGATGTGTGGATTTTGTAACTTTCGTAACCCCTCCCCATGATGGTGTATTCACTCCCATAACCTCCCTTCTTGATGGCAAAAATCAATTCCTGAATTCATTGTGGGAGTTATCAGCAAGGGTCTTGTGCTATACATTGGTGCATCCCGTTCTTGTTCAAACACCAGCAAATTCACAACGTTCCATTTATACAGTGAGATTCATTCTTGAGAGAGAAAGGCAGGCGGTAGCCAGTTCGCCATGGCGGTCGATGGTGGTATTCTAATGGTTTGCGGTTTAGCCGAGCCAACCCTGGGAGGAAGACGCCGACGAAACCTACAACACCCACGGTAGGTGGCGAATCTTTCTTAAGGAGACTGTGGTATCACATAGGACTCGGCTCTTGATTCAGAAATCTGTTTGTATCTCGTTCTTACACTCTGTCTACTAGTTTTGTATTTTGTAATTTGATTCAATCTTGTAATTGTATCATTGTTAATAAAATTGCTCTCTGGAATATTATGATTTTGGGTGTTTTGTTGACGCCTCTAACGATATCGAACGAAACTCATTTTTTACAGAGATCTTAAACGACATATTTTGAACAAAATGAGCGACTCCGATCATTTTTGTGCGACCCGAGGCGGGAGAAAAAGGCATCTGTGCACAGCTTGCTGTAAACATAGCACAGCTCGAAGTTTTGATAGGAGGAGCAATAAGTCTTGGTGGTTGTGTATGTAGCTCTCATATACTATTTTGATCTGTTTCGCTTTTTCTAAAAACTTTTCTTTTTAAAAAGAAGATAATTTCAAACTCAAATATATCGAAAATGAAAAATAATTTTTTTATTTTTTTGCATCGTTTAAAAGATCTTAATGAGATCTATCAAACAAGATCTATATTTGTAGGAAAATTATTTGCGTAAACACATGATTTTTGACCTTGAAATTTACATTCTTTTTCAAAAACCCACTTTTTGCAAAAGTGGAACAGGCTCTAACTCTGGTAAACTAGATCAGAGCTAGACAGTTGATATGAACTTTGATGTGAAGACTGTCACGCGACCGCTCTTTTTCCTTTTTTCTCTCTTCAAATTTAAGCCGTCCAAAATCGCAATGGATGACCCGAATGTGCCAAGCGGCCACCCCGTGATATCCACCTGGCAATGAAAAATTCTTTGATAGGAGGAGCAATAAGTCTTGGCTGGTTGTGTATGAGAGCTAGACAGTTGATATGAACCTTTGATGTGAAGATTCTAGCTAGGTAGGCCTGCATGTTGACTTTGGCTCCGTTGTACTAAGGTTTTTATTTTTAAATTATTTATTTTTTATTTTATGAGACAAGTCATTATTTTAAAAAATAAGTAATTATTTTTCTTAACGAAACGGGGCCTTAATTATTCGCTCAATTAACATGTCATCTACTTAAAAAGCTGAAAATTATTTAGTTATAAGTACTTATATTTCCTATTCTATATTGATATTCAGATACATTGGAGTGTGCATTCAAGGCCCAAGAATGCTGAATTCTTTCCAGACCCACTGAAATTTGATCCCTCGATATTCGAGGGGTCTGGATCGGCTCCGTACACGTTCGTGCCCTTTGGTGGAGGGCCGAGGATGTGCCCCGGAAAGGAATACGCTCATTGGAAATACTCGTGTTCGCGCACCACTTGGTGAGAAGGTTCAAGTGGGAAAAGATGATTCCTAACGAGAAGATGATTGTCGATCCCATGTCTACTCCTGAAAAATGGTCTCCCAATCGGCCTCTACCCTCACAAGTCTTAGACAGAATAATCTATATAATAAAACAACAAAGCTGCTTTTGAATCCAATAGATAATCAATGTTCAAGATTTATCCATTTCTTTTGCATAAATCTAGATCATTCATTCAACATTCCTTTTAAGTTTTACACGTTTCCCCTTCCATTTTTTGTAAAAGGAATGATTTTTTGAGTGATTTTATTTATTATGGAAGTAGAGCAATCAGTTTAAGAATTTATTAGAAAGTACCTGTGTGTATTATACCTATGCATGTGTTGAATGGATTTTTAGGTCAAAGGTGTTAGGGCACACACTTGGTATACGTCTTTTTTAAATCATGCTTATAATTTGGAAATGTTCTGGAAAAGTAATAAATTGCAACCATTATTTATGCATTTTCAATGGGAAATATATCACCCCGTAAATACAATTGCACAAAAAAAAAAAAAAAAAAACACCAATGAGGTCAAATCTTACCATGATTAGAATTAACATATTCGTATATTAACGTTAAAGTCCATTATCAAAGTTGACTTTATAATTTCTTTTTTTCTTTGCAAATGTATATAAGTACACGATTATGGCCATTTTTTTCGTGTCCATTTTTAGTCATAGTATACTACATCGAAACACCATTTAGTAACAATGAGAATCTTTGTGCATTTACACAATGTGTGATAATTGCTTGAATACCTTTATTTCCTACTTTGCAGGTTCTTATGATGACGTTTAATCGGATGAGAATGACACTGTAAGTTATATTTGAAAAACCAACCTAACTTTCTCATTGCATTCAATGTCTTTATAAAGGCCTAGACTTTCATTTTTATTGTAGCCCTGGGATTTGACTGGCAAAGTGAAGCTTGAATTGAAAACTTCTCATAGTAGTAATCAGCTTCTCAATAATCTATCATTAACGGTAAGAATCTCTATTTTACGAGTTCTTCATTAGTTTTTGTTCTTGAGTTCTGATCAATTCAATTGATGTCTGTTTTAGGATTAAAAAAAATTGTAGTATGTTTCTATTAAAGTTTTGATATCAATGTTGAAGAAATTGGACTAATGGAAAGAAAATTTGAATCATTGATTGACTTTTGCATGTGATTAAAAAGAGAGCAAAATGGGTGGCATTGGATTCGTCTCCGATATGTTGCTACTCATATTCTTTGCATTGAATTGACCATTTGGATATCTGATCTTATTTTAAAACACAAATTTTGGTAGGAAAGAAATAATCAATTTCACATCTCATTTTTCAAGCATAATTAATGTATCTCCTTCTCTTGCTTATGTATAGTTAAATCAAATTGTATTTGTTTATAACCTTGGTGAAGAAAAATATTCCTCTCTCAAAATTTTAAAGTTTAAACAGAATGCTTGGGGTAATTCTTTATTCATGGTCAGATATGTAATATTAAAAGGAACACAAATGAGCTAGGATTGAAATTGAAGGCATAGAAGGCAATGTTCAAAGTTAGCATTTCAAGGTTGGCGTGCTGAACATTGATGCAAATATTAACTATCAATGTAATTTACGTAGAAGAACATAAATTATCGCAAGTTACTCCATTAATGTTTACGTGTATGTGAAGTTGTGAACTGTAATTGAACTTTCCGGAAAACATTTCAGTGCCGGGCACCACGTCGGTACATTCGAGCCATCCATTGTATTTTTGGACGACTCGAATTTGGAGAGAGAAAGTGTTGTTAAGGTGAGAGAAGTGAGAGTTTCAATCTGAACCGTCCAATTGGATGGCTTGGAGCAAGTACCACGTGGAATATACCCACAGGACAACGAAAAATTTTGCGAACTTTCTCGAAAATTTGCCCCTTCAGGCACGGGCAATTATTAGTTGAAAAATAAAAAGAAGTTAATCTATGGCTCTATCACTTCTCACCTTCCCAATCCCACCACCATTCTTCATATCAAATTGTTTCATTGCCAATCTAGAGACCTTTTAGAATGGAGGAGTACTGGAGTAACTCAGCAGTTGGAACTTCTAGCATTGAAATCCTTACTGCACCACTCCTTCCATCTAATAGTACTGCATCTGTTCTAATTTATTGCTTTCTTTTAGAGATTCCAACTTATAAAGATGTTGTGCGGTGGGACCTGAAGGACCCAACCACAACCCGACGGTCATTGATCACCATGACATTGAGGAAACAACAAACCAAAACATATCCGAAAAACAGGGTGTAATTTACTCAATCATACCGTATCTTAATCAGGGTGTAATTAGGCAACATGCAGCTTTTTTGTTTTTTTTTTTTTTTTTTTTAACAGCGAAGAAGAATTTTATTAAAAAAAAAGAGAATAGTACAAAAAGGAATACCAAGAACAAACCAAACAACTTGGAGCTAATATTGATTTATCTGTTTGGTTGGACCATTGGGTAGGACCTTACAGATTTTATGACTATATTTTGCACCCAACGTGTGTACATCTTAAATTAAAGTTAGAGACTCGTTTGACTTTAGTAGTTTTGTCTTGGCGTATGGATCTGCTAAAAGACTATTCCCAAATTCTTGAGTCAATTCAATCAATTCCTATCCCCTTGCCCCCTTCCATTGACACACCTGTTTGGGAACCAAATAATCAGAGAGATTTTAGCTTCAAGTCAGCATATTATTGGCTCCTTATCCAGACTCTCATCGCCCAATTGCAAGCCTAGCCTTCTTTGGCGGCTGCTATGGCGGCTGAAATTACCCTCAAAATTATAGCTCTTTCTATGGTTTGTTTGTCAAAAGAGTTTTTTTTCTTTTTATCCCCTAAACTATACAACTTTTCTCTACTTCGTCCCTGAACTATCGATTTGGCAATTTCATCCCTTCAACTTTTACTCCGTTACCTATGTGATCCAATACATAACAGAAGTTAGAATTTGAACGGAAAAGAAGCTCATGTGCCTCTTACATGCGATCCCAACCCAGGAGCCAAGGGCAAAATAGACAATTCAGGTAGACCGACATATTACCTCACCTGCTACATCATTTTTCACCCGTCTCTCTCTCCACTACTTCTCAGTTCTCTCCCTCTCTCATCTGGTTGGATCATCAGTTAGGGTTTGATCTGGAGCAAAAATCAAAGGGAAGGCAAGGGTTTTGGTGCAAAATCTTCGGTTGATGCACTGGGAAGGCAAGCATAGGAGTGCATTAGTTCGGGATGGATGAGTTGATCAGGAGCAAAAATCTGTTTTGGTGCACTTTAGGCTTATTTCAGTGAACTTTATGTATACTTTCTGTGATTACATCATAAACTGGGATGAGATTGGAGTTCATTCATGGGCTACAACCTTTTTGTTAATGAGAAAGATTTTGTTCCCAAATCAGTCTTTTGATTTCTGCAACAGAATTGTTTCCAGAATCCATGCTTCGTAGCTCTCTCTCTCTCTCTCTCTCTCTCTCTCTCTGTGTTCAAGATTGGAGGTGCCCTGTGTGTCCTACGGCTTCAAAATCATCCCCTTGGCAAATATTTCACTTATGGTCGTTTGAAATTTATGTTTGGTTCCACGAAAAAATAGAAAGTTTTTTTTTTTTTTATAAATATACACAGCCTTCAGATTGAGTTTTTTTTAAATAGCAGGAATTAAGTTTTTTTTTTAACACATAAAAATTTCCTCCAATCTTTCCTTAAAGGTTTTTTTTTTTTTGAATATCTTTTCCCCAGAGAGAGAGAGAGGGAGATTTGGGTTGCTTTACTCTGTTTTTTCGTGGCAGGTTACCCATATAATGGGTCAGAGGAAGAAGAAGCCATGAGAGAGAGAGAGAGATTGATTGGGTTGCTCTGTTTTTTTTTTTTTTTTCACATTTGGAGGGATACAGATGTGTGTAGTTGGTGCTTGTGAGACATGGATTGTCTATTTTGCCCCTGGCTCTTGGGTTGGGATTGCACGTGAGAGGCACGTGAGGTTCTTTTCCGTCCAAATTCTGACTTCTGTTATGTATTGGATCACATAGGTAACGGAGTAAAAGTTGAGGGGATGAAATCGCCAAATTGATAGTTCAGGGACAAAGTAGAGAAAAGTTGCATAGTTTAAGGGATAAAAAGAAAAAAAACTCTTTGTCAAAATGCTTTGCCAACCTGATGCAGAATGAAAATATTATACTATTTAAGAAATAGAATATTTAGTTTTCATTATTTTGGCTATAAATGCTTGTAGGAGGTTCCGTGTAAGTGACGTCTAATTTGGTAAGTTTCTTTTATTATATGGTAATCAAATTTGGGAATAGCTCAAATCTTTTGATCTTGGTAATTATTGAGTCAACTAGCAATTCATCGGGATTCAGCTTCCTGTTTTGCTTATTCTTTTTCGGTCTTAATTTTCTAGTAGGGTGACATTAAAAGTTGGTTGTTTATTGAATTAATTAAATTGAGAGTTTTCTCACAATTTTGTGTTCGAAGAGGGAGAAGTACCTTTAGTTCATATTTATTCGTGTTTGTGTTTGTGTTTAAAAGAGACAATCTTTAACATAAGCAAGTTTGTGATTTCTTCTTACACATAATTTTATAAAAGGAGGCTGCGCTGCATCACAACCAATGAGTTCTTATTCCACCGTCACATCCTCAACACGGCACAATGTATATTGTGTGGACACTCCACCGAATCATGTTCGGCGTGGAGTTCTCTACAGCAGTGTATAAATTTGGCCCTTTTGCAACCAAGCAAACATCCGTTGGTCTGTTTGGCAGAGGTACGACACATGTTGGATGAAAATGTTTATCTCAAACTTGTTGCTATGTTATGGTTTATGCGGCAAGCCAGAAATGAGGCCATCTTCAATAATGAACCTCTGTGCCCCCAAAATGTTGTGTGCGTGGCTAACCAATTTGCCACATCTTGGTTGGATGCTGTGCCGGCTAAGGCCCAACCCAACACTCCAAATTTTTTGCTATGGAAATCTTGGGTTCCCCCAAGCTCTGGTTGCTTAAAATTAAATGTCAACGGCTACTCGATCCAAAATCCAGGATATGAAGGGGTTGGGTGGTGCATTCCGAAATTGTGTGGGGGTACTTGGGTTTGGGTTTCGAAAGAGAGATTCATGTCAACTCCAATACCATGGCAGAAATGTGGGCTGTGCGAGATGGGTTGTGGGTTGTCCATCGGTTTGGGTTTGCTAATATTATTGTTGAGACTGATTCTACATTTGTGTTCAATGTTTTACGTAGGAGGCAGGTCCAAGCAGGATGGCTTCACAGGGTGTTGCAGGAGATTCTGGTCCTTGCGTCTGAGTTTTCTTTGCTGCAGGTTATGTTTTGTTATCGCAAGGCTAATAGAGTAATTGACTAATTAGCCAAGTACGTTGCAACAACTCAAGGGCTTTTTGTGCAATATAGTAGTGCACCTGAGTTTGTGTTGGAGCCTTTGTGTAAAGATCGGCGTAGGGTAAGTCGGTAAGACTTGTTACTCTTTTGTGTTAATCTAAGTTGAGTAGTTTGGTTTCAAAAACACATATCCGAAAAACATGTGTCCCAGGTTTGCCCATACACTCACACACACCAAATACACAGATTACAGAGGAAAAACTCCATTTATATGTATACTCACACAATATACACAAATTAAAAAAAACCTCAATCTCTAAGGGCCACATTCCGGCTCACCTCCAGAGAGCCACAACCGGCAACCCCACTTAGACCTCACCCTCTGCCTCACATCTATGCTACCACACACTCAACCTCTCAAATACAACCTGTATTTCTAGGGAAAACATGGGAGAACATTCAAGAGCAATTAATGCTCTTTTCATGCGTGAGATTTCCAGGATCTCCAATAGCTGCCAAAAGTCATCAGTGGCTGCTCTTAAGCAAATCCGTTCTTGACTTTGGGCAGCCATCACCATCACCCAAATGGGCGAATTCCAACAAAACAAACGGAAAAACCAAACCAAAATCAAACAACGAAAACGAATTAGAGAGACAAAGATATACGTAGTTCGGTTTACGGCGGTAAACCTATCCCACGGGTAAGAAAATGAGAGACAATTCCATTATGTGAAGAGAACTATTGTCCGAAGAGCAACAATGGTAACAAACAAACAAAACTCTCACAAAGAGACACTTGATCACCAACCCCAAATACAAGTTCTCCCACCAAAAATCCGATTGGGATCTCTCACCATATATAGACCATCTCTAATCAAGTCTCACAAAACTACTACTAGGATTTTTAACCAAGAGACACAGAAAGAACAGAGTTCAACATACGTGACCGATGTCACACAAATACAAATTTGAAAAAAGAAAAAAAAAAATCTGAAATACAGCATCGCACCCGGTACATACTCCACCTTTAATTTTGTATCCCAAATTTTCAATTACGGCAAACTTAGACTATAAACATTTCAAGCTTAAGCCACTTTTTTTGGTTGATTTTTCGGTGCATAAATGTAACTGCCAAACCTCCCTCGTGTCCACATTGGAAAGCTGCTTTTCGCTTATAAATTTGCTTCTTCCCCTTACAAAACACACACACGCACGCAACAATCCGAGAACACAAGAAGTAGCAATCATGGAGCTATTCTATGCCTCTCTCCTGACCTTCTTTGTTCTCTCTGTCACCCTATCTTTCCACTTCCTTTTATACGGCAAAAAATCCGGCTCCCGTCTCAGTAACCTCCCACCCGGTAGCACCGGGTTCCCAATGGTGGGCGAGAGCCTCGAGTTTCTCTCCACCGGATGGAAAGGTCACCCTGAGAAATTCGTGTTCGATCGCATAGCCAGGTACTCGTCTTCCGTATTCAGGACGAGTCTTTTCGGCTCTCCCGCAGTTGTGTTCTGCGGGGCAGCCGGTAACAAGTTCTTGTTCTCTAACGAAAACAAGCTCGTCCAGGCGTGGTGGCCTAGCTCTGTTGACAAAATTTTCCCGAGCTCATCCCAAACCTCATCGAAAGAAGAGGCCATCCGGTTGAGAAAAATGCTCCCCAACTTCCTCAAGGCGGAGGCGTTGCAGAGGTACATAGGAATCATGGACGGGATCGCTCAGCGACACTTTGCCACTGATTGGGAGAACAAAGACCAAGTGGTGGTATACCCTCTAACAAAGCACTACACGTTCTGGATCGCCTGTCGATTGTTTGTCAACGTCGAAGATCCTAGCCATGTGGCCAAGTTCGAAGACCCTTTTGGTTGTTTGATAGCGGGGATATTATCTGTACCCATAGACTTGCCCGGAACCCCGTTTAATCGGGCAATCAAGGCCTCTAATTTCATTAGGACCGAATTGGTAGCCATTATCAAGCAGAGGAAGTTGGATTTGGCCGAGGGAAAAGCGTCGCCCACGCAAGACATTTTGTCACACATGCTTTTGACAAGCGACGAAAATGGAAAGTTCATGCACGAGGCCGACATTGCTGATAAGATCTTGGGGCTGTTGATTGGTGGCCATGACACCGCTAGCTCCTCTTGTGCTTCCATTGTTAAGTTTCTTGCTGAGTTGCCTGAGATTTACGAAGGAGTCTACAGAGGTAATTCTCATTCCTGTCTTCTCTCAAAGCTCTCTATTTGAATTTGTGCTTGTCTACGGTCTACCTATGTTTTCATCGTGGTTTTAAATCGCAGTTATCATGAGATGTATAGGTATTGGTGATACAGCTATACATCAGATACGTGTAAGTAAATCACGATATTCGATGTCTGAAATCCCGCAACATAACGACCAATAAGAGATGTAATGACTTTTATTTAAATGCTGATTTTCACAGCTTATTACACTTGCATGGTGGGTTTTCTGTACGAAATTGAGAAGAGGAAATTTTTTTTGACTTTGTGAGAACAGAGCAAATGGAAATTGCAAAATCAAAAGCAGCAGGAGAATTGTTGAATTGGGATGATATTCAGAAGATGAAGTATTCATGGAACGTGGCATGTGAAGTGATGAGGCTTGCTCCACCAGTCCAAGGTGCTTTCAGAGATGCCATCAATGATTTCATGTACAATGGTTTCTCAATTCCAAAGGGTTGGAAGGTAATTATTATTAAGCATATTAATGCATAAAATTGAATCGTTGAAGCGAATAAGGGACCCAGGACACAAAAGCATCATAACAAGGAGCGAACAAACAAATACGAACACATTCCGATAATCGTATGCCTCCTAAGGCCAAAGGAAGTCGGCAAGAGACAACCGAAATCAAAACACGAATGCATCCCAATAATTGTATGCCGCCTAAGGCCCAAAGGAAGTCGGCAAGAGACCAACGAAACCAAAACACTGATCATACAGCAAAAACTGCAATGAGGAGAACCCGAAAAATTGCCAAATCCTAACACTAGAACCCCAAAACCTCGGTTTATAATAAAATCTACTTCGTCCATCTCCATTCTTTTGTCTCAATTAACACTTTTGGCTGTTCCAAATTTTTTGTCCCACTTTAAAACTAAATGGCTAAACATCAGAGAATTTCCCACTTTACCCTCCCTAAATGTTGTCCCCATTCTTTTGTCCTAATTAACACTTTTGCCTAAATTATTATGTTCCCTTAATAAGTTAAAATCATGGAAAGGGACCAAAGAAGGGGGCAGTGGGAGTATTAAAAAGAGATGATGAAAATTGATCCGTCAACAAGTGATACCCACCTGACAATGATGAAAATTGAAATTGTCATCTTAAAATAAGTACTTATTTTTAAATCTGTAAGGGAGGCATATACCCAGGTTGTTATTGCTGTCTAGAAAGGGATCTTGGCTTTTTAATGAGTCAAGTACGATAGGCCTGCTGACTTTTTGTTTTCGTTTTTTTTGAGAAGCAATAAGTCTTGGTTGGTTGTGTATGAGAGCTAGACGGTTGATATGAACTTTTGATGTGAAGATTCTAGCTAGGCCTGCATGTTGACTTAGGCTCTGTTGTGCTAAGATTTTTATTTTTAAATTATTTATTATTTATTTTACGAGACAAGTCATTATTTTAAAAAATATATGTAATTAATTTTCTTAACGAAACGGGGCCTTAATTAATCGCTCAATTAACATGTCGTCTACTTCAAAAGCTGAAAATTATTCTATATTGATATGCAGATATATTGGAGTGCACATTCAACGCACAGGAACGCTGAATTCTTTCCAGAGCCGCTGAAATTCGATCCCTCGAGATTTGAGGGGTCTGGACCGGCTCCGTACACATTCGTGCCCTTTGGTGGAGGGCCAAGGATGTGCCCCGGAAAGGAATACGCCCGATTAGAAATACTTGTGTTCATGCACCACTTGGTGAGAAGGTTCAAGTGGGAAAAGGTGATTCCTAACGAGAAGATGATTGTCAATCCCATGTCTATGCCTGAAAAAGGTCTTCCAATCCGCCTCTACCCTCACAAGGCTTAGACAGAATAACTCAGATATATTTGAAGGCTAAAACTACTCCTTTAATTCTACCACTTTTGGAGTATTTCAGTTTCAATTAAAGTGCTTTATTCCATGATGAAAGAAAGAAGCTAAAATAGTTAGAATAAATTGATAGAGAATATATATGTTTGTTAAGTATTGGAAGGGAAGCTGTTTTGCTTGTGAGTCATCTGGCAGCAAGTGGAATTGTATTTTATTTTGTAAAATTCAAATGAAGTGAATGAAATTAAGAAAATGATTATCTTTGGGAAATTTACTCTCACTCTTTTCCGTGACGCATTTAATTAATTGCTATCTTTTCTTAATACCCATTTTGGGTCAAGTCCTTGTGATACTCAAGACACCGACAATGCACATACCGGCATGTGGGGCCCACAACGGATGTCACACAAATAATCCACATGTAATCTCAATGAAAAATTGGAAGATTGACTTGAGCACATACACATATCTAATCAAGCTGATTTTTCACGGGCCCTCTCTTTTTTTTTCTTTTTTTAAATTATTGAATGGGTCAGATTATCTGCGCGAAATCTGGATAGCCCCGTGTGCCGGTACGTGCACACACCATCGATGTCCATAGCAGTTCTGGTTTTGAAGTGCCTTTCAAAAGAACACTTTTAAACAGTACAGGAGCTATAATTTCGAGGACTGTTAATACCATCACCATACATCTTTTTTAATCCGTGTATGAAACGCGGCCTATGGGAATTGGCGGTAGAACAAATACTATAACTACCCCATGAACTTTGCTGCAGTTTTTTTTTATATCCCTTCCTCCACTAACTGCTTCAGTTTTCTCTTCCTTGTTTGCCGCCATTTTAATTTGGAGGAGAGGGTGGTCAGTTGGATGAATATATAGTTGATCACTCTTTTGAGTTTTCAAATCTGTTATCTGCGAGAAATCAAGCGTATCATGTTGGTTGTCTCATTTCTCTCCCCAGTGGTGACCTTAGTTCAAATCTCACGGGGAGCAGGTTTGGGTTTTAGAGATATGGATAGCTTATGAACCCCCCGTCGACTGACATACTAACACTCCGCTGGTGTATAATGTATGACCAAAAAACGTAAAAACTGTTGTTGGTCTCTGTTTTTCAACTCCACGACTTGTCAATCGTACCATATATAGTTCACTAGCTAGAGCTGTAGAGGCTTGTAGTTGGAGTCTATGAATTAAAATGGAGATATGAAAAAGGGATCTAGCGCCCAACACAACAAGGAGCGAACTAACACAAACACATCCCGATAATCGTATGCCGCCTAAGGGTCGTAGGAAGTTGGCAAGAGACCAACAAAACCAAACACTGATATAGTAAAAACTACAACAAGGAGAACCCTAAACTGCAACATTCTACCACAAGAACCCCAAAAACTCTGTGTAATAAAATTTATTTATTCTATTAAAAAGAGTTTGAAGAAAAACTTTCATAATACCTCCAAACTTTACACTCAATGACTAATAGACTCCCAATCTTTCAAAAAAATCAATTTTACTCTTGAAGTTATTTTCCGTTATTTAAATAGACCATTTACGTCAATGGAATGATTTTTTTGAGTGATTTTATTTATTATGGAGGTAGAACAACCAGTTTTGGAATTTATTAGAAAATATCTGTGTGTATTATACCTATGCATGCGTTGAATGGATTTTCATGTCAAAGGTATTAGGGCACACACTTGGTATATGTCTTTCTTAAATCATGCTTTTAATTTCGAAATTGTTCTGGAGAAGTAATGTATCGAAACCATTATTTTTGCATTTTCAATGGAAAATATATCACC
Source organism: Rhododendron mucronatum var. ripense (assembly GCA_019656295.1). Taxonomy (NCBI): domain Eukaryota; kingdom Viridiplantae; phylum Streptophyta; class Magnoliopsida; order Ericales; family Ericaceae; genus Rhododendron; species Rhododendron mucronatum. The sequence goes on from BPLT01000190.1 coordinate 1,038,879, forward strand.
CCTTAAATACATTTGCAAAAAAAAAAAAAAAAGAAAGACCACCAATCAGGCCAAATCTTACGACGATTAGATACAATTAACATATTCATATATTAACGTTAAAGTCCATTATTAAAGTTGACTTTATAATTTCTCTTTTTCTTTGTAAATCTATATAAGTACTCGATTATGGCCATTTTTTTCTTGTCCATTTATTTTTTTTCCTTTAGTCATAGTCTACTACATTGAAATACCATTCAGTAATGAGAATCTTTGTGCCTTTACACAATACGTGATAATTGCTTGAATATTAAATGGATGTTATTTCCTACTTTGAAGGTTCCTATGATGACGTTTAATCGAATGGAAATGACACTGTAGCCCTAGAATTTGACCGGCAAAGTGAAGCTTGAATTGAGAACTTCACACAGTAGCAATCAGCTTCTCACTAATCCATCATTAACGGTAAGAATCTCTATTTTATGAGTTCTTCATTAGTTTTTGTTCTTGAGTTTTGTTCAATTCAATTGATGCCTGTTTTAGGATTAAAAAAAAATTGTACTCCCTCGGTTCCAAATTAATGGTCCCGTTCAGTCTCCATTGTAAATTTTAAATTGTTAATATCTTTCAATCTACAATGTCTTTAAAGATTTTAAAAACTTTGTATAATAGAACTAATTGAAATCTATCATATAAGATCCATATTGCACATAAAATTCATTGTAGATTGAAAGATATTAACAATTTAAAATTGTCATTGGAGACCGAACCAGACTATCAATTATGAACGGACAGAGTAGTATGTTTCTATTAAAGTTTTGATATCAATGTTGAAGAAATTGGACTAATGGAAAGAAAATTTGAATCATTGATTGACTTTTGCTTGTGATTAAAAAGAGAGCAAAATGGGTAGCATTGGATTCATCTCTGATTTGTTGTTACTCATATTCTTTGCGTTGAATTGACCATTTGGATATCTTTTGCTTATTTTAAAACACAAATTTTGGTAATAAAAAAACAACCAATTTCACATCTCATTTTTCAAGCATAATTAATGTATCTCCTTCTCTTGCTTTGTATAGTTCAATCAAATTGGATTTGTTTATAACCTTGGTGAAAAGAAATATTCCTCTCTCAAAATTTTAAAGTTTAAACAGAATACTTGGGGTAATTCTTTCTTCATGGTCAGATATGCAAATATTAAAAGGAATGCAAATGAGCTAGGATTGACATTGAAGGCATAGAAGGCAATGTTCAAAGTTAGCATTTCAAGGTTGTTGAATTCCTTAGTGATCATAAGTTTGTAGAGCTGTTGGTTTACTATTTTACATGTAAAATTCTTTCTGTTTCTTGGATGATTTCTATTAAATTGTTCGTTAAGTAAATACGTTAAGTACGAAGTTTGATGTCGGAAGTGTGTGCATTGAAAAAGTGTAAGTAGAAAGTTTGAAGTCGGAAGTATTTGGATCGAAACACAGGTAGGTACTTTGAATGTATGCTGGAATTTTTAATTGGTCTAGAAAGTTTTATAGATAGAGGAAAATTGAGGTCTGAGGATGGAGTTGTAAATGTTCAGCCTTTTGAACTCTCATAATGTGCTCAATGTAATTTGCTTTTGTTGCTCGGTTGTGTTATGCCATGTCATCTTTAGATAGCTTGGGGCTTCGAGGGAGGTGCCTCCTTCAAATTGGAAAATCGTGCCTGTCTATGATCACCATTAAGAAGATCCTTAAGGAAGGGAATTGATATCTGCGCCCAAACATACGAGCGATTATAATCATATTAGTTTCGACTCTATTTCCCATATACATCTTTCTTTTAATTTTTCTTGGTTTTTAGATCGGTGATTAACTGATTTTGTGGCATTGTATGCTGAAGCAAAAAAAAAAGCAGTAGGTAGTCATTGTCCTAACCCTTTGCATATATGTTTTGGCGGAAGTTAGGTGGTTGGAAAGAGCATGTCATTATGCAGTGGTTTAATTCGCCTAAGTTGTGACCATACTTTGTCCTGAAATTTAGACAGGTTTCTTTTTATTGGTTGTTGTAGATTGATTTTTTCTTTCTTATATCTGCTTAATTGAATCTAATTAGATGGATATTGTTTGAAGCTTATTTAAGATAACAATAAGATCGTGAAATCTGGGTTTGTTGTTGGGTTGGTCAGAAGAGATGGTAATTCCATTTAGTTGTGTTCAGAAGGTGTTGCACCGTACCTTAATTACTAGTTCACATATAATTTAAGGCTAAAACTACTCCTTTAATTCTACCACTTTTGGAGTATTTCAGTTTCAAAGTGCTTAATTTATTCCATGATGAAGTAAAGAAAGCTAAAAATAGTTACAATTAATTTGATAGAATATATATAGAAGGAAGCTGTTTTGCTTGTGAGTACTCATCTGGTGTGACCCATATATGCAAGTAGTACTCATCAGCAAGTGGAAATGGAATTGTTCCTTTTGTAAAACATTCAAATGATCAAAGTGAATGAAAGCAAATGATTATATTTGGTAATTTTACTTTCACTCTTTTCCGTGACGCATTTAATTATATTGCTCTCTTTTCTTAATACCCATTTTGTCTCATGTTTGATTATGCACATTTCGCACACATCACGCAGTTCCAGTTCATTAAATGAAAAAATCAATAGTGTGAAACTGTTGGTTTCAGAGCGATTGTTGAACGGGTGTGTCTTTCGAACAAACGGGTGTGAAAGGAACCATCAAATATAAATGCTTCTCAATCATCACACATCAAATATTTTCGAAATGTAAATGCTAAACTGTACCGATTTTCAGTGAAATCGACGGAGACAATTTGAGTGAATAAAGTGAAATCGAAACAAGTTCTCTTCAGCATTAACCCTAATCGAAGGGAAATCAAAATCGAAATATGTTCTCAAATTCCCAATTTCAATTTATCCCTAACCCTAATCAGACAGATATTGGAACAAGTTCTAGGGTTATGTCAGAGAGAGAGAGAGAGAGAGAGAGAGAGAGAGTATGAGTGTATGGAGTTGTTGGTGGTGCGTGGTTGCATCAATGGACCCTTTCTCCGACAAAAATTGCCGCTGGTGGTGGGCAACGTCGGTGCCAGGCTAGGCACTGATGGTAGCGGAGGTCGCCGGTGGTGGAGATGGAGGTGGGGGTCGCTGGTGGTGGTGGTGTTGGCCGATTGGTCTGGGTGGAGGTCGCCATCCTCTCTCAAGCTCTCTCTTCGTTGTGTTTTGGCAGGGGAGACGCACTGAAGTTGATTTCAATTTTTCGCTCATTTTTTTTAAATAGGCTGCCACCATCAGTTGATGTGGCTGAAGTGTGCCAAAATGATGTGTCTCTAGCATTTTCGTTTTCAACCACTACAAAAATTCATCTCTCTCTTACACATATAGTTATAGTAGACAAAAAAAAGTTTCTTGGAAGTTTTTGTTGCATCCTGAGGACGATTTTGCTTGAACCCGACAACAAACTCTACCGAGGGGGAGCAAATTACGTTTTATTTAAAGATTGTGTCTTTAGATATGCTTCAAATTAGTCTTCGGAACCTCTATCATCTCATTCTGTTTCAACAATTACTTTTAGTTTTGAAGCGAAATCCTAAAGACACGTACCGAGGGCCAAATTTCTTGTAGTGCACCGAGGGTGCACATACCGGCACACAAGTATGTGCACGTAGGGCCCACTCAGGTCCCTGACCGCATGTAATTTGAATAAAAAATTGAAAGAATATTGGATCGAGCACGTACACATACCCAATCAAACTAATTTTTTACTGGCCCACTCAATTTTTTTCATTTAATTATTGAATGGCTCAGATTATCCGTACGGGACCCAGAGTGGGCTCTGCATGCCGGTATGTGCATCGTCGATGCACTGATGGTGCACACACCATCGGTGTGTCCATAGATGCAACTTGATTGTTTCATAATGATATATACTTCGACAATTCGATACTAGTATGCTTAATTCCAAAAGTGCCTCAATGACGACCATATTAGTCATCCATATTTATACTTAATTTTTTACAAGCAAATGAAGATAACTTCAATTATATCGTTTGTAATTACCATAAATTTCGAATTGTCCAACCATGCATCTCCTTTCTTCCTCTCTCTTGTTCAGCTTCTCTTTTCCCTCATGGCTTGTTCGTTTGGGAGATTCAAAATCTCTGCGCACGGTCCTCAATAAATTAATTCACCCAACACCCAATGTAACAACCATTTAAAAAAAAGGCATGAGAAAGTATGGATAAAAAGTAGAGACAATGGAGTCTTAGAATTAGAAAGACCACTGTTGCTTCCACCACTCTTGAAGAAATTCAAAATCCTAATCCATGGGTTCTTTCTTGAACTGTAATGGGAAAATTTGTCAAAATGGTTTTCCTATGCAGCTCAAATCAAAATTAAACGCAACTTAACGGCGTGCAAACTACCTTGGGTCACCCTCCTTGCAAGTAAAAATCAGTGTAAAATAGCTATGAGAGGAGACTACAGTTTGCGGTGCTGTTAGGCAACCTAAGATTATGGTTGGTGGGATCAATTCCGAAATATAAAAGAACTATAACTTAGACTGATTATGTAAATCTTACCCTCTATAGACTGAATTGCCATGTGAAGATTAAGAAGTTCCCATTGCGAATTGTTTTCAAGGGCAACTCCTGCTGTGTGTGGCGTGGGGGTGATGGGCAGTGCCCGCCCCGCCCTGGCTTTTTTGGGACTAAAACAAGGATTAAATGTGATCCCTTTTCTGTTGGAGTACTATTATAAAGAATCGAAAAGTAGGAGGGACCTGTATAAATTTTTGGGAGCCTAAGGCGAGCCGCACCTCGAGTTTTAGCTCAAAGCCGGCTCTAGTGATGAGTGATGGAGACAATGAAGAGGGCAGTGGTAATTGCCGGGTTGGATGAAGAGAGGGCAGTGGTTGCCTGGGTGTGGAGTGGCGTTGGTGATTGCAATTACATGTAATGTTTTTAATCACATTATCGGGACACGTAATTGTTACGAACGAGGTGTAACGGTGTTGGGAGTATCGAACGATACATAATGGGCATCGGCCGTCACGGTTGTGAATTTATAAAAATAGTTTTTGAGAAGAAAAAATTTCATTGCCAAAATCATCCATTGACCATAACGGCCAAGAATCTGTTTGTGAATCGGAAATGGACCCATGCGTAACAGAAACTGCCCGACACACATGCAATTTTCCTTCCTAATGGTATATCGGGGTGTAGTGGTATCGTAATGCCAAAAAACTGTCCCGTATCGGGCCTACCCCGATTTTTAAATCCTTGATCGAGTTGCAGACATTCTCCCCAAGCCTTTTACCATTTCAAGATTTCAGTTTCTTTCAAGATTTCAGTTTCTCAAGGCCAAACTAATGTCGTCAGAACTTCCAGCATCAGTTTGCGGGGGTGTGTTAAGAGAGCTATCCTCACCTACCTCAACTGCGGTAACAACTTAATTTAACTGATGATGACGTAAGCTGACCTCAGCTTTAGTTGCTAGCTCATCTGAATTAATCTTTAGTTTGTGCTTTCTGTTACTGTTAACAATAAAGCTTAGGAATGCTCTCTGACTTGTATATAAGTAGAAGTTAGGGTTTGATTGCATTGTATCGTGAAAATAATCAATGAAATGAAATGAGAGAAATTGGTTCAGTTTACAAATGTTCTTATATACATTTACTAGCGAATGCCCGTGCCTGAAGGCACGGGTTCAAGCTCTGGCTTGCACAATTTTGCCTTAATTGACATGAATTTCCAATTCCTACTCTACGAATGAAATTTAACTCCATCAAAGTTCATTTTTAAAGCTATCCAAATAAAAATAAACTTTTCATGAAATCTAACTGCAAAATTTAATCTTACGCATTGTCCGCGCCTAACCAAACTAAGTCCGCTCCTTAGAAGAGTATCACATCAAATGCAACCCAACAAATAACCACAGTGGGAAAAGAATATAGAGAATCGACTAAATGGACATAAATCCTGAAAAAATAAAATCTAAAACTCAAAAGAATTTGAAATCAGAAAACCTACCGAGGAAAAATAAAATTTGAGCTGAGATTTAATTATAGCAGAGAGAGAGAAAGAGAGAGAAAGTGTGTGTGTGACACACAATCAGATTCGTGAATTAATTGTACTCTGTGATCAGAAAAGGCCAAAATCATCTAATTCCACGTTTTATATATTTCCGGAAATGTTTCCTACAAAAACCTTCTAATTCCCTATTAATTGCATCTGGATATTGTGGACGAAAATGTGGAATTGTAGTTGTAAATCCGGATATTGTTTCCTTCATCATAATATATCGCTAGGTTTTGTACCTGTAAATCTCAGCCATTTAAAAAATGTGTACCAATCTAATGGTCGAAAATATACGGACTCAAAAATTTCCCTGTCATCTGGTTGCTCTTGATTGATATGATATCAGAGGAAAGTATAAAAGAAAATCTAACCAATCGAATCTAAAACAAAGAAACGAAACCAAGGATCAAACTACTCATATTAATATGTAGTTTTTCAAAGATTCAGTCTCAATATTGCTCATCAGAAAGTTGAACCACTCCTGCATGCATAATATGAAAAAGTCAAAGAAAAGAAACAAAATTCAAGATATTGAGAATCAATGTATCAAACCTACCTATACATTTTCAGGGGGAAAAATAGGAGAAACCATCATCGAAAAGAAAGCAATAGTTGGGCAACCAAAAAAAGAATGTCTTCCTATAGGTAATATATAGGAAAAAATAATACATATGGAAAGTGTTTCCTTCAATTTTAAATTTTGAAACGAAAATCGGCAATTTCCCAAAATCAATTTTTACGTAGATGGCAAATCTTGCTCAAATTATATATGGGAAGTGTTTTATTTTTTCCCCTACTCAGCCGAGAATTCCTTTTGAACGAAGATTATCTTTGTCCAAACAATGTAAATTATTTATTAAATTGCCATTGGTTTGTATGTGAAGGGTGGAGAAATTTGGACCGTTGGATTTGTTTGTATGGGTAGATAAAAATTGTGTCAGGGAGAAATTTGAACCGTTGAGAAGGAATATTCCTAAAGATACCCATCCTGTTTTATAATATAGATTTGTTCAGAAAAATGTTTCCATATTTCTTTAGTCCGGCATTGCCATTCAGAACAAAAATGGTTTTCCTATGCAGCTCGAATCAAAATTAAACTTAACTTAATGGCGCGCAAACTAACTTAGAGTCACCCTCCTTGCAAGTAAAAACTAGTGTAAAATAACTATGAGAGGGGACTACAGTTCGCGGTGCTGTTAGGCAACTTAAGATTATGGTTGGTGGGATCAGTTCCGAAATATATAAGAACTACTATAATTTAGACTGATTATGTAAATGTTACCTCTATAGACTGAATTGCCAGAAGTTCCCATTGCGAATTGTTTTCAAGGGCAACTCCTGCTGTGTGTGGTGTGTGGTGATGCGTAGGGCCCGCCCTGGCCTTTTGGGACTAAAATGAAGATTAAATATGAGCCTTTTCTGTTTGAGTACTATTATAAGGAACCCAAAAGTAGGGGGACACATAAATTTTCAGAAGCCTGAAGCAGACCGTACCTCAAGTTTAAGCTCAAAGCCAACTCTAGTGATGGGTGATGGAGACAATGAAGAGGGCAGTGGTAATTGCCGGGTTGGATGAAGAGAGGGCAGTGGTTGCCTGGGTGGAGTAGCGTTGGTGATTGCAATTACATGCAATGTTTTAAATAACAGTATCGGGCCACATAATTGTTACGGAAGAGGTGTAACGGTGTCGGGAGTATCGAACGATACATAACAGGCATCGGTTGTCGTGGTCGTCAATTTATAAAAATCGTTTCTAAGAAAAAAAAAATTTGCTGAAATCATCCACAGCGGTCGAGTATCAGCGGTAAATGCCCATGAATTGGTTTGTGAATCAAAAACGGACCGATGCATAACGGAAACTGACCGGCACATGCTATTTACCTTCCCAATGGTATATCGGGGTGTAATGGTATCGCGAGGCCAAAAGCTGTTCCATATCGGGCCTATCCCGATTTTTAAATCCTTGGTTAGCAATCATCATTTTCCCCCAGTCAACCAACGAAGGAGGAAAGTGCAATATGACCATAAAATTAGGTAGGGTGAGTGGCATATATAAATCAACTTGTCTTCATTCTTAAAAACAGTCAGCATTATTTACCTTTACTAATTGATCTTTTGTGTAATTTGTCGTCAAACGTTTTAATTAGATTAATTATTCGTTTTGATGAGAGCAATCAAAATTTAATTTTGTCTCGAAGACAACCCAGACCAACTTTTTTACGGTATTACAGGTATTGAGGACTCGGTGGTCCGCTGGATGAAGTAGCAGGATGCATCTTGGAATGCCTTGGGCCAGTACTGGGAACATTCGTCTGAAGTGTCAAAGGATGAATATGTAGCTGATCAAGTTTTTTTGGTTTTCAAATCTCTGTCTGTTTTCAACTCTACGACTTGTCAATCATACCAAAGTTCACTAGAGCTGTAGAGGCTTGTAGTTGGAGTCTCTCAATTCAAATGGAGATATGAATAAATCAGCCTTAATAGTGATTTCCGTCATGGTGGGTTTGCTCCCCGTATGATTTACTAGGGCTCGATTCTTGAAGTCAAACTGAAATAAATTTCTTGTGAATCTCCTAGTTTCGGCATGGATGACCCACCTTCAAATGAACCGGAAAAGGGATTTGTGGTATGAGCATATGTTGGCCCGGACGGCACCCATGACTATCGAACCAAAACATTGCTGCTTCATGGCAAGTTCCTCTCACCCACAAATAATGAACTTAATTGTAATAACAGGTCTACTTCATTCAACTGCTTACGTACTCTGCATGGTAAGGAAACCAGTCCAATGAAATTTAGGGAAAACTAAAAGTCGAAGGCTTCGTTTGTTTGGACGTAAAATATTTTTTAGTAAAATGTTTTATCTATTTTTCGGTGTTTGGTTTTGTAAAAAATGAGAAAAACATTTTACATGTAAAATATTTTTCATCAATTGGATGAAAATGATTTACCCTTAAATCTTTCATAAATTATTTTCCGAAATGAGCCCGTTGCCTTCTATTGCAATTCTCACAGCTCAGTTTCCTCGATTGTTAGTCCTGACCCATGTTCAATTCCAATAATCTCAAATCTCTCTACCGTTTAAGAGCCGCCCCCCCCCCCCCCCCCCCCCCCCCCCCCCCCCCCCCTCTCTACACTATTTTGTTCATTTCTGAAAATATTTTCAAGTGCCAACCAAATACCGAAAAATAAAAATTTGTAATTTATTTTCTGAAAAAATATTTAACATGGAAAATATTCAACATCGTAAAAAATTTTAAATCGAAACAAACAAAGCCGAAAGTTATCCCAAAAGAGGAAAACTCACTAGGCTGGTCACATATAAGCTCACCTCTACAGTTTGCAGGACTTTAGGGCTGCAAATGAGCCGAGCTTGTTGAGTTCGAGGTCGTTTACTAAAGGAGCTAAAAATTTGAGCCAAGCTCGGCTTGAGCTTTAACGAGTCGAACTTAGTCATTTACTAAACGAATCTATTTAATCAAGCCGAGCGTCCCTTAACAAGTCCAGCTTTTGTCGATCGAGCTTTCGGCTCATTTACTAAACAAGACGAGCGTTAATGAGCTGAGCCGAACTTGTGAACTACTCGGTTCATTTACAGCCCTATTTGCGACCCTCCTGCCATCCTATTCGTACTTCTACGCATTTGTTCACTTGTGGGATGATCGGACTTGTGCATAATCAGTTTTTTTGAACAATTTAGCTGGGAAAAACTCAAACTGATCACAATCTGTATGAATAACTAGAATTTGTGTAATCGTGACACAGCGTGCTAACCTGATGTCACAGTACCACTCAAGCTCGGATGCGTGAACACAAGGTAGGGCCCGATACTGAGTTGGCCGCGAGCATGGAATAAATATTTGTTACGAAATCAGCCATATCAACAAACACACATATAGATTTGAAGTGATTCTCAAATTGTGTAACGTACATCCATGGCTCACACTAGTGAATTGTAAATTAAATCCAATCAGACTTCACAAATCTAATACTCCGTGTCCTCCCTCCCACAACCAAAGAAGCTAGTCAAACAACATCAACCATAGAACATGAGAATAACCTCTTTATAGAGCTTTCCGTAAACTGAGGCTCAATTGCACACGTCCAAAGTACTTTTGGACGGTTCGGATTGCAAATCAATTACATTATTTTTTACCGGTCAAAATAGAAAAGCAATTTCAACAATTGATTGTGCGAATGGACAGATGAAATTGTGCTCCTCCGTGAATAAGTTTCTCTCCTAGAAAAAAAAGTCCAAAAAAAAAAAAAAAGAAACCAAGACCACAAGCATTTGATTTCTTAGCTAGATTCAATAAAGGTTAATTAGTACTTCTCAGTCTAGCAAGCCTACCTGTAAATGATTCTGGGATCCGCTTCTTGTTGACCGGACCTCTCTTCGGCGGAATTTTCAGGCGGCCAATGAAATCTCCTTCTAAAAGGGGATTCGTCGATCCGCTTAGTGCTAGCTCGAGAATACAACCGAATTGTGACGGATCTTTGTTGGCCAACTGTGCCCCGAGAGGCGGGGGTTCTTCTTTACAAGCCGTGGGAAGTAACTGCCCCGATTCGAGTTGATCAGCTTCATCGCTAGTTGCTTCTCCGGGGGCATGCACCGGCTCTAGACAGTACCGGAGCCCGGCTATGCCAATGCACGCAACCATGACGAGCCATGTGTATGATGAACGGAGCCCGAAAAGATTCAGAGTCTGATTTAGAGTCGCGCTGAGGAGAAAATCCAGGGCGCCGAAATCCGTGTACGGTTGGATGCAGAGGAGGCAGCAGAGACAGTAAAAGGAGAGGAAGAGGAAAGTGAGCATGCAGGCAACGGATTTCTCCGAGAAGTAGTAGAGAACGACGTTGCCGAAGAGCAGAGGGACGTAGGCGATGGTTTTCCCGGCGCCTTCGTAGCCGTGGAAGAAACGGTCGGTTTCTGAATTTCTTTGCAGCGAAAGATACAACTTGGAAAGCGCGAAGTTGCTAGTGAACCATGAAAGAACAAGCGTCGAAATGAGGAAGACGGAGATGGGGAGGGTGGTTTTCTTGATGAAATCCATGGCCAAAGATGAGAAAACCCATGACAATGAGGAGATGATCGCGAGGTAGTACCAGAAATTGAGACCCGGCGAGACAGGGAGCAACATTGGAGGAAGAAGCTGGTTCAAGGGGAGAGAGAAATTGAATGGTGGTACTCCGCGACAACTAATATTGCAGGAACATTTACTTTTCCATTCGAAAATTGTACATCTTTTTGCAGTGGACTAAAGCTTTGGAATGGAATGAGTAATTGGGTAGTCCAAACGTGTTCAAGTTTATAGTCAAATATATATAATAGAAATGTCAAAGCTATAAACAATTAACAAACAAATAAAATAAAAAATAAACCACAGAGAGAAATTTATTCATGGCGGAACAAGTTATTTACGAATCGTAGGAAATGTATACTAGATTGTAGTTTTTCGAGAACTACGAAAAATAATTAGTACCTAGGAAAAGTATATGGGGAAAGAAAAAGGAAAAAAAAAAAAAAAAAAAAGAGGTAGAAGTGATACTGAATGAGTTTTCCGGTTAGGAATTGGAAGATGGGAGGAGAGGACAGGGAAAGGTCAAAGGAGAAAGTGAGAGAGGGAATGGGGATGTTGCTGAGCATTTCCGTGTAGAGTGGCCGGTCTGGTGGTTCATTTTGGTACGGACGGCTTGGATAGAATCTGAACACATATAAATCTAAACCATTCATTGCTCGGTTAGAAATCGAGCCGTCGATTGTCGAGATAAACGGTCGAATCAACCGCTCTACACGCGTTTTATAGGGAAAAGCTTGACACCATCCCCATTTCGGGAAGGTACTAGTAACTACTCAAGTTTCCAAAAAAGTAGTTAAACACAAAGAATGGTCTTCCAAGGTTTTTTGAACAAGACTGTATTTGGATGAGTTTTTAAGAAATTTTTCAAAAATTTTTAGGGTTATGAGTCATGTTTAGTCATTTACTAAACGAATCATGTTTGAGCCGAGCTTGAGCCGAGCTCGGCTTGAGTCATTTACTAAATTTTTGAGCCGAGCTCGGCGTGAGCCTTAACAAGTCATGTTTAGTCATTTACTAAACGAATCTCTTTAATCAAGCCGAACCTTCCTTAACAAGTCCTGCTTTTGTCGGATCGAGCTTTCGGCTCATTTACTAAACAAGCCGAGCGTTAATGAGTTGAGCTGAACTTGCGAACTACTCGGTTCATTTATAGCCCTATTTGCGACCCTCCTCCCATCCCATTCGTACTTCTACACATTTCTTCACTTGTGGGATGATCGGACTTGTGTATAATCAGTTTTTTGAACAATTTAGCTGGAAAAACTCGAATTGATCACGATCTGTATGAATAATTAGAATTTGTGTAATATATCGTGACACAACGTGCTAACCTGGTGTCACAGTACCACTCAAGCTCGGATGTGAAGCTGGCCGCAAGCATGGAATACATATTTGTTAGGAAATCGGCCAAATTATCAAACACACATAGCCCGAAAAACAATGTAAATCTCTTCTCGCGCCCCCTCGACACACACACACTCCGACCCCATGCCCACTCTTTCGAAAATACCCTAGAAATACCCCAACCCCATTTCTTTTATTTCTCATTTATTTACTTAATAATCTTTTCTCTCTTTTATTTATTTAATACGAGTATTATTTAAGTGTTCTGATTTTCAATCCATTTGAATCAGTGCAAAGATCTTTTTTTTATCATTTTATCTTCAATAGTCATAGTGAATTTTTCGCTCTAAGGCCTTTCAATGAGCACCCTAAGACTATTTATTTAGTTTTTGGTTTCTCTAAGGATACTCATTGAAAGGCCTTAGAGCCAAAAATTCATTACGACCATTTAGAAAGAAATGATCAGAAAAATAAAATCTTTGCACCGATTCAAACGAATAATTCAATATGAATATCCAATATAAAAATCAATTGACAATAAGTAAAGTAACTTCTAAAATATAGAAATATTAGCTAAATTTGAGTGACTTAACTGAGCGACGTGTGATAAAGTCTAACACTATCGTCAACAACAAATTGCACCATCCAAAATGCCGTCTCCTTCACAGTAACAGCCACCGAACGAAGTACGGTTGGCAACAACCACCAACGACCAATAGTTTCTTCTTCTTCTTTGCTGCTTTGTATGGAAATTGCCCATTGGATTTCCTCCTTCGCCATACCAATTGCCTCCGTACTAACTCACCTTCCGGTTACCAAAAAAATTAGGGCTTTTGTGAATTTCCCATGCTTTTGGAGAGAGAAGCCAAATTTCAGACATACGTAACCCGAATGCTCAGTTTTTTAGCCTCTTTCTTAATAATTGATCGGTTCAGTCTGTTGTTCCTGTCTCTTTGATGACATTCTTCATTCTCCATACATTAGTATGGCCGATGGAATTTCCAACTGTTTATACCCGTTTTTGGCACCACAGATCGGGCTAGTCGTGCTTGGATTTTTAATTGATTCTTTAATTTATTTGGGCCGAGAGCTAAATAATTGGTTGGGTAAATCTTGGGTCATAGGTATGTTCCATTTGGGCCCAAGAAACACAGCCCATTTGAAGAACGTAGCCCATGATCTTTTGGGAAGCTAGCCCACGGTTGGGCCCATGAAGAAGAGAAGTGCAGGTTTAGCCCAAGGAGCAAGACTCATGGTTTGACCCATGAAGGAAACATTGATTTGGCCCACGAGATGAGGTCCACGGTTTTAAGGGGATGGTTACAATCCGGAGGCGGTTACATTCTTTTAAATTCAAAAGGCCAATTGACTTGGTTAATTGGCCATGTGTTAAACTCAATCGAGGAGGGAGATCATGGGTTGTTATTGCCACATCACCCATAAACCCTTAATTGTCAGAAAAACCGCCCACTACCATACATGCATGAAAAGTGCAGCAGTCATGAGACACTTGGCAGCGTATGGAGCAAAGCAGAATTTGGATTCATGCCTGAATCAACTTACTGCTGTGCCTATAAATACAAGTTCACAAGATGAAAAAAAGGATCCAACACCAATCAAAGCTCAACGCTTAAACCAAAGTTTTTCCAGCGAAACACACTTTTCTACTTTCAGCAAAGTAGACTATCGAGTACATTGTGCTCAAATCCCATTCAAACTCACTTCATCAAGTAGTTCAGATCTTTTACTTTTTCTGTACAAACTTTATTATCCCGGAGTAATAAAGTTCACGTTTTACGTTCCATTTTCTATACGACTAGTAAATTTTAAGTCCACAACCGTGTGGCAAACCACGAACCTCATTATGATCTTTAACCTTTGGGTCACACGTAATCGCTCCTATGTTAGAAGTCAAGATTCACGGGAATCTTCATCAAAAGTTAGGCGCTACAAGTCTTGGCACACCCGCGCACCACGCATTCACACCTTGTGTCAAAAACGAGAGTTTTCACCAACATATTTTGTACTCCCTCAGTCTCACGTGAACAGACTCTGACTCTAGATGTATGCAATGAAAAAAAAAATCATATATAAAAACAAATGAATGAGGGACATAATATATATATATATATATATATATATTGTAGTCTTTGTCCGTGCCTACGGCACTATCCACCCTTTGATGGCATTTTTGTAATATATTTATAAAAGTGTAGGTGTTTTCTTAAGAGAATTGGAAAGCACACATTAGCCTTTGGATCAAATGAATTTCAGTCATTTTTTTAACTTGTGTTTGTGTGGTCCCCACACCCTTGTATTTTATTAGTAGATATATATATATATATATATATATATATATATATATATATATATATAATGGGAGTGTGGTTTATATTTTCCACCTTTGGATTGGTATATAATTTTCACCGTTGGATTGGAAATACAATTTTGACCAAATCAAAATACATACCATCTTTTTATACGTACCTTTTTACGGAAATACAATTCTCCGGAAATTAGTGACTATGCTTTGTTTGTTTGGCATTTTAGTTTAGTTTAGTTTTGGTAGTGGGTGGAAAGAGAAATAAAGTAATGATTAGAGGGAGAGATAATGAGTAGAGAGAGATAGAAAGGGATGACAACGTAATAATTTGAGCAATAGAGTAATGATTGGAGAAAGAAATAGAGTAATAATTATAAATAAAAAAACGAAACTAAAATGTCAAACAAACACAACCTAAATCCTTTCTTTTATTGACTAGGAAAATTATTTACGGAAATTAGTGACTAAATCCTTTCTCCTTAGTTTTCCGGAAAATTAGTACTCGAAATTTTTTAAGGAAACAAAACATGCCTTTGAATCCATCATACGGAAATTAGAGCATCCACAGCGGAATAAGCAAAAGTGAATAATCAAATCATGCCACATCAGATTTTGATTATCCATTTAGAGGTTGCTAAAATTAACAATGTCAAGTCTCACATTGGTTATTTTTTTGCTCATAATCAAAACCAATGGAATCATTGCTTCCTTCCATGAAGTTTCTCCAAATTTTCCCCTTTCATTTCACGTAAATCTTTTGAAAAACTAGTTTTTGAGAAACTAGTTCATGTTAAAAACAGTTTTTATAAAAAAAATATTTGTTCTTGAAAAAAAAGAGTTAATTAAACAGTTTTTGGAAAGAAAAAAACAATTGGATAAAAAAATAGTTAATGAAAAAAATGTGTAAAAAATTAGCTTTGTGTAAATACAATTTGTTTTTAAAATAATTTTTACAAAATTGAAAAAACAGTTTTCATAAAAAAAAAATTTTAAAATAGTTCATATAAAGACTTTTTTTTTTTAGAAAAAGTTTCTAAAAAGAAAAGTAAGATTAGTTTTTTATAATTATTTTTTGAAAACATTGTTGAGAGATAAGATTTTTGTGTAATGATGGGTGTACTTGATTGATAAAATATGGGGATCACTAAATTTGGTTATTGGCTAAAGGTTGCTAGTTTTGATTATTCAAAAGTCAAAATTTAATGAGTTGCTAAGAGGTTGTTAAGTTTGGTTATTCCAATGTGAGCACTTTTTTAAACAAACATTATTAACTTTAGTAACTTTTTATTTTGCTTATTCCGCTGTGGATGCTCTAAATACCACTACATTTTTTCGTACTTGTGTTTATGGTAATGAATCATGGACCTCGTTTGGGAAGGTGAGTGACCTAGGCAATCGGTCCATAAATAAATAATGAAAAAAAAAAGGGTTGCCAACAATAAAACCGAAAAAACAGTTCAAAAAATAAAACCCGAAAAGACCCATACATATCTCCACCAGAATTTGCCCACTGGCCCCACTCCAACATAAAGTACCATAATTTTGCACTTTGCTATTTCCCACCTCCCCTGAAACGTTGCTGATTTAATTGGGTCCCGTTCTTGAACGATAAATAAGTACGGAGTATCTTTTAAGAAGGCAATTTCAAGTTAAAAAATTATGTGCTTACATAAATAATTTTTCTATCAATATGGATCTTGTTTGATAGATCTCATTGAGATCTTTAATACCGTGCAAAAAAAATTGAAAAATTATTTTTCATTTACATTATTTTTTAGTTTGAAAATATGAAATAAGTACTTATTTTTTAAAAAGGTGTTCTAAAACAGGGCCTTAATACTGCTAGTTGGTGACGTAGGGATCTGCAGAGGAAAGGCGTAGTGATGAGCGGAGCTGTTGGTTTAGACAAATAATACTCCTTCAGATTTCATGACGGGCACACCCCGTTTCGGATTAAAAAATAAGTACGTATTTTATGAAAAGACAATTTTAAGCTTAAAAAATATGTGTTTACACAAATAATTTTTCTAACAATATGAATCTTGTTTGATAGATCTCATTGAGATTTTTTAAACAGTGTTAAAAAAATCAAAAAATTATTTTTCATTTACATTATATTTAAGTTTTAAAATGTAAAATAACTACTTACTATTTTTTAAAAGGATAATGTGGAACACAACCTTTAGATTTACAAAGTCAATATTATATCTCAATCACTGATTGTTAAAAGATGGCTAGATTGAGGCTTATCTCCACGAATCCATTCCCTTAAATATGGATCCGGGATCATGTAATGCAGACCCTGTAGGAAGGCATCTAATCGTCCGTTTTTGCAATCGATGATTCAGATTCGTTAAAGCATTCTTATCAGTCAAAATTAACTCTTACGATCTTACCGGTTAGAGATAACAAACATACTTGAACCATTGATTTTCAAGATGAACAGTTCAGATGCATCACTACAAGATGCACTATGGGGTCTCTGCACTACCTAACTTTCTTTTAGCAGGCGAATGAGAAAATGACGTAATACAAAAGGAGATTACAAAAATAATTTTTTAGATTCTCAAATAAGTACTTAAAAAATAATGACCTATTTTCAAACTTAAAAATAATATGTTTACCAAAATTATTTTTTTATTTTTTTTTGTAGGGTTTGATAGATCTCATCAAAATCTATCAAACATGATCATATTGCATATTTTTGAATTTTAGTAAGTCTATTACTTTTAAACTTGAAAATTATAAATAATTTTTTTTTAAGGGAAGAAAGCGGAACACACACTAAGTTAGTGCGATGGAGCAGTGTTACGTAAAAATATGAAAACGGAAAATGCGAATATCTGCCCGAAGGGCAGAAGATAATACTAGTTGATGTTGGAAATTTTCCAGATTTTGTGAATGATAATTGGGACATTCGGAGGGTCTCCCGAGGCAACCGAGTTGTCTCTCGTAAGTTCATTGTATCTGGACGAGGCCTTACAAGTTCCAGCCGTTTACAGCTGGTAAATGCCCCATGAAGAGAGGTTATGGCAGAATTCATTCCTCCAATTCATTTCCTGGCAGTTTCTTGCATTATCTCCTATTCATGGCTGTGTAATCAAGGCAGAATTCATGGTCTAGCTGTTACACCTGGTCATTTGTGGCTATAAAATGTGCATCCCGTTTTCAGAAGAAGGACACGAAATCACAAGTCACAAATCTACTTTGATACAGTTCTTGTGTGAGAGAGAGAAACAGACGCAGTGTTCAGTTCGCCAAGGCGGCTTTCCGGTGGTGTTCCGATAGCCGTGGTCTAACCGTTCTATCCTGGGAGACAGACGCCGGTCAACCTCCAACACCCAACGGTGAGGCGGTGAATCTGTTTTAAGGAGACTGATTCAGGGCTCGGTTCGGTGTTCTTATTTCCGTAATTTTGACATTCTGTACATGCAACATGTATTCTGTTATTTGTTCCTGTATTGTAATGGAATTCATATTCTGGAATTTGCCGATTGTATTACATTTTGCCAACAGTTGAAAGGTGCATTGATATCCAAGAAATGTGTATTGATATTTGTGAAACTATGTCGATATTTGTGAAAATATACTAATATCTGTGAAACATGTATTGATATCCAAACTTGTTTAAATTTATTGGCGCGCATATTATCTTCCGCCTAGTAAACAGAAGTTAGGAAGACCGTAATAAAAATATCTCTAACAGAACCCTCAACTAATTAATGGTCATGTCAGCCTAAAAAAAAATAAAATTTAATGGTCATGTCTTAAAGCACTCTATCAAAATCTTGAGACACAGTTCCACCATTTCATTTCTTCTTATCTCCTCTTATGAATTGGAAATAATTTGTTACTCACCAATTCCAAAATTTTATAGTAGAAACTGATTTTTGCGCTTCACTTTTAACGTAAAGTTACTGGTACCTTCACGAACAAAATGGAGCGCAATCCATAAAAAATAGAGCGCGAAAATCAAAAATCCTTATAGTAAGGTTAATTGAGCTTATTTATTACCGTATTTGTACGAATTTTTATTCGTCAACATGAGCTTCCAGTGCGTAAAATAAAACCAAAACGGAATCAAAGTTTACCAAATTCGAAGGATTTAGAGCTTAGAGAAGTTAATCAAGATATAAAGGACTGTAATAATTTTTAGATTTCATCTACGAATATAATAATTAATAAATGATATATGATATATGATTAATGAAGAAGATCGTTACAATTAGAAGTGATGTTGGTCATTGGTTGTGATGTCTTTTATTCCGTTTTCTTTTAATTTTTGTAACTTCGATTCGTTGATTAATAAAATTTTCTTTTGCCGATAAAAAAATAATAAAAGTTGCATAGTCTTATTGAGGGCGCAGTAAAAATTACTTGAAGTGCTAACTTTTCCACCTTATATTCGAGATGCCCTTAGATTTTTTAGGAATCCTTAATAAGTAATAATGCCTTTCCCTAGTGGCTCAAAATGCGTGTCCTGTAATCCCGTCTTAAGCAGTTATTATTATACATCTGTCATATTACCATCATTTCAATCCCAAAATATCTACGAACACAATTACAGACACAGAATTCAAAGAATGGTTTGGAACAAAGAAACACCAGAAGAATAAAAGTCGTGTGAATTCACGAGGACTCCGCGGATAAGAGATATCCAAGTAATAATGAGGATTCGATAGTATTTTCAATTCGAAGTTCTTGGTTAGCGTAAATTGGAGTGGGAAAATTCTTAGTTAGCACGATGGACGAATTACATCATCATTTGTTGGTTGGCGCGTATCATGTTCGGAGTCATTCGACATGAAAGTGGGCCCACATGCTTTAAACAATTCTAAACACAGTTTTGTCTAAAATTGTGTTCTATTCATTCAACAATTCAATTACATATTTAATAAGATCAGTGTGGACGGTAAATAAAAAATAAAAAAAATACTACAGAACAGTGTAGGGAATGCAAGCTTTGCAGCTCAAGGTTAAACCCTAATTAATGAGCCTATCTCGACATGCATTTTTTTCATCCATCCAAAATGTTAGGATCTGGATCTTCTCGGACGAGACAATTCATATCGGACCGTCCAAAGTTTTAGCTATTCACACAATTGAGTGTTTTATAGAGTCCATTGGAGATGCTCTAAAAGAAATATACAAATCTAATCATCAAAATAAAATTCGTGCGAGTCCCACCCAGACTATGGAATTAATGTTCAGCACTCACTTTTAGTTAGATCAACCAAATTGCTCTCATATATACTTTGCCAACCATTGATAAATCATCATTACTTTCATCGATCCTGGCATCCCAACCAGAAGTTTTTGGGTGCAAACTGGGTACCACGTGCGGTACCCAACGAGCATCCGAGCCATCCAAATATGTTTTGAAAGTATGGTTCAGATCAGAGCTAATGCTCTCTCTCCTACTCAGCTGACAACTCTCTCTCCTCTTTCTCTGTCTCTAAAATCCTGCGGTCGAAAATACATTTGGATGGCTCGGATGCACACTCAAGTACCACGTGAACTATACCCTATTTTTGCACCAAAAATTTCTCCATTCCAACAACCCACGACACCCCTTCAATAGAGACAAAAATAAATAAATAAATACACAAAATAAAATAAACCTTTCTACCTATATATGTTCCTTCAATATCCTCATTCTCATTTGCCAAAACTCACTCACAGCTGCTGCATTTTTTCTTTGACACCAATCAGGCATGGACCTCTTCTACGCCTCTGTCCTCTGCCTTTTCGTCCTCCTAGCCATTCTCTCCCTCCACTTCCTCGTCTCCTCTAACCCTAAAAACCTTAAAAACCTTCCACCCGGCCAAACCGGGCTCCCAGTTATTGGTGAGACCCTCCAGTACCTAGCGGCCGGGTGGAAGGGCCACCCCGAGAAATTCATATTCGACCGCGTATCCAAGTACTCGTCCTACGTCTACAAAACCAACCTCATGCGCGAGCCCACAGTGGTCTTCTGCGGCGCCGCGGCCCACAAGTTCTTGTTCTCCAACGAGAATAAGCTCGTCCAGTCGTGGTGGCCCAGCTCCGTCGACAAGGTCTTTCCCTCTTCGAACCAGACCTCGTCGAAAGAAGAGGCCATCAAGATGAGGAAAATGCTGCCGAATTTTTTCAAGCCGGAGGCGTTGCAACGGTATATTGGGATCATGGACACCATCGCGCGGCGCCATTTTTCCGCGGAATGGGAAAATAAGGACCAGATAGTCGTTTTCCCGCTCACCAAGCGCTACACATTTTGGCTCGCGTGCAGGTAGTGGTGGTTCTTTTTTTCCCTATATGGTAATTTTTATTTTAGTAGGGTACGTATAAATTATAAATAATTAGTACAAAACCCAATTATCAGCCGGGTTTTTTTTTCTTTTGGGTAAATATTTATCAGCCGGTTTGAGCCCGGATTGACCACACTGCACATGTAGTACAGGCCGGGGTGCACTACAGCATCCCGAGTCCGTTCGAGCCTCCTATTTGAGACTTATAATTAACGTACGTAGAAATCCATTAACTTGATAATGCTATGTATCTCACTTAAAATAATTTATTTCAGCGTTTTGAGACGTAAAGTTCTTGATTAAAATGTTAATATTCTAGTTTACGTTACATAACCCTTTTCCATTGTTAATAGGCTTCCATTATAAATTAATTATCTCACCTAGGATTTTTTGTGATTTCGGAATATTTATGATTTTTCAATTTTAAGATACATAAATATACACACTTGTGCATGTGTATACTAGCGTTTGTGTCCGTTCGATACATAGGATAAAAAAAATCACATTAGTTTTTTCAGCTCCATGTATCAAACGGGCACAACACAAGTTAATAAAAAGATAGTTTAATATTTTTTTTTGTCTGTGTTTGATGCAAGTTAGCATTGGTTTCAGTCTATGAACCAGAAAGACATAATATATTTGTAAAAATGAATTTGGAGTGTGTAGAATTTGGAGTGTGACAGTGTCCCAAGAGCATAGTATAATTTTTTCTCAATATTTAACCCTCACATCTCTCTCCCTCTCCCACATTTTCCTCTCTCACGTTTCTCTCTCTTTCATTGTTTAAAAAAAAAAAAAACTCAAAATTCTAGGAATTGAGGATTGAGAGGCTTTTGGGTTCAACTACATTTACATAGGATCGATATTGATAGATGATAGATAGATACGGCGTAGATTAGGTAGATGTGATGATTAAAAACAGTACGTGTGTATCTTTGTGTGTAGACGTCATGTACTATAATACTCCCTACATCCCAAAATCTTTGGACTTTTTCAATATTGTGTCGTTCTTTAAATTGTTATATCTTTCAGTATGAATCTCCAAAATATGCAATATGGATCTTGTTTGATAGTTCTCGATTAAATCTATAATACCAAATTTTGAAATTATGAAAAATATCATAAATTGGGAGATATAAGAGTTTAAAGAATAACAAGAATATCGAAAAAAACCAAAAATTTTGGGACGGAGAGGTAGGAATTCCATAAATGCTACCGTCCTAGAAAATGATCCCAGAAATCTCCTTGAATTCTGACCATGCATATGATCGAGCCCCTCAAATCTTTTGCACCGGAAATTTGGGATCCGATCTCATCTATCCCGAAAATTCATGTCCCACTGTGCTAAGGGGTTTTCCGGCCGTTGGATAATGCAATTTTATTTTTTTTTTTTAAATCCAACGGTCGAAAAATCTTTTCGGCACAGAAGCGTCCAGCACAGAAAATCCTGCCCCCGGAAATTTGGTGTACTCATGTTTCGGTGTGTCTTTAGCCATTGGATTGTTTCAAAATTTCAAGGGACATTAAAATTTGAACTTGACCAACACCCGGAAATGTATAGGAACAGAGATGTAGAAAAATTTGGGTACAGAGGACTTGAGATCGTGATTGAGATACACTTGAACGTGTATGGCTTACACACCCGAATGAATATTTTCAGATTGGGTTTTAAAAAAATGAGTATGGAATTTCTTACATCGAATTCCAGTTTAACCCGATCCGTTGACTGGCCTAGCCGCGATCTTCGAATAACACTCCTTTCACCGTGGACCTTGGGCGTGCAGGATATTTCTAAGCATGGAAGACCCCAAAGACGTAGACAAATTCCTAGAGCGATTCAACTTACTAGCCGAGGGGCTACTATCACTGCCCTTGGATTTGCCCGGGACGCCATTCAACCGGGCGATAAAGGCGGCGGATTACATACGGAAGGATCTGGTGGGGATCATAAAGCGGAGGAAGGCGGATTTGAACGAGAAAAAGGCGTCGCCGACACAGGATATCTTGTCGCACATGCTCTTGACGGCGGACGAGGACGGGAAGTACATGAAGGAGAGTGATATTGCTGATAAGATCTTGGGGTTATTGGTTGGTGGACATGACACTGCTAGCTCTGCTTGTGCTTTTATTGTCAAGTATCTTGCTGAGTTGCCTGAGACCTATCATGGAGTTTACCAAGGTAATTTATTTATTTATAGGCACTTAACGATATTTGATCGAGCTGATCTTAGGTGTGCATGTAGAATTCGACGAGCTCTACATGGTCAACGTCTCCGATCGTCGGACCGATGCCGGCAAAGTCTCGCCAGCTACTGCGCAGCACCTGTGCAGCACAAAGCTGCACAGCACAGTCTCCCAGTCCCAGTTGTTTATACATACTGTCCGTAAGGAAATGAGTCTTGCTATTATAAATCAGGTTAATCGAAAATCACAAACAATCTGATAGAATTATATTTTTCTTGGAAAAATAGACGATCGAGATTTTCGGTTTTCCCATGCCGATTAAAGGGTCCTACATATAATTATCAATACTGTAATACTGAACCATTGTCCAAAACAAAATAAAACAAAAAAAAAAAAGAAGAAAGAGAGTCAATATTTAACCATGGTTAAGGACTTTAGACCAGTTCATTTTGGGATTTTGAATTTGTAGGTAATAAGTGTATAGAAAAATAGAGTAATAATTGAAAATATGTGTAATAATTGAAGAGAGATAGAGAGAGAAAAATGAGAGTAATGATTGTAGAAAAATAAGATATTTTATTAGAATTCAAAACCCTTAAATGAACGGGGTCTTACGGTTTTTCATTTGGGTTTTCTTTTCCCTATAACGTTCTTAAACGGTTTTGCTAACATCAACCCACCAAGCAATGGATAATCTACACTAAATCTCGAAAAAGTTAAAGTTTCAATTTACTTTCTACAGATATAAATGCACTTTTCTAGATATCTCTACCTCTTTAACTTCGGGGTGTCTCTACCCTTTTAACAAATATCAATGCACTTTTTACATGTAAACCATTGCTTGTCGACTTGATCGAGGTTAGTATTTTCCTTTTTTTAATACGAAACTTGTTACGAACATCCAACCAACTGGGGAAAAAAATATAAAAGAAAACATGATGATTAAAGTACGTTTATGTTGACGATACCAAATGTATGTGACTTTAATTGGTTACCCTTTCTGGTTGGTCCCCAAAAAAACAAGTGGACGGCATAATAGAAAACCATGTGAGTCGGACCATTTCTTGAGTTGGCTCGGGTGACTCAGTCCAAAATGTGTTACTACTAGTATTAATTATATTGAGTTAAAGGGTCTGTTTGATTAGCGAGATAATGGTAAAAAGTAAGAGAATGAGAAAAATATACATACTTTTTTGTTGTTCAAGTAACAAGAATGTCCTAAAAAGTGATAGAAAATAAAATTTTCTGTACAACTCTCTAAAGCTTGAAAGGGTGCTTTACTTTTTCTCACAAAAGGTGGAGAGAAATTTTATTTTCTTGCAAGAATGAACATTTATTTTTATTTTTTTGAACATGAACATTTATTTTTACAAGTATTTTCCTGCAAAACTTTCATCTTAATCAAACGGATGCGAGAAAGAAAAATATTTTTTCTTTTTCTTTTCTTTTACTTTACTTTATCTTATTTTCACTTTCCATTATATTTTTCTTGCTAATCAAACGGATCCAAAGGGTACTTCAATTTTATTTTTTATTTTATTTTTGAACATCTATCTCAATTTAGAACAAACAGATCTCAATACAACAGTAGATGCGGATCTGCATGAATTTTAACACTCTCGGGTCTTCAATGAAGTATTAATCATTGTATTGTCCTTTTGTCAGTAACTCGTACGTATTTCTTTAAAGAGAAAAACTTCTTTACGGAGCTATCCCTAGATAAAGTTTACGATGCTCAGTCGCGCGCGTTTAAAAGTGTTTTGGATGGTCGAATTTTAAAAAAACTTTAACTATTCTAGCGAATAATTTTTTTTTAAATCCTGACAATTAATTTGCCGAAACAGATGGCTGTGATTGAGCAGAGCTGTGAATAAGTTTCTCTCTTCTTTAAATAATAGTAATTCTCTTTTTTTTTTAGTTTTTTTTTTAAATAATAGTACTTCAGTAAGTTTATTTGTCAACTTTTTTACTTGCTGTAAATTATCAAAACTTTACGAGCTTTTAGAAACTGTGCTCAATAATAAGTTGAAGTTTGATTATGTTTTTTAATTACTTGATTGATCTCAAGATTCTCAACCGAATTTTAGGAGCCGAGGTCGAATAGTTTTGTGAACTTATCACCTTATCGAGCCGAGTACTAAGATGTTCATGTTAGGTTCAAAAACTTGATGAATTGTAAGTTTGTGGACAAATTTGATTTGTTTACGTCAGAGACCAAATGAAAGAGTTTATTAATCCATTTGTCTAAGAGAAATCAGAAAAGTTAAAAAATTACACACAAAAAAGGCAACATAATCTAAAAATGGACTTTGGATACTTTTTTACCTTCTGATCATAACATTTTTTTTATTGAATTTGTCTCGTCTAGATGAATCGTGAAAACAAAAAATTATGCAAACCAACAAAAGTTCACAAAAAGACCCAAATATTGGAAATAAAATTAATTTAGTCCCAAACTTAGCCTAAATTCATTTAACCTTGAAGAGAGAGGAATCATGTGGTTGTTGACGTGGATTAGAAAATTGAAATTATGTGACACTCATTTTCAAGACTTCGATTATTTCGATGGCCATTGGCCAGGTTCTGATTATTTGATGACCGACGCTGCAAAGCAGTCCCCGCCACGAACTCTACTGAGCGCATCCGGACCGTCCATCTCAATAAGGTCCGAATTGAAAACAAACTTTTCCAGCAAAGAGTTTGGAAGAGTTCATTTTTTAATTAGGACCGCTGAAAACACTTTTTGACGGTCCGGATGCACCCTGCACCCGCTCGGCAGGGTGC
Source organism: Rhododendron mucronatum var. ripense (assembly GCA_019656295.1). Lineage (NCBI taxonomy): Eukaryota > Viridiplantae > Streptophyta > Magnoliopsida > Ericales > Ericaceae > Rhododendron > Rhododendron mucronatum. The sequence continues at coordinate 1,064,939 of BPLT01000190.1, forward strand.
TTGGTAGCGTCCCCGGATCTATCCGACCAATAGTAATATTTTCTTCCTTTCTTCTTCTTTATTTTCTACATGATGAACAGAGCAAATGGAGATTGCGAAATCAAAGGCATCAGGAGAATTGTTGAATTGGGATGATATCCAGAAGATGAAGTACTCTTGGAACGTGGCATGTGAAGTGTTGAGGCTTGCTCCACCTCTTCAGGGAGCCTTCAGAGATGTGTTAACTGATTTTATGTACCAGGGCTTCTCTATTCCAAAGGGTTGGAAGGTAATTATGAATTTCTCTCAAAATTATTTACTATTTTTTTTTTGGTACGTAAGAGGGCATAGGCCCTAAGAAACAAAAACACTCAACTCCGTAACTCGACAGTAACTCAACGACCTCCAAGACCATCATGGTCTTTTCGCAAAGCCTCCAGCACGTCTGATGGCGCTTGATCAAACACTTACTCAGACATGTTGTTTTGTCATTTTCGAGTAATTAGTCAGTGGTCTTGGGGAACCGCCATGGGTGCCCAAACACCTTTATCCACCATATTTTCTTGAAGTCCATATACTTGATCGTATACTTATGGGATTTTTTCATTTTGGGGTATTGTGTGCAGATATATTGGAGTGCTCACTCAACGCATAAAAACGCCGAGTATTTCCCAGAACCTTATAAGTTCAACCCATCAAGATTTGAAGGGACTGGACCTGCTCCTTACACGTTCGTACCCTTCGGTGGAGGGCCTAGGATGTGCCCCGGACAAGAGTACGCTCGTTTGGAAATACTTGTGTTCATGCACAACCTAGTGAAGAGGTTTAGGTGGGAGAAATTGATTCCGGATGAGAAAATCGTTGTCAATCCCATGCCAGTTCCTGAGAAGGGTCTTCCAGTTCGTCTGTTTCCTCATAACAAAGCCTAAATTTTGTTTTTATTAAGGGTCCGGCTAAATACAACTGCAAATTTGCTACATGTAGTCAATTCATAACCTTATGAATTGGCTACATGTAGCAAATTCGCAGTTGTATTTAGCAGCACCCTTTATTAAAGGGTTACATCACACGCCCGGAACTATCATTTGGGGGTCTGGGGGCACAGCCGAGCTCACGGGCAACGTTTCACTCATGGTCAATGGCCGTGTGGTGAAAATGGCTCAACTCAGACAAGATATCTCTCATGAATTACCCGTAAAAATTTTAGGAATGATTAAATATCCATCCCAATAAATCATTTCACGTAAGTATTCATCCCGCCCATTTTTTGGGATTATGTTTTCATCCTTTCATATAGTGAATTACCTATCTTGTCTTTTTAATAAAATATTCATATGCATTTATATATTGTCTTCCTAAATTAATGGGATTGGATATATCTTCGATCACAATCACAATAATGAAGGGATAAAAAAAGGAAAGAGTTAAAAATTTCAAACATTCAGAACAATTAGTGGGATTTGGTTTCTATTTTTTACCAATGAAATTTAAAACTCCAACATTTTTTTTGACAAAAAATTCCATAGTGATTCGTATTTAAGTTTAAAAATCATTAATTCATGGTAGATTCAAGTTACTTGGTCATGGCAAAGTTATTCAAATCATGGCAAATGTCATAGTGGTTCGTGATAAGTTTCTCTACCATTATTTTGAAATTGAATCAAAATAAACTATGAAATACATAAATAAACCATAATACTCAAACTTTTTTTTTGAAAAATTCCATAGTGATTCATATTAAGTTTAGAAATCAATGATCTATGGTAGAATCATGTTCTTTGGTAGTAATACTTGAATATATTTTACAAAAGCTGTTCATGTTTTGTAAACTTATGTGTTTGAAATATCACGTTACATTTCCCAATGAAATGATTCGAACAAGCAGATTTCATGATAAACGGTACAAATAATTTATCATGAAATGAATCAAACTAGCAGATTTCACAGTAGCTGTTCAAATATATGAACTATAAAATGATTTAAACAAATAGATTTCAAGGTAAACGGTATAAATAATTTACCATGAAATGATTGAAAAACCAGTATAACTACAAATAATTTACCAAATGATCATCAAAAACTCCCAAAGAAAACTTATCAGGAACTACAACAAAAGCCATTCCATTACCCGAGGAAATCGAAAACTATGACCATATATAGTAACATGAATCAAAATTGCTCACACAATGAGATTCTTCTCCACAAAGTAGAAAGACTGGGGTTTGGTCGAATCAAAATTGCAATTTCAGCTAGTTAAAAGAAGAGTGAACACAATCTGTAAAAACCATCAAAACCTTTTGAAAACTTTTATAATATACTGGCAACGGACGGGCGCGCACGGCGATCGATGGCCAAGGCGTCGGAGAGAGAGGTCACCGACGGAACCAACTGTTAAAACTTAGGTTCACAAATATCATTTTATAACAAGAATCATTGGACCACATGAGCATAGAAACACAAACAAGAAAAACATGAGAGTACGAAAATAGTGAAAGTAGGAAAGATGTTGCCTGTGAGATTGAGAGTCGTGTAGTCACTGTCTTAAGACTAATATTCCTCCCCTCATGAAGGTTCCACCGGAGTGTACTAGCCCCAAGATTAAACCCAAGCGCTCACAAGCATTCCTCACCCGATGTTCACGACCATCGGGAGGTTTGAACGAGTCACGAACCGAGTTGCCCAACTCTATAGAAAATAGTATAAGAATATTCTAAAACCCTCTTTCATTATCTGTGTATACTCTCCAAATACTTTCTTCACTTCCACACCTTTTCACACTTGTCAAAACCCATATATATAGAGGTTATTGGATTAAGACCCATTTATTGATATATATAATGATAGGAATAAATATCACTTTTATGTTTTTGTAACTGACAACATTTATACACTAATATTGTAACGGAAAAGTAATGATAGGTAATAAGTATTTTAATTTATTATTATTAAAATCTTTCAATGTTCCAACAATCCCCCACTTTTAATAAAAATAAATAACATATGTTTTTTTTTAAATGTGATATATTTAGTAATGTATAAGAAAATTTGGGCAACTATATACTGTGCAATAGGTGTAGGTGTCTTCCGGACTTGAACCTCACTTAGTGTTAATAGTTTACCCCTGAAGGATCATAGTGAACTATGTCTTGAACTAGATCCTGTGAGTCAGAGTTCAACATATCACACGCACAGTACCGATATTGGACTTCAGTTCGCGGGTTAGTGCTATTAATGGCCGTGCACTGAATCTTGATTCTCATGAGGGTTACTAGAGGTCAGCCCGAGCCTCATAGTCGCGGCCTCACGACAACCCCCACTTAGGTAAATCCTTCGAGGGTACAGTGATGGAATGTACCTCGCGAGAGATTCCTCGCCTCGGATTCATTAAGGGTTAAAACCCATCCTCAACCTGTCACTTCTTCAGCACTGTGCCTTAGGAATGAGCAGGAGAACATCTCTATATGGTGTCTCCTAATTTTTTCTTTAATGCTGGTATCAAGTCATGCAATATGGATTGTTTTTACCCATTGAATCTCCTTCATGGGATCTCCAGTCACAGAGATTGGGTTACCTCCTTAGATGACTTCCTATAGGCTTTGCTCATTCCCCTCGACAATTTTCAAGATCTAGCCTCGTGCTAGTCCAGAGGCAATAACTCCTCTTGGGAGTTCAATATATGCCTCAATATTTTATTTTACTTTGCATGCATGCTTCGGCTTCTCAAGCCTTTATTCTCCGTATAGCGGTGCAAATCTCAAACTTCATCTTGCAAGCTAAAAATGCACCTGTACAAATTTCAAACACAACTTGCCCACACAAAACATTAATTAGTATTAAGAATTTCTCAATAAGAAAATCCAACCAATATTTTCACAAAATTAGAACTCCCGTATGCATTACCCATTTCACTTAAAAGGAAAGCAAGGGCAAGATAATATGACCAATTAAATTACCACTAACTTATAAATAGAATTCACAAACTATTAATATGCCCCCACATAACACTAGCAGCGTACTTATAATTTTAATACTCACGTAGCAGGTGTATTAAAGAGAGTGTTGTGATCCTTTAAAAATTTTGGCCAATACATCTCCAATAAAACTCTAACACAGGGTTTGTATTATATGCAAAATACAATCACTCCATAACTCCTATGCAATTTGAAATTTCTTATTTCATAAATAATATTGGATTAACTAACCAATTATTTCATCATGAAACTATGACACAAGAGTTTTAACGTACGTAAGGTATACACTACTCTATCATATGGTTGGTGAGTAATTTTCAACAAAATTGGAAAAGAGACATGGCTTGATCTTCTTCTGTATTTTTTCAATTACTCAAAGATAGTTGAGAGCTTTATGAAATTACACAAATTTATCAAAAATATAGAAGCCACTTTTATTTATAAATAACCCCCACATTTCCATCCTTTTTTTTTTCTTCCCCCCTTAAACATAGGTATATAACCAGATTTTAGTAAAGTGAAAACTTGATTACTAGCAGTACTAAAGTACTATTTCGAGCACACATATAAAGGTTTTAAAATTCAATAAATTCACATAGTAAGTTTTGAAACTTACACCAAATAATGAAGTTTGACCATCCCCCACAAGTTTCAAAACTTCAACCAACCAATGAAACTCATATTAGTGATACGATAGAAAATTCACTACTTTATTACAAAAGCAATTTAAACATATGCTCACAAACGGGCACAAAATAATAAGAGCATTTATAAGCATGGTCTAAGATCTCATTAGTCCAATACCAAGAAGTTGCAACTCAGTGAAACAGCTACCAACGGAACTTAATTCTTATACTTATTTTCACTTTCCGCGCAGGAAACATATTTTTTGAAAAATTGATCACATATTATGAACTATTAATTCCAGATCAAGAGCTTTTTGAAAAACATATATTAGTAATGTGAGTACCACACATGTAAGTATAGCAAAATACAACTTCAAGAATATGTCAATTAAACGGGCTCGACATTTGTAACGCGTTAGAGTATAATTCCTAGGCCAACATAATAGAACGGGTAAATGGAGTATTGAAATATTACAGGTGCTTCATCAATATATATCACATCAACAGTGATGAATTGATCTAGCTATATAATAATACACCTAGTCTTTTATGAGATCACACAGCTTAAGGGCTCTAGCTAGCATAAATTATCCTTGAGAATCGGTACAAAATGAGAACCACCAGTTAGCTATTTATATGCAGTACAAAAACGATTCGTAGGATTTCCATATTTGACATCAATCGCTCCTTAGAAAGCTTGGTCGAACATTACACAAAACAGATTCGTTAATGATGATAAACTAATTATTCATCGTGCAGCAAACAACAATAATTATGTTGATGGTTATTACACGGGTGTAGGAGTCATGGTCTATACTCACACAATAGAGATATTTGGAAAATCATCACATTGTAAAAAAAAATAGCTTGTTCTACTATGAATAGTGGGTAGTTGTTGTGTTTTCCTCTCCCCTTTATTTTTCGAAGAAGGTTTTCAAGGACAATATCTTGAATTAAATCAAGGCTTCTGATTCTCCTTCCCGCTTGGCCAGACTAATGGGTTTAACTAAAACTACCTTCTTCTTTTTTTCCGTAGAAAACTTATCAACACAACATCAAGTCAATTTTCATGATTCTATAACAGTACTATGTTAGGCTTTACGAGGCATAGGCCTAAGAAAGACGAAACAAATGCACACTCAAGATTGAAATGACTCATGCTATCCACTGAAATGACTTCTTTTCTCTTTCTTCATTTTCCCTTTTCTCTTATAGGTGGGTGTAAACTGTTTTTTTTTTTTTTTCCAAGAGATTCACTTGTAAACTATTAACCAAACAATGGATAGAGGTAGTGAGAAAATTCACACAAACGGTAACAATACCCAAACACCAACTATCATAACTAAAATTATTTTCTCAAGACAGATCGATAATATTAATTTCAAGTAGCACCGGCAATTAAAGGATACGACACTTGTATATGTGTAACAGAAAACTAATTACACTATTAAGTTTATAAGCATATGGTTCAACCTTTTCAGGATACTTGTGTGTCACAAACCACTATGATATAAGAAATAAGTTATGAGGTTCAAAGAACAAAGTGATAAAATACTAAAACCTTGAAATTAAAAGGATGTAGCTGCAATACATAAGTATATGTCTATTTCAAGACCAAATCACACCTCTTTATTTATTGTGTCATACTCCTTATTTCACCAATGGTTGAAAAATTAAAACGTAAATCAAAGAAACCCATGGTGCCGCGGTACCATACACACCGAGATAAAGGGTCACATCAATTCTCCGAATTTATTTTGCAATAATAAGTTTGGACAGTTTCATTAGAAAACTTCAAACTCTAAGAGATACAACTAATTAAAATAAATCAATCACAGGTTTTATTTTCTTTATTCAGAATGAGATACTCTTTTCTTACCCCTTAGACCAACTTTTCCCAAAAAAACATTAAGAGGAACTATGAATTGATTTCTTCTTCGTTTTCCCAGAGGGTTGACACTCTGTTCTGTTTCTTTCCTTTTGGAAGACTAGCCTCACTTTGGACTAAACCAAATACCGAATTGTTCTCTTCCAAATACTGTTTCAAACCAACTCATGTCTGTTCGCCCGGTTGTGTTGTAGACAAATTCAAAACGATCTAATACAGAAAACAGAGTTCTTCCTTTTAACGGGATCAGAAATAATAAAATAAACCTGTGTTCAAATATAACAGAATTGGTTCAAACTATAGCAATTGGTTTTCGTCTCCAAACTGTTGATGAAAACGCACATAAATCGTTTTCTTTTTCCTTTTCTTAAACAATGGAACATATCTCTTCAAAACAATTTGTAAATACTTATACGGCTAGGATTTAAAACCACTACCGATTAGAACTCCTTAATCTTTAGCAACAAAACCACCATAATCTAGTGTTCGCCTTTTGCTCGGCAACGACGATGTAACTATTGTTCCGGTCGGGCATTAGATAAAACCCACAAAATCATTCAGATATGCATCTCAATCACTAGTGTATGGGATGTAGATAGAAATTTTATTTTCTACAAAATAATAAAACACATGCAAGCATGGAAGACTCATAAATGTCAATACGAGCGCTGCGCTGACTAAAGGCCAAAAGCTATTCCGTCAAACTCCCAAGCTAAAATCAGAGTGAATTTTCCCAATTTGTTCTGGAGATAAATATTAGCCTTAAATTGTTAAAACTTAGGTTCACAAATATCATTTTATAACAAGAATCATTGGACCACATGAGCATAGAAACACAAACAAGAAAAACATGAGAGTACGAAAATAGTGAAAATAGGAAAGATGTTGCCTTGGAGATTGAGAGTCGTGTAGTCACTGTCTTAAGGCTAATATTCCTCCCCTCGTGAGGGTTCCACCGGAGTGTACTAGCCCCAAGATTAAACCCAAGCGGTCACAAGCATTCCTCACCCGATGTTCACCACCATCGGAAGGTTTGAACGAGTCACGAACCGAGTTGCCCAACTCTATAGAAAATAGTATAAGAATATTCTAAAACCCTCTTTCATTATCTGTGTATACTCTCCAAATACTTTCTTCACTTCCACACCTTTTCACACTTGTCAAAACCCATATATATAGAGGTTATTGGATTAAGACCCATTTATTGATATATATAATGATAGGAATAAATATCACTTTTATGTTTTTGTAACTGACAACATTTATACACTAATATTGTAACAGAAAAGTAATGATAGGTAATAAGTATTTTAATTTATTATTATTAAAATCTTTCAATGTTCCAACACCAACCTGAGTGCTTGGTGAGAGAGGTCGTCGACGGGACCAACCCGCTCGCTGTGATCTGTCCTTCTTCAATATGTCGTGGATGTTTCCACCAACGTCGTCGTCATTTGCCTTGCCGGCATCCAATCGCCTTCCATATTTTTGCGTCTCTATTAATTGATGGAGAGAGAGAGAGAGAGAGTGAGTGAGTGGGGAGGGGGGAGGACATGGCCGGCGAGGACCGCCGGTGATGGGTTGTAACCATGTCAAAAAATCTGCGGCAAAATGAAAATTGGGGGTTGTGGGAGGAGGAGGATTGTGATGAATGGTTTTTGGCGAGATACATGGGATAGATTGGCGAAATCTACGGGACTGACCATCATCTTTTCCGTTGGGAACTTGGGACTTGAAGACTTAACATTCCATCCCAAAATTTATATATATATATATATATATATATATATATATATATATATATATATATGGGCAATATTGGGTTTATTTTAAAGTGAGGATGAAAACGTAAGTGTTCAAAATGATCAAGATGGAAACATAAGTCAGGTATGAATTGAGGATGGATATTTAAGTACCCAAAATTCTAATTGCGCGTAAGCGGAGCCATGCTTGTCCTAAACTTCTTTTTTTATTATTTTTCAGTTTTTGTTCCTGTTTGTCTATAGAAATTTGTTGTTTCATTTCATTGAAATCCTTGTTAAACTGCGTGCATGCGTCTATTGCATGGCCACCGTAAGTTATGTTCGGATCTTAAATTCATCCTAAAAGGAAAATAAAATCCAAGTTAGATTTGTTAAGGAAATAGAGCCTCATATTGCTTGCGAATGGATTGAGTGATCACTTAATAACATTTAAGACATCTCCACTGATTGTCAATTGGCTTTAAGATGGACAAAAACTTTCTACATGATATCAGAGTGAGGCGCATTTCACCCCATATTTTATAAAAATTCACAATCTACACTCCATGATGATAGACCAGTAAAAAGGTTGCACGATGATAGGACCCAAAAACGGTGACACGTGACAGACCTCAAATGCGGCTGCATGTGAGGGGAGGATGTTAAGGAAATGAATCTCACATTGCTTGGGAATGAAATGAGTGATCACTTAGTATATAACATCTGGGATCTCTCCACTCATTATTAATTGACTTTGAAATGGACATAAAGTTTCAGAACAGGGCCCGTTCCACCCCACATTTTAAAATTTTACAATTCACACTCCACGATAACAGACCAGCAAAGGCTGCACGATGATAGGACCCAAAAGTGGCAACACATGACAGACCTCAAACTTGGCTACACGTGAGGGAGGATGTTAAGGAAATAGAGTCTCACATTGCTTGAGAGTGAAATGAGTGATCACTTAATAACATTTGGGACCTCTCCACTCATTGCCAATTGATTTTGAGATGAACATAAAGTTTCTACAAGATTTTGTCACTATTTTTTTTTTTTTATAAAGATTTCGTTTATATAGGAGTTATCATTTTGTATCAGTTCTTCGAGGAGTTTTATTTTTGCTTTTGGACTTCAATTCCAATTTTTTTAGTTGAAAGTTTAATTCAAGGTTTCCATTTTGCCTAAGGAAAGAAATATATTGTTTCTTACTTTTTCTTTTGGGATAATGCTATGGTGTCCCCGGTCATTTTAGGGACACCGTAATTTTGGGCATAACAAAACCCTTACAAGCATAACAAAAATCATTAGAAGTATAATAGAACCATAACATGGCATAACCAAGGCATAACCAAAAACCAATCAAGGCATAACCAAAAATCAACCAAGGCATAACCAACCAAGTTATGCCTTGTTATGGTTTTGGTCATGCTTATAATGGTTTTGGTTATGCTTCTAATGAATTTGGTTATACTTATAATGATTTTGTTATGCCAAAAGTTACGGTGTCCCCAAAATGACCAGGGACACCGAAGTCATTCCCTTTTGTTTTTTATGTTCTCCCTCCCATTTTGTTTGCTCGGTACTCTATTTTGGAATATGCCAAAACGTGTGTTTCTGACTCCCAAATATTATGCCCTCATAAAGACTAAAAATAATTTTAAAAGTAAAGAATATAGAATTACACAAAACGGGAAGGGGCCGGGAGCAATAGGCATAGGACTTATGTGGTTTCAATTATGCCTTCATTTAGATTCTGATAATATTTCGCAGTTTACTTCAAGTGATTTAAAACTGTCTTGAGTAATCAAAAGTAATGACCAAAAGTTGATTAGTTTACTCTTTTGTCCTACCTTTTTGCCATTAATTCACCTAAACCATCCATTGTTCAGTTAAGATCCGAGCCGTCGATTGCCGAGATAGGAGACCGAATCGGCTGCACTGCACCGCTTTGCAAATGCCACGTGGCAACATCCCCCATTCCACTCTAATAAAGATTTTGGCTGTCTCTGAAAAAGGGGGTTCAAGTGCGAAACCAAATAGGACTACAAGCTTACTGAGAAATTCGGTGCCATGTTAGTTTCCAGTAGGGTAAGACAGGGACACTCGGAAGAATGTCTTGTAATAATCATTTGACAAAACATAGATATATATAATGTCCTTTTCCTGAAGATGGTCGCGCTCAGGCTCAAATAATGGACCTCCTTTCTAGATGAGTTCAAACCCACTATATTTATTTCCTGAAAATGAGGTTTTTAAGTATATTTAATGCGAAACATACCACGAAAGAAATTGAAACAAAAAAGAAGAAAAGAAGATCAAGGCACTAGGCACAATCACATAAATATGTGAACCAATTTTATTCAAGATGTCTACATATTCCTGTCAGCCATTTTGTTGAGAAACTCAATTAAAAAAATGTGAAAATTGTTCGGTTCCATCTAATGTCGAAGAGATCGCAATTTAGAGCATGTTAAACTTGGAAAAGGAAATTTTTAGAAACTCGACTTAGAGAATCAGAATCAACGCATGACAACTGGGGCAGTTGACCTGGTGGTTGTGTAACTGCACTTGTAGTTGCACTTAGGTTGTGAGTTCAATTCATCATGGAGAAGATGATAAGCTTGTGGTTTAATGAGTTTGGTTGGGGTAAAGAGTAGCGCGTAGATTTCTTCGAACATGTGACGTAAAAACAATCAGCACATGCAATTACCCTGTTTGGCCAAGAACTCCATTTGTGACTTCTGTTTTTTGGAAAAGCAAGTGAACACCTGAAAATTGGTAGTAATTTTTTGAAGAGCGGTAAGAGGGTAATTTTACTTGACCACTCACCTAGGCAATTGTTGACTAGGAAGGGCCAAGATGGACCCTTTAAACACAAAAATCCAAACTCCTGATGCTCCCAACCTAGGCAATTGCTGACTAAGGAGGGCCAAGAAGGACCCTTTAAACTCAAACACATAAACCCAAATTCCTGATGTGGGAGCGAGTGGTCAAGTGAAATTACCCTCTTGCCCCTCTTCAAAAAAAAAAAAACAAATCTTGGCCCACTCCTAGTGGAATTGGGCCAGACCCTTGAAATCAAGCTCGTTCAAAGGATGGGTGAGGCTCTTGGGCCTGTGTCTGTGGTCCAGGCTCTCCATCAAGAGTTTGGGTTTGTGTATGTGTTTAAAGGGTCTATCTTGGCCTCCCTAATCTGAAAATTAATATGAACAGTGGTATTACTCTTTCCTAAAAAGATATATTGATATTATACCCCTATCAAGTCCAAAAGAGAGAGAATTAAATAAGGGGGAAATACAACTATACATTGCATTCCATCAGCAACAGCAACAAAAAAGGCGCCCAAGTTGGCCTTCTAAGCTAAACAACCATCCTACCCAAAATCATGAAAATCATCAAAAGGAAGACTACTACTGAGTAATCTCTGCCACTTTTTAAATTTTCTGGTAAAAGAAATCCATTAAAGACCAACAAAACCAAGAACAGGGCCAATGGTAGCAAGTGGAGTGATAGATACTACGTACTCCCATGCAGTTGACAGGAGATTCAAATGTCACTAACTGTTTAATTAATAATGTTAACCGTCGCAAGCAAAAAAAAAAAAAAAACAAAGGGTATAACCATGGGAGTCCAAACAAAAACAAGAGAGGTACAAGGAAAACCAAAACCAAGGAACCGGAGGATTGTGTTGTGCAGGGGACTGTGCACCATATGCCGTCCATTCGGCAATCCAATGGTCCAAATTTCATGTCTACCGTGTCGCATCCGAGCCGTTAATTGCCGAGATGGCACAGGGGCACAGCATGGTGATGTGCACCCCTTGCACAGCACCATCCCAGGGTTCAAAATGAAGATAGCCTGGCATGGCATTGAACGTCTACTTGACTTAACACCAAGGCTGGACATGAACAAAAGTACTACATCAGAATATCAATGCCTCAGAGAAACCGCAGAGGCCAAAGAGTTGGGGAAATTCCTCCAAGAATGCATACAAAACCTGATGCGCTTCTCCACTTCAATCCCTAAGGACCGAAAGCCCTTAGTAATACCTCTAAACATTCTGCCGTTACTCGATCTCACCCCAGATGTAGTAGATGGCTGCAGCAAAAAAATTTTCTGAGCACTTTGGCTTTCGAGGACTTTCCTCTTTCAATAGGAACAGCCCAAGCGATTTCACCCTCAATCCCAGCTGGAATTCTTGCTTTCATGAGTAATTATGTATTGGACGCCATTTGGAACAAGTAATTGAATCTACTATACAATATGTTGCATCTTATGCTTTATATATATGGGATGGTATTCTCCTTTTTCCAAACCAAAAAAGAAAAAACTATTATGAGACAGATAAGAGGAGCTCAAGGAACCTTTACAATCTCTCGACAATTACAGCTCCTTTGGCAACCTGGGTGAGAAAAGAAAAGAAAGGGGTGTGATTTCTCTTATTAGTTATGAAAAAAAAGAAAAGGGTATGGCTTCTTGTCATCTCGTTTGGACGGACAAAATATAGATGAGAAAAGAAAAGAGAGTGCCATTTGTATTTTTACCAATTTACCCCTAACACACCTAGGCAATTGTTGACCACTCACCTAGGCAATTGTTTTACTTGACCACTCACCTAGGCAATTGTTGACTAGGAAGGGCCAAGATGGACCCTTTAAACACAAAAATCCAAACTCCTGATGCTCCCAACCTAGGCAATTGCTGACTAAGGAGGGCCAAGAAGGACCCTTTAAACTCAAACACATAAACCCAAATTCCTGATGTGGGAGCGAGTGGTCAAGTGAAATTACCCTCTTGCCCCTCTTCAAAAAAAAAAAAACAAATCTTGGCCCACTCCTAGTGGAATTGGGCCAGACCCTTGAAATCAAGCTCGTTCAAAGGATGGGTGAGGCTCTTGGGCCTGTGTCTGTGGTCCAGGCTCTCCATCAAGAGTTTGGGTTTGTGTATGTGTTTAAAGGGTCTATCTTGGCCTCCCTAATCTGAAAATTAATATGAACAGTGGTATTACTCTTTCCTAAAAAGATATATTGATATTATACCCCTATCAAGTCCAAAAGAGAGAGAATTAAATAAGGGGGAAATACAACTATACATTGCATTCCATCAGCAACAGCAACAAAAAAGGCGCCCAAGTTGGCCTTCTAAGCTAAACAACCATCCTACCCAAAATCATGAAAATCATCAAAAGGAAGACTACTACTGAGTAATCTCTGCCACTTTTTAAATTTTCTGGTAAAAGAAATCCATTAAAGACCAACAAAACCAAGAACAGGGCCAATGGTTGCAAGTCGAGTGATAGATACTACGTACTCCCATGCAGTTGACAGGAGATTCAAATGTCACTAACTGTTTAATTAATAATGTTAACCGTCGCAAGCAAAAAAAAAAAAAAACAAAGGGTATAACCATGGGATTCCAAACAAAAACAAGAGAGGTACAAGGAAAACCAAAACCAAGGAACCGGAGGATTGTGTTGTGCAGGGGACTGTGCACCATATGCCGTCCATTCGGCAATCCAATGGTCCAAATTTCATCTCTACCGTGTCGCATCCGAGCCATTAATTGCTGAGATGGCACAGGGGCACAGCATAGGTGATGTGCACCCCTTGCACAACACCATCCCAGGGTTCAAAATGAAGATACCCTGGCATGCCATTGAACGTCTACTTGACTTAACACCAAGGCTGGACATGAACAAAAGTACTACATCAGAATATCAATGCCTCAGAGAAACCGCAGAGGCCAAAGAGTTGGGGAAATTCCTCCAAGAATGCATACAAAACCTGATGCGCTTCTCCACTTCAATCCCTAAGGACCGAAAGCCCTTAGTAATACCTCTAAAACATTCTGCCGTTACTCGATCTCACCCCAGATGTAGTAGATGGCTGCAGCAAAAAAATTTTCTGAGCACTTTGGCTTTCGAGGACTTTCCTCTTTCAATAGGAACAGCCCAAGCGATTTCACCCTCAATCCCAGCTGGAATTCTTGCTTTCATGAGTAATTATGTATTGGACGCCATTTGGAACAAGTAATTGAATCTACTATACAATATGTTGCATCTTATGCTTTATATATATGGGATGGTATTCTCCTTTTTCCAAACCAAAAAAGAAAAAACTATTATGAGACAGATAAGAGGAGCTCAAGGAACCTTTACAATCTCTCGACAATTACAGCTCCTTTGGCAACCTGGGTGAGAAAAGAAAAGAAAGGGGTGTGATTTCTCTTATTAGTTATGAAAAAAAAGAAAAGGGTATGGCTTCTTGTCATCTCGTTTGGATGGACAAAATATAGATGAGAAAAGAAAAGAGAGTGCCATTTGTATTTTTACCAATTTACCCCTAACACACCTAGGCAATTGTTGACCACTCACCTAGGCAATTGTTTTACTTGACCACTCACCTAGGCAATTGTTGACTAGGAAGGGCCAAGATGGACCCTTTAAACACAAAAATCCAAACTCCTGATGCTCCCAACCTAGGCAATTGCTGACTAAGGAGGGCCAAGAAGGACCCTTTAAACTCAAACACATAAACCCAAATTCCTGATGTGGGAGCGAGTGGTCAAGTGAAATTACCCTCTTGCCCCTCTTCAAAAAAAAAAAAAAACAAATCTTGGCCCACTCCTAGTGGAATTGGGCCAGACCCTTGAAATCAAGCTCGTTCAAAGGATGGGTGAGGCTCTTGGGCCTGTGTCTGTGGTCCAGGCTCTCCATCAAGAGTTTGGGTTTGTGTATGTGTTTAAAGGGTCTATCTTGGCCTCCCTAATCTGAAAATTAATATGAACAGTGGTATTACTCTTTCCTAAAAAGATATATTGATATTATACCCCTATCAAGTCCAAAAGAGAGAGAATTAAATAAGGGGGAAATACAACTATACATTGCATTCCATCAGCAACAGCAACAAAAAAGGCGCCCAAGTTGGCCTTCTAAGCTAAACAACCATCCTACCCAAAATCATGAAAATCATCAAAAGGAAGACTACTACTGAGTAATCTCTGCCACTTTTTAAATTTTCTGGTAAAAGAAATCCATTAAAGACCAACAAAACCAAGAACAGGGCCAATGGTTGCAAGTCGAGTGATAGATACTACGTACTCCCATGCAGTTGACAGGAGATTCAAATGTCACTAACTGTTTAATTAATAATGTTAACCGTCGCAAGCAAAAAAAAAAAAAACAAAGGGTATAACCATGGGATTCCAAACAAAAACAAGAGAGGTACAAGGAAAACCAAAACCAAGGAACCGGAGGATTGTGTTGTGCAGGGGACTGTGCACCATATGCCGTCCATTCGGCAATCCAATGGTCCAAATTTCATCTCTACCGTGTCGCATCCGAGCCATTAATTGCTGAGATGGCACAGGGGCACAGCATGGTGATGTGCACCCCTTGCACAACACCATCCCAGGGTTCAAAATGAAGATACCCTGGCATGCCATTGAACGTCTACTTGACTTAACACCAAGGCTGGACATGAACAAAAGTACTACATCAGAATATCAATGCCTCAGAGAAACCGCAGAGGCCAAAGAGTTGGGGAAATTCCTCCAAGAATGCATACAAAACCTGATGCGCTTCTCACTTCAATCCCTAAGGACCGAAAGCCCTTAGTAATACCTCTAAACATTCTGCCGTTACTCGATCTCACCCCAGATGTAGTAGATGGCCTGCAGCAAAAAAATTTTCTGAGCACTTTGGCTTTCGAGGACTTTCCTCTTTCAATAGGAACAGCCCAAGCGATTTCACCCTCAATCCCAGCTGGAATTCTTGCTTTCATGAGTAATTATGTATTGGACGCCATTTGGAACAAGTAATTGAATCTACTATACAATATGTTGCATCTTATGCTTTATATATATGGATGGTATTCTCCTTTTTCCAAACCAAAAAAGAAAAAACTATTATGAGACAGATAAGAGGAGCTCAAGGAACCTTTACAATCTCTCGACAATTACAGCTCCTTTGGCAACCTGGGTGAGAAAAGAAAAGAAAGGGGTGTGATTTCTCTTATTAGTTATGAAAAAAAAGAAAAGGGTATGGCTTCTTGTCATCTCGTTTGGATGGACAAAATATAGATGAGAAAAGAAAAGAGAGTGCCATTTGTATTTTTACCAATTTACCCCTAACACAACTGGGTCATGACTGACATCTGGGTTAGCAAGTTCTAGGTCTTCAAACGCAGCTTTCAAAAAAAAAAAAAAGAACCACAGCTTTCAAAACCCCAACCTCTCAATCTGGGTTTGCAGACAACCTCTCGATCGAGGTTTGCAAGACGATTTGGTACTCTCGATTCTTCAAAATCTCAACCTTCCCTTCTCTCTCTGTTTGTCTCAAATTGGTACTCGCGATTTTGAGAAGGGTGGGTTGCAGCGGTTATGGTGGGTTGGGGACACAAAGTGGTAGTGCGGCGGTGGTGAGGGAAGCAGCATAGCAGGGTTAAAACGAGAAACTTCGCACAGAATGTCAGCCCGTGTTCTCTTTCTCACGGAATCGCGCCAAATTTGGTGAGAAACGGAATGGGGTTTTAAGGGGTTCATGAATCTCTCACCCTCTCCCTCCTCTTACCATTCTCACCCTTTTAGCTATCCAAACAAGGAAGAGAATACCTATTCCCTCATTTTTTTTTCCTCTCTCTCGAACTCCCTCCATCCAAACAACCTGTTAGTGTCAGCCCTACAAATGGTTTGCCAGCCAAAACTCAGTCGGGATTCAACTGAGACTAAGGTGATCAATTCACTTGACCTAAACAACTACATGCAGAGACCAGATTCTCTCAGGAACTGAGCATAAGATTTGCAAGTTTACCGTCAGGTTGATGGCGATCTACTGTTAGGCCACGTTCCGACGCAGTCTTAGGCGGGTCCAATATGGTAAATTTCCAAGCTGCAATGTACACAGCACCAACTGTTCGAGTATATATACACAGTTCGAGAATGGTCACAAGCCATAATAAACCATTTCATAAACCAACCATACAATCATCGACAAGTGGATTTACTACAGAACACCACACTTAATTACAAGGGAAAAATGCAACTCACAATCTCAAAAAACTATTTCCTCGTCGACAAAAAGGGGTACCTCAAAATTACACCACCACCAAGAACAAGACAAACCACATGAAAGATTACAAACAATAATCACAAACAAAGGGAGGAGTTCACTAAATAATTCTCCCCTACTGAACTCTGAGTGAAAATGGAGAAAGGAATATCAAGCGACCCAATTTACGGACCAGACCATAGGGGTTATCCAACATAATGGACACTCCTCATCTCTTGTAATTTCTATATGAGGTATAGGCCAAATCATAATGCAACAAGAACCTTTGTAGAAGACTGCATTTTCACATGTATGACAACATTGATAGTGATTGGTTAAACTTAACCTTGTATTGATGACTATTCGTACTAAGACTGCTTGACGTAGAGGACAGGAACAAGCCCTGCCATTTTTCCATCTCTCCCCGGTCGTTTTTTCTTCACCTGCAACAAGAAAATGACATGCCCACGGTATTAGCTTTTACATCAGCCCGGGATTCATGTAAAAGTTGTTAGCCATCGTCACTATGCTACATCGACTCTTCAATTTAGGACCCATTAGCAATATTAAATGTTACGCTCCCCACGGTTTGAAGTAATTCATTTTGATATTACCTTCACCGGGAAAAAAAAATATATAAGCAATCTGCATTTTGATTAGATGTGCTCTTTTTCTTTCTAATTTTAGCCCATATATCACCCCTGTATACTCACATAAAACCAGCCGTCCACTTCATAATCAATTTCAACATCCTCTCCTGCTGTCAGGCTCAGCTGCAAGTTGGGGGAAAACAAATAGTTATTAACTAATAAGTCGACGAAGTCATGTGTCAACCAAATCAGTTCAAATGCCTAGAATGGCTAAAAGAACAACATTACCAGTACATTTCATGATGTGCATCGAGAAGGTACTCTACAAATTGGTTTCTATTATAAAGTTGGTTATAGTATGCTACTACTACTATTCATCTCATCTCCATTCATGATCCCTATTTACATCTCCTTTCTTAAACTTCTTATCATTCCACAATTTCCCCCCAAAAATCTATCCACATTCCTTCAGAAAACTTGAGCATTTTACTGATTTAGCTCTTAATTTTTAGTCATCATTTTATGAACAATTGATCATGTTGTGAAGGTATCATCAATCCTTTTGCATTTACTAACTTTTTGAAATTTTTAATCAAAATCTGAAATTATGTGTATTGAAAAAATAGTGACAACAAGACATTGTGATTTATTTCCATGTTCCAAGGAGTCTCCATATGTGGAAACTCCTAAGGAGAGACAAAACAAAGTATGGTAGGACATTTTAATCTCTCCAGAGCTGGTTGAAGATGCTGTGAAGGAGACTTCACAGTTCAGTTCAATGTAACTCCCTGAATTATATGATGAAACAAAGCGACCCAAAAAACATGAAATGCTACACAATTCTTGATAATTCAACTAAACAGCGGCATAGTTTTTTCACAATTTACCTCATCATCACCACCGGCAGTGAAGTCATAAAGTGCTGTACCAAATTGAGAATTCCCTGAAGAAACTCGTTCCTCATCCCCAGATTCAAAACTGGTTGAACCATTCCCACCCAAGGGGTTCTCAAATGACTCGTATCTTTGGCGAACAGGAGATGTGTAAGGTGGAGGCTCTTCCCTAATCTGAACATATACTTAAGGAATTAGGACTTGGACTCATGCAATAGTGAAATAAATTGGATGGCAGGCTAGGATTGCTCACCGGAGAATTAAAACCCTCATACATTGAGGAACTTCCCATGGAAGAACTACTATATCTGTTTGTAGCTGGCCTCTCCTGTTACAGAACATTAACGTTGTTAGAAATTAGAATATATGTTGAAATAGCATGTATTTTATTCATATCAATGCCGCAGCAAAAACAAAGGACATAAATTACTTTGAAGGACATAAATTACTTTGAAGGTCATAAATAGCATGCATTTTCTTTTGCCGATTAAAAATAATAATAATAAAAGGTCATAACCATACAGGCTATAGAAAATTGTTTTGAAGCAGCAAGTACAAGTTAAAAGCTAGGTACTCTAGTAAAACCAGTGGCAACACCATAAAGCCACTGAATCCCCTATCTGTGCCAAAATGCTATTGAAAAAGAGACGAGGGATGGAGTTAGCTCTTGGAATGATGTGGACAATTCTCACTCAAATTGTATATTTGTCAAGCTTGAAACACTTTCTCAAACATTTTCAGAGGCATTTCTGTTAATGGTCAGTAAAGTAGAATACAATGGTCTGTCTTTTTTTCTGTTTGGTTTGCTGCTATGGATGGGTAAACCCCTTTTCTGTGGGATTTTTGCTTTTGCTGTATCAGGTATGCCCCTGTTGTTCATTGAACAAGAATTGAGCTAACTAATGGAAGAAAAACACTGGCGACAACTGACTACTAGACGCAAGATTAAGTGATGGACAAAAGCAATGACATCTTCAGGCAGAAGGCAGGAAATCTTCTTGCATTGATGAAACCAAGCTAGTAGTAAAATGGTTGTGTTGAAATGGAATTTTGGCGGTTTTGCTACTTATGAAAGCCACTAAGGGAGTTCCAAGCATGCTTGCAGTATTAAACAGATAAACCCTACAAAATTTTATATTAAATATTCTAATCACCATCGCTGAAAGAATCATAACAAAGAGAAAATAATAATAAACACTATACGTACATGTTATATTGTTCAAATCCCTGCAAAAGGTTTATGTTAGATAGCAGATACCTCATTTTATTTTAGTTGTCTAAAGGACTATACCTACATATTTCTACTTCCCAAATCAAGGAAAGCTTATGAAAGAACAGCATTTTATTTAATATTAAACTAACAGCTTCAAATAACGAGTTAGAGCACACATGCAACACATGAGTAGAAACTGAAGTTAATAATTAGCAGTCGTTAAATACCGTGGGCTGAGAAGATCCATAGCTGGATGGCTTGGAACTAAACAAAGATGGGTAGTTCATTCCACCCAAAATGGGATGAGATAGATGTCTCAATTGATCCTGTTGACCCTGGGGAATCACTACCAGATGACCTCCCATCATCCTCCTAAATAAATACAGTTTGATTAGCAAGAAATTTATCTTGTCACGACTTTCTAGAGACGTCCAAAGTTACAAGGTCCGATGTTATACCTCCACTTCTGCAGTCTCTAACAGGGTCTTTGCCCACATATCGTCATAACTGACTGAAGATCTGGTGATAATGTTCTCCTCAACATCAGGAGCATCAGTACCAGCACCAGCAAGGAACTCATTCACCTGACATGAACGACATGTTAAAACAATAAGTAAAATAATAGAAAAAAACTCGAGAGAAACAAGTATTATCATTTGTTCAGTATTACTAGGAAAAATTAAAGTCAATAGCTAGTCGGTCAAGTAGCAATCTATTATCAACTCTCCTCAAATATTAACCACTTTGGCAAGCCATTGTAGCAATACAAAGGAAGAACCAAGTTACAAACTGAATTATTGCCACTATAAAACAAGGGGGAAGATCGTTTTGCAGTTTGCGCAACAGGGCCAAAATCATGTAGATTCAAGAGCACCAATGGAGTGTTAGACCTTGTACTTAAAATACCCAGACTGGCACTTTCGGGTTCTTTACATTTTTCAGAAATACTGCCATAATCCAGAACTGTGAACTCCTACTGTAAGTGAAAAGGTTGATCTATACTTCAGTCTCCAAATTATAGCTTTTAACACAAATTGGATATAGCACTAAACAATAAGGAGTTGTTTGCTTTAGATTTTCATATGAACAATTCAGAAGCTCTTTTCAAAACCCATAATACTCATCGGCTTCACGTCTCATTAATTTATCGGTAGATGCAGTGTTCACGAATTCGGAAACTATCTTCTTAAGTGTTTTGTCAAAAATGGAATATTTTTCATACAAGCATCCATAAAACAGTTTTGAAGACTGTCAAAGCAACCAAGTTTTCGGTAACTGTATTGCAAAACTGATTTTGAAAAACAACTTAGCAGGGCCAAAAGTTTCTTACCCTGTTCACAGCAGGTGCGTTCTTTCCCCACAAGCCATCATCTCCAAGGTTTGCTGCCCAAGCATTTACCAGATCATCATCAAGTGCATCAGACCGAACAGGTGTTTCTTTAGTTGCTTTCATTTCATAAATAAGATCAGATAATCCCAGTGGCAACAGCTGGATCACTAAGACCAGTTGATGCAGTAATATTATGCCGAGAGCGGTATATATCGATAAGCTTTGCGCTGCGCAATATTTCAAGGAAAAGAAAAGTGAGGAGATGCGGCGGAAAATGGCAAGAAACCAAACTCATAAAAAGGTGACTGTACCATGATCGCATAATTGTGGGCATCATAATACAAGTCAAGCATTGCAGGGATAAAGTATAGCGGAAAATGGCAAGAAACCAAACTCATAAAAGGTGACTGTACCATGATCGCATAATTGTGGGCATCATAATACAAGTCAAGCATTGCAGGGATAAAAGTATAGATTGGCCATTTAGAACACCATGTACAAGAAAACGAGCTGCAGGTAAAAAATGTAAAACAAAGAAAGAATAGCTAAGTATTTTTCCTAACCATTATGTCTTCTTTGCCAAGCAAGCCAATGAAAACTAATTAACAGTCAGAAGTTATGCAAATATTGATCTACTACTGCATTCAAACCAACAAAATCATGATGCCCAAATTTCTGTGCGTTGTGGTGAATTATTGTTTCATTTTCCAGAATATCGTGGTGTTATTCTTTCGGGATCCTAAGATAGTTTAATATCTTTGATAGAAGGCTAAGGAATAAGCTTCTCAAAATAAACTACAACCGTTTGTGAGAACAAAACATTAATTGTTGTACAGTCAATAAATGACAACTAGTAAAGTCTTAATCAAGGCATGCATCAAGAAAAGAATAGATAAAATCAAATTCAAAAAAAAAAATGATGAGAAAATATAACAATCAGATCCATTAAGTTTTTTCATTGTCTTTTAGAATATGCTTCTATACTGAAGACTACAACACACCGAAAGTAACGGTTACTAACAAATCAGATGTGTATTGCAACGATACAATGAACGGAAAGGAAAGGAAAGCAGAGGACAATATTTCTGAAGAAAGTAAGAGGCTTTTCATTGAACCTCTCTAAGATTCTTTTTTATAAGATAATAGAGGTACCTTGTTGGCCCTAGAGGTAAATACTTTGCTCTAGGGACAAAGCAAAACAGTGAAACAAGATCCAGCAACCTCTCATGGGTTTCATATAGTTTCTTAAGCTCTTCATCTGTCCACTCCTTTTTCGCATTATCATGGTTGCGCATCTCCCTTAACATCCAATTATAAGACTTTCAGTATTTAGGAACAAGGATTGTCTCTCCCAGTATGAATAAAACTTTACTCAGAAACTAGAGATTTGAAGGGCAAGTTCTTACTTGATCAGTTCATCTTGCGCACTATACATTTCATCAAGGACCTTTAACATTGGACTTATAAGAGATCCAAGGCCAGTACCACTGGCTCCTTGATCTTCCCCATTACTGACATGCATGTCTGAAAATTGAGACTGCCACACCACCCTGTGCTAAAGCATGTAAGAATTCATATATCTGTAGCCTATAAGGCTCACCAGATCTAATTGCCATGGTCGTGAGGGCTTGAGCAGCAATAATTCGAACCTGGATGATCATATCACCAGAAATCATCATGAAGATATTTTTAACACAACCAATTACCATGGAAGTACACTGACAGGAACAAAAGTTAAGATGCCTATGCCGCACACAAAAGCCCCATAACCTTTTCAATGGAATGTTCGCTACGTGAACCATAAGTCAGTAACATCTTTATACAGATGAAAGTTATAGTGCATTCAAAATTTAAAAATATAAAGAGGAAAGGAGAAAAATGTTCCTACTCATTGCATCTACAAGGGGAAGAGGAGATAAAGGATGATGAGGTTCGTTAACTTTTCCCTAAAAGGATCTATCAACTATTGTCTACCCTGCCTTCTTTCCTTCTAGTTGACGGCCTATAAAACAGTCACAAAAGAGAGAAATTCCTTCAAAATGCCGAAATTTTGTTACTGTCAAATAGTCATGGCATTTATTTTGTTACATCTTTCCAGAGAAGAAATCGCTGCCGTCGTGAATTTTGGAACTATCTTTCACCCTGATGTTATTGTGCAATAGTTAGATATCAAATATACATATATAAATATAGACCCTCACAAAGAAAACATCTACCTCAATAACCTTCCAAAACAAATAATAAATCCAACCCTTAATCAAAAGAATGAAAATACACAGAATAAGTTGACATGTACTTAAATGGGTAAAGGCAGAAACACAGTTCTCAGGGTCTGCTAAGGTGAAAGTTTTACCTCCCAACTTCCACTGAAAGCACACCTTTGGAGTCGAGTCAATGCTCCAGCAAGGGTAGGATTACGTGAACTAGCAGCAGCAACCATTTTATCTGCATCTAACATCATTAACGCAGTACCGGGAGGGGTTTGCTGATTCCCAAGCATATTCAGAGGCAGCATAATTTGCATTTTCGCCAAGGAACCAAACCTGCAAGTACAGTACTACACAGATCAAGACCAAAATAAAAGAGACAAAGATAAAACTCCCAGATAGTTTTCCAGGTGAGCAGTAACTAAACAACCGGAAGGAATGAAATATCGTTTTGTTTCCAACAGAATGACCGAAACGAAAGATAACGGGAAACCCTAACATCCGATGTTTACAGCAACACATACCAAAAGGTGCCTACAGAACATTCCAAAACATGATTGTTTTGACACCAATAGAAATTTCATCAACGATATTGTCATAGATTCAAAAAAAAAACATCACAGCAATGTTGAGGGAAAATGCTTACCGCGGCTTGGACAAGTCTCTGCAATGCCAGAGCTGCCTTCGGATCAGATGCGGACACCCTATCTATTGATGGACCTGACATCGATCCCGGTTGGGGAGGTGGCAGATCAAGAACTATCGTGACTGCTTCCAGAGCTGTGTGTTTTCCATCTGGGCCAGCTCCGACAAGGCATGTCTGAAAATTTAACAGTCATTCGACCAGCAATTATTATTCTCGCTATCCTTAACAAATCATAAGGATGAAAGTGTGCACTCTTCGCGTAAATTTTATAACAGCCGACTTCATAAATTAGATACAGAAAACAACAGACAGGCACTAAATTAATTATGAAAGGGAAAGAAGGCGCTGAAGGAGGACAAGCCAGCTAAAGATAGGAATTTTTGCAAAACAATAGCAATAAGCATTAGCTGCATGCCAATTTGCAAGCACCAAGAGTGAAACGGGCATCAAACTCTGAGGTGCATGCACAGGAACAAGAGTACATAAGATAAGTAATAGGGCAACAACTGCTAAGAAATGACCTTAAGCAATGAAGCAATTTTTGCATGGATGGAACTACACTAAACTTCTGCTAATAACTACTGAACTTCTGAAAAATACAAGTGCAAGAGTGGATGAAACACTACCATACAAGTCAAATTTGACAGCAATCAGTATGAAACCAGTATTATTGTAACATTTATAAGTGGAGTACTCCAGTAGTTGGAATTTATTAAATAAAGAAATGCACTTCTTTTCCTGCATACATGTTTTACATCACATTTGCCACCTGGTTACTGGAAATAACCTCCAAACCTACAATATATTTAATATCCAAAAACTAGACAAAGGGGGAAATTCAGCATGCAACAGGTTTGAGTGTAAACCTACTTTCCAAAGTAGTTGAAGGACATCAGCATCGATCTTCCCTGGAACTTTAGTGGCAAATATCCTTGCAATTTCTAGAAGAGTGACGGCCATGTCTGGAGTAGCCTAACAAGTCACAACAAAAGAAGAATGACGTGCATAAGGATCTGAAATTTTACATATCAATCCTTCCTTACCGAGAAGTAAAATACAATATGTCAAGATCGAGCATTACAAGAAGAAAGGACTGTGTGAAGGAAGAAACAACCACATTCATGAGTAGCTTTTGTCACTTGGTGACAAACCAAACAAGTCTTACAATGTACAAATAATTACACACACTTCTGCGAGAAGTCTTGTATAGAGAAGGCAATTAAAAAGTTATGTCATCACTGAAACATGCATTCAGATCTGTATTTTTGTATCCATATTCAAGATAGATGTATCAAAAGCAGAAAACTAATTAAACATTAAAACGACCTTCATTGCATTCTCTATAAATGGCTCCATCAATCACAAAAAAAATATATTTATATACTCTGCATACATGGATCTGCAAGAAAAGCAGATTTAAGCACCTGAAATTTCTGTTGAAAGGTTGTATGGAAACTGTTTGGAACTAGAATTTGTCTTTAACTGTGTCTTGCACAGTGAATGTCCAAAATCAAACGAAAGTGCAGAAAAACCCTACAACACGAATTGTGTCCTAGTTGGTGTGGAGTGCAGCTCAGAAACTACCATAAACAATGTTAATTAGAAACCTCATCAAATCTCAAACTTTGCAAACAATTGATCACACCATCCTCAGTCTGGATCATTTCCTTCCCTTGAAACCTTCCATTTACCTCCACGCAACAACAAAGATAAGCCTCTGGAAACAAGTTCCCACTCATACTAATGCCCCAGTGTAACAGGTAGGAATTTAGAAGTCGAAAACTTCACCATGCTCTATAGTCTACAACCAAAGTTTAAGTAAAGCACACAGGAGACAATCGACCAATTATTTTGTCCGAGAATGTCTCCTCCAAGACCCAAAAATAATTTGCAGGCCAAATAATGAAAACCAAGCCCATACTATCAGTTCGTACAAGTATATAGTATATACCATAGTCCATATACATAAACAATACAGTAGTGGATTATGGAGACAATCGACCAATTATTGTGTCCAGGAATGTCATATATTTCATCAGACTTAAAAGCAAAATTTAACTTTCCCACAAAAAAAAGGCCTTCAAAAAGGTCAACCAAGCTTTCTATGCCTTCCTCCCAAGTCCCAACTACTACAAGGAAAGGTTACTTCCATTGTTATTAGACTAGAGTATAGCACAATTACGTACAAATACACGTGTTGATTAGAGTCTTCAAATCATTCAAGTCTGTATCTGATTAAATACTCTTCCAATAGAAGTACACAAATTAGGCATCATCAATGAGACTTGACTTCATAGTTATTCAGTCTGGATGAATGGTTTCAATCCCGAGCTTCCACAAACCAAAATAGTATTTTGATGGTGAGGGGAAAAAGTTTGTGAAGTTTTATTTTTATCAATTCAAAATTTGTCACTGTGAAGATATGAAACCCCTTTTCTGTCAGCGTCACATAACAAAATGTTTTCAAACATTTAAACAAACCCAAAATGTTTGCTTTACAATTCCTATTCTAAGGAAACTAGATCATAGCGCAAAACCAAAGACAGTTATGTCCCAATATTTACCTACTTAGTTACGAGTACTCTTAGTTGATCTTTAAGATTTTAATCTGGGATCACCTAAGGGGAAAAAATGACAGACGTTTAACCTTATTTGATCATGTTAAACTTGGAGTGAATGGTAGCTGCAAACAATTTTCCCCAGAAAGACAACTCTGATGCCATGTCCAAAGAGAACAGTATTAATGAATAGGTCAATGCTGTTCAAAAAAAAAAACTGTTCAAAAAAATGAATAGGTCAATAACCAAGTAGATTGAGCCATGCACATTAAATTGAAAGCTAACTAAGTAGGAAAAATAATAATCATCTAAAGAAAACAAGCTAAAATGTCCAGCAGAATGAGTGAGAAAGAAGCTAAGAGAATCAAATGAATAAGCTAAGAAAGTTTTTCTTCATCTGATTTGAGTAACAAACTCGCAAAAGGCTAGGAAGTTCTTAAGCTCAGGCTGCTCAGCTGATTTCCTGCCACTATCAAAGCTACTTATGCAACAGAAGGATTCTACCAATCACTGAACAACAGAGAGATTGATTTCAAAATGTTTGGAATTACAGAACTTTCAGATATCAATGGCAGAATAAAATTGATGAGAGAATAGTGTAAAGCATGTCATAATAAGTGGTGGGCTAAAGAGCCACACAAAACCAAATTGCAATGACACATCTACAATCACCAAAGTATGCATGGATGAAATAAATGCATGAAACAAAGATCATTCACACGTTGGAACCAAAAAAATTTCATAGATGCCTTCTTGGTACCTTAAAGCGAGCATGCAGAGTGAGCAAAATATCATTTAACAGGGTTGCTGGCCAGGCCGGATCAGAGAGCTCTGAGGCAATAATGGACTCTAGTTCATCAAAGGATTCATGAGGACTTTGCATCCAGATCAATGCTTTTATTACCGTGGCCGAACATAAACACATTCACATGCCACAGTGGTTCGCACCACTTCCATTAATGAAGCTAATAAACTTGCAATTGTGTCCTTGCTACCAGTTCCATTAGACACGGGAGAAACCTTTCGAGCACCTAAACAATAACAACAGTAAAAACCAAAATAAGGAACCACTAAACACTGCGAAAGAAAGAAGGAAAATGATTTCAGGAAGTATTCCACATTAGATCACAACCCCTGAATATAAATACAAACAATGAAACAATTGGGTTGCTATACGATGACCATCCAGTGAGAAGAGGCCCATGAACTATTCCAGGAAAATTTAACATGAAACCACCCATTAAAGACTTAACTAGACTGACACGCTTATGCACTACCATAATGCTTTCACTAGAAAGGTGGTACACACTGCATGGTGTGGTGTGGTGGTGGTGGTGTGTAACAAATCGTGGTGCCATTTGTGGTGAAGCTTAATAAATAGTACTCCATTTGTCCTATACCCAAGATTGTCAAATCGCGAATCAAATTCAGAATCAGAGTGACCCTTCTCTGAATCGTCAACGTATGCATTCTGTCCAAAGTTCTAAAATACATTGGAAAATGCATATGTACACCTACATAATAATGATACATTGGAAAATTTAAGCATAAATCATATTGGGTTCTTTTTCTATAATTAATAGATGATCACGTGGAAAGACACTTGTACACGGTAGGAAAATAAGTACTATAGCCACCACAACTCCTCTTCTCCCTTCCCTTCCCTTCCCCCCCGTGGGTTCCATACCCGTGTGCAGCGGGGGGGGGGGGGGGGGGGGGGGGGGGGGGGGGGGGGGGGGGGGAAGGCCATGGTACAATTCCGACTCCCTTTCTTTGTTTTTTCCTTTTTTTCTTTCGTCTCCAGATCAACGACTTGTCGTCTGATATGTGAGAGTTGTCTCTCATTTTACGAATTGTTAGATTCGTCTTCGGACGAATTTTGTCTACAAATCGGGTTCTCTCAATCAAGGTTGCTTCGCAACAACATCTATGCTTCAGCGTTCTATTCCTACACGATGTCTTTGGCGGGCCAACTCATGGCGGCTTTGCAGATCTTTAGTTCTTGAGAGTTTATTGGTGCGTTCATAATTGGTCGGAATGCATCTGATTATCTGGGTATTTGATGTCTTTTATCCTTAATTTTGCACTTTTTTCTCGTTTGAGACTCCTAATTAGATGTTAGACAGTTTAAAAGTGTCGTTGCATCAGGCCATGCCTAGGTTAGGATGAAGGACATCGATTGCCTTGTGATTTACTCAATTTGTATTTGTTAAACGATTAGTTTGGCTTTGTCCAAGTTCTTTGTAAGGATCTTCATTTTGTAAGTGTCGCTCAACGTTTATCAATACAATCTTCTCACTTTTGACTATAGCGATCGATATGTGCATAAAGATGTTCTAGATCCATTAAGAAAAAAAAGCTTATCTTTAATACAATAAAAGTTTGTAGCCTAATAGGTACGAAACTAGCTTATATGCCAACATATGTGGATTGGTCAGGGGTTCTGAGCACTACCCTTGTCTACTATTTAGAGGAGACAAGGATTAAAAAGATCAATTTGTGAAATTATGCATCCATGTAGGATATGATCCTCAACAATTCTAATTACCATCTAGCAAATTAAAACTTATAACATCTTAAAGACGTTAAGCACATTAATTGACTCATATTATAATGAAATAACTACACAAAGATATCCTAGGTCATGACTATTTTAATGTTTAAAAAGGATGAGGAAAAAAGGGTTAACAACATGCTCTGAATCAGAATAAATAATTTTTGCATGGGAATAAGGTTTTTCATACTTAAAAGTACATGATATTATATTCTTGCTTTTCTAGAATAAAAAATAAGGCAAAACCTCAAAGTTGTTTCAGAATAGTCGAACGCAACAAATTGCGATAAACCGTGATTCACCTATAGATTCGTATTGTTTTTGTGTGAATCGAGAAGTGAATCGTGCCAATTCATATAAACCTTGATTCACCAATAGACTCGTATCGTTTTTGCGTGAATCGCGAAACAAATCATGCATTTTTTTTAATTTGATAAGTATGAATAGTGGGATTAAACAACTATTAGATTGTTAACCACCAACTCATCTAAAAGCTTAAGCTGTTGAAGAGAATGGCAACTTTATTGCCTGGCTCTCCTCTATAAGTGGGCTAAACACGTGTAAATTTTAATCATTCGGTAGGCGGTGAGATTCAAACCCAGGATCTATTGCCTGCTCTGATAATATATTAGATTATCAATCACTAACTCATTTAAAAGCTTAAGTTTTTAGAGAGAGGGCCAACTTTATTATTTGTATTCTCAACAACAGCGATGCATGTACCAGAAACTCAACTTTTTAAGGAAACATGCCATGTCTCCTTAAAACGGTTGATTGATTTTCCAATATTATCCCTCATTTCCTACCTTTTAAACTACTTTTAATCATTTATGAGGGTTAGTATGTGGAAATTTAAATGGTTATTGGTTTTGACTTTTCACAGAGGACAAAACATTACTGGACAAGCAATACTGGATGGAGGGAATAGTCAAGTGCAACAATAGACAGAACTCAAAGAGTAAGCTTAAGGATTATGCACAAATGATTAATGAAGTTAGTGCAACCAGTGACATTTAAGAAACCAATTACCTTCAGCAAGTGGTTCTCATATTCATCAACTGAATCGCTGACTTCATTAACATGAGCTCGCTCATCAATATCCTGTAATCCTACAGCAAAAGCTGCAGCCCGACTTTTACCCATCTCCTGCACAACCCTTGCTGCTGCATGAAGCACAGGCCTAGAGTAGCTACGGAATGAGGCCTCTAACCTGAAGCAGAATCAGGTGTTTCGAAATAATGTTCAGATTGATCATCTACTATATCACAAGAAAAACTGACTTAAAACAGCAGTCCCATTTTCTTCAAAGCACACTACCCTAAGAAGCATAGACACAGACAGGGATACACATAGAGACATAGAAGCATAAAATTTCCAGAACATCAGACTACGGATACGACGGAGGTACAGCAAATAAAACGTTTTAAAATAAGTACATTATGTAAAATATGTGGGGCTATTATGTCCACAAACCACAAATACAAATGAAAGTTCACACAAGCTTAGTTACTAGAAGATCCAGGAGTAGCTAGCAAAAGCTAATCGAGGCTGAAATCTGCTATCGGTACAAAATCTAGGACATTTGAAAACTGTAGACGAGAGAGAGAGAGAGAGAGAGAGAGAGAGAGAGAGAGAGAGAGTCAAAAGGTTTGAAGTCACAGACTAGAAGACAATCGTGAACTAAAGGCTTCGATCATCTTGTCCCACAAAACTCTTTCGATTTTACAAATTCTACCTTTAAGTTTTCTGACAATACCATTTTTTTACCCCCTAAAATGCTTTGTCAAATTCAAAACTTATGTCACGGTGTTTCCCTTGCCGCATCCAAACTAAAAGACATATGACACGGATGTGTCCGATCTCAGTAGCACGGGGCAGGAGCTGGTGCAAGGGCGGAGGCACCTAGAAGCTCCTAAGGTTGGCAGCACCTAAGGAGCGTATATATAGATGATAAAGATGTAAGTATACAAAATATCTTCAAATACTTAACCATTGCAGTAAAAGTGATGCTTAAACTCCGTTTGTTTGGGCGTAAAATATTTTTTGGTAAAATGTTTTACTTATTTCCGGTATTTGGTTGTGTAAAAAATGAGAAAAATATTTTACATGTAAAACATTTTCCATTAATTGAATGAAAATGACTTGCACTTAAATATTCCGTAAGTTATTTTTCAAAATGAATCCGCTGCCTTCTACTGCAATTTTCACTGCTCAGTTTCCTCTATCGTCAATCCTAACCCACATTCAATTACAATATTCTCAGATCTCTCCACCGTTTAAGCCCCCCTCCATCTCTCTACACTATTTTGTCGATTTCTGAAAATATTTTCAAGTGTCAACCAAACAGCAGAAAATAAAAGTTTTAAGTTTGTTTTCTAGAAAAATATTTTACACGGAAAATATTTTACATTATAAAACATTTTACATCGAAACAAATAGAGCCTTAATAAGAATTTTCCCGATCTTGAAGGATAATTATTGGAAGTTGGATACTTTTAATTTGCAAAACTTCTTGATATAATTTTCATATTCTTATCTCCACAATGGACAACTCAAAGTAAGAGAATGCTGAGCAACAAAAAAAAAACCTCAAAGTAAGAGAATTAAGCTCCCGTCTTAGTTAGGAGCAAGCTCCCATGTCGGGAGCACCGATTCAAGCTCCCGTCTTGGAAGCGCATTTTAGAAGGATCCTGCTACTAAGGTTCAGATTTAACTAGATTAAACGGACACCAAGCATTAAGTGTCCCATACAAAAGACGACAAGATAGGCATGTCGGTGACTCGGTGCTTCATAGTCACCCAAGACGTGACTTCTGATTGATTTCTCTTTCAGATCGGAAACAAACAATACAATAACTCATGTAATAGGAGAAAAAAGCTTCTAAATTAAGAGCTACTTGAACCTTCTCATTACAAGTTTGAAAAGTGGTTGTGGACGCCTTGTTTTTGGAGATTTCTCTTTAGCAGCCTTTGGAGGAAGTGAATCTTTTGAGTCATCATCTGCTCCCTTTGACGACACAGACGGTGCTTCTGGAAGCTTAAGGATTTCCCTGGTTACCCGATACCACCCACCAGCTCTTTCCTCAGTCCTAAAGAGAACAAAGAGTAAGACTATGCACAAGTTTAAACAGACGTGTATGCAAAGGAGGCCGAAATCAATGAAGTAAAATTTCTCAATTGCATGCACTTCTGCTTTTAAAAAAAAAAGGATCAGACCCGTTAAATGTCAAGGAAAACTCTAACTATAAGTGCAAAGAAAATACCTCTCAGCGTTATCAGATTTTCCCAACACACAAAGGATTGCCTCAAAAACAAACTCTTTCACTGGGATCCAGGAGAAGTTGATAGAGTACAGAATTAAACTGAGACTTAATGTCAGGCCTTTCTGCAGACACAAAGTAAAGACTCTGTTGAGTCTATGTTCATTCGAAGATACACGGAGCGATTAAACGAAATTCAAACACAATTACCATCTAAGGATCGAGCCCTAGATATTGCATGGCACAACCGGGCGAGTGCAACTCTAGCTAGAACATCATGCAAGTGGAGAACATCCTGCAAAGCTCCTGTTTCACATCAACACCTAAGCAACTAAATACAGGACTAGCAATGCTGGTAACACAAGAAACTAACTACAAACAGAAACGAATAATTTTCCAAAACAGCAATGAAAAAAAGATTGAATCATAGAAGGAACTATGGAATTAGTAAAGAAGGATACAACAAGATTTGTAAAACCAAGCTTAATCATGTGTCCCTATAAATTGGGTCAGCTAAATAGAAGGCCCAATGTTAATATGTTTTGCGGTCTAAATTCAACAGAAAAGTCAACTCACGAGAGCCTTAATTCAACTACTTGAGGTCAGCTACACATTCTACATTAATGAGTTTAAGATAGTCATTAAACAGTTCATCGATTCTCTCATACATAGCCTCAACCAAACCAAACCAAACTGAGCCTTGTGTCCCAATCAATTGGGGTCGGCTAAATACATAGCCTCAACCCATTTTCATTTTTGCCGCTGCTCCTGTTAGACTTGTGACTCAAATATAATAACCTCCAGCATGGTTCATTAGTGCATCCAAGTTCCGGTAACCGAACCATCTTAGAAAACTATCCTCAACTTACCCTCAATATGTGTTCTAACCTCACAAAACGGCAGTTATTTTAATCTCTTAGCATTTATTGTACTCGTGAGCACTAATCTCTCTATCGTAATGCAACTTAACTGATTAGCCAAAACAGTAATCTCTCTCTATAAAACATTTTAGATGATAAAGTCCAAAATCCTATACAATCTCTTCCAAACATTTCAGTGAACCTGGCTTAAAACTTTAGGATTGCACGGTATTGCTTCTTCACTTCATCCATCTGGTTCAACCTCTAAAGACAATTATTTTCCTAAAGGAAACCTCCATTCTGGTTAACTAATGAATCTCCCATGCACAAGTACATGGGTACCTGATTGCGGTCCTCTTTTTCCATCCAACAACAGCGGCCTAAATTTAGTTTTGCCCGATCATAGAAACACAAGAGCCTACTCGGTGGTAATTTCATGCTTAGTGCCCCAAATCCATGACCTTCATGGACATTCGATCCATATACTCCAAAAGTGGGCTAATTTGAACATTTCTCAAGAAAACTCAAGTCTAATCACCTTCTCTCGTGGAAACACTGAAAAAAAGAATACTGAAATTTCACCTCTTATCTCCACCACTAACATTGCACTTCTAATCCTTATGCTATAGCCCTTCACATCATTTAACCATACCTGCAATAGTGGAATCTGGATTGCCCAGTTTAATTATAGCCTTGTTAAGATCTTTGGTGGTTCAACACTGTAGGTTACAGATGATCCATCTTCTCATATCCAAATCTGTACGCACTATCATCCCATGTATGACCATAGCACCCACCATACCTCCTACACTTGCTATCATGGTAGGTTGGGTGAGTGATTGCTACACTCTGTCATCCAATTGCTACTGCACTACACCCCTGGTAACTATACTGCCGATTGCGATAGCACCATTTAACAAGTTACAAGAGCAAGAACCGTCATAGATAATTCCTTTTGTCGCCTCTACTGCACTACACTCTGCAGATAGCGATAGCACAATCTAACAAGTTACAAGAGGAAAAACCATCTTAAATAACTCCTTTTATCACCTCGCAGAGTCGCAGGAGAAATTAAAGTGCCCCTTAACCCCTGGATTCCTGGACAATACAACTGGATTTTCATGTAAACGTCATCTATAAAGAGGTGGTTTGCTTATTTTTTACCACTTTGTTTATCATTTATAATCCCCCTATTTTAAAAGTTCCACAATTTAGTTGGCGAGAAAAAATCTTTGATACCCAAGTAGCAAAAAACAGAAAAAGGAAAAAGAGTTCAAATATTTCGTTATACCTTCTCTATCTCCCACCAGGCTCTATTCCCCATCTTCCAAAATACTTATACTAATATTGCTATATCGTATATGGTTAGGGCATTCCTTAGCTTCAATTTAAAGCTCGAATATCTAGTAAACAATTCTGGGACGAGTAAAACATCTACCAGTCCATCAACATGTGTTCGTCTACTTTTAAAGGTAACCAACTACTCCCTGTCATCAAAGTATCAGTCCAAAACTTCTCCTCCCCTCTCACTGAGCCTATGTTACAAAGACATTGGAATGTGCATCGGTTACACTCCTCGGTCCATCAAGACAATCGAAATTACAAGAGTTTATAACCTCGGACTAGGTTGGAGGAATTTAAAACCTTGATGTTACTTTTCGCGCACATATTCCCATTAAAGTGCATAGACAAAACACTTACAACAGCAGCAAAATGCAAATGCAATTCAAATAAGGGGAAAAAAATTAGAAAAACAAACAGGGATGAGTACGTTCATGAATCATGACCAATTCCAGCAACATATTAACAAGCAACAAAAGCAAATGACAATAACAATAACAATTAAAATGAGAGCTAAGTATCAACCGTACCTCCAGGTTGTGCATGCTTTCCTGGATGGAAGAAAAAAAAAGTTACACATGAGAAAATGAAAAATTTATTGCATCATTGCAAGAACTATCAAAATACAACACAGAAACACAGGTTCACAATTGTTAAGTATTTACAGCCATTGAGTTTCCTTTGGCAAGTGAGAACCTGATTATCCTCCAATAACTATTCATTCAACATTATGTCTAGGCATCTGATTTCAAACTCATAATAATTTGAATCTGAGCAGCATGTAAACGATACAATGTTGTTCTGCAATTACTGGTACCAGTATTGTCAAAGTCATTATGTATCCTACCATTCGCATTGTATTGGCAGAAAATATTTATGCACACCTATTCCAGGTAGTTCTGGCATAGGAAATGCACGATACGATTCGGTATCCTGCAGTCTATTAGGCTAAATGCCGAGTTCCCAATCATGATTAAGGCTTTTTCTGCAGCAATCAAAGAGCTCCTAAAATCCCCATCAAGATGGGGCATTTTTTGAAGCAATCAGAATCATCTTCGCTTGAGCTCAAGGCCATTTTCTCCCAATCGAAGAACTTTTTCCTGATTTTTCCTTTTGCCGACAGTGACCCACCAATCCACTTCGGGGATAACATGGGTAGATTCAAAACAGTGACAATGGACAAAGATTTCTTTGTCTGTAGATTCAAAACAGTTGCTTTGGAAATTCAGAATGTATTTGGATTGTAAATGCCTACTTTTGTTGGAACAAGTAATATGGTTAAAGACTTAAATTTTGTATGCTCATATGCAACACATTTAGCATTTCATATTCGACATAACCAGTTCTCAAGTTCAGATTTAACTTTGTTGACACATCTTACTATATCCTGTACATATCCGATGAGATACATAAAATGAGAGAAACGATACAGGATACTACGTATCCCGATTTGACAGCACTTACTGATACAGACTAAATTTGGACCCTTGGAGAACAAACTCTGAAATAAATTGAAGCATAAAATTTGCACGAATCCTTCGTTCATGCATAAAAAAGACGATGTGACAACAAGATGAAATCAACCTAAAGCTTAGAAAGGTGGAACCATAACTAACAGAAAAAAACTAAGCAACTCTTAAGGATGCAAGTATGTAACCAAGAATATGTGCAAGTATGCCCGTAAATCAATCACGTTCAACTAAGCAAAGACCTTTTGAAAGTGGAAGAGCTTAAAATTTACATCAATTGGTCTTGTTATCGATATAATACACGATTACAACAACAAAGAGGTGAGTTGAAGTTACCTAATGCCATTGCGACCGCATAAGGGTCTTTTGTGGCTAACTCAGACAGAATTTCCAGAGCGTGCCTCACAGCAACTGGATCAGCAAAGGAAACTCTGCAGTCGTCGATAAAGTAGGATGAGAATTGTCCCAATAGTATAAGGTATTAGGAGATGGGACCAACAATATGTATCAAGCTATCTGACAGTGAAACACATTCCCTCACATGCGCTACAAGGTTGCATGTAAACAGGCACAAGAAGCAGACTACAAACGGGGAAGAATAATGCAAGCGGGGAACAATTTTAACAGAAGGAATAGAAACCAAGACCTCTTAAAAGCAAAAGCCTTTATGTGGCATCAAATCACCAATTATTCCAAAATCTTATGCAAGGATGGCGCCAGGGAGGACAAGTGGTGGCGGCTGCCCCAACAAGGATTTTAAATAATGCAATTATTATACGTAAAAACAATATTTATCCCCAATTGTATAGACCCGCCACCACTAGATTTTTTTTCCCTTATTGGTTGTTATATAAAAAGTCCTTAATCCTCTATTTTTTTAAGAGAATGGAGACCCAAAAAAGTATTCCAAAACAAAATTCAATGGGCCAAAGTGAAATTATAACAAATGAGGTCTAAATTAAGGGGGGAAAACTTGACACTTCGCTTGTTTGCAAAGCACTCTTCAAGAAAAGACAAAAAGGAAAGGAAAAAAAAAACCTAAAACAAATCTAAAGGTGTGCACACTCCAACGCACAGCAGTGCTCGTGTCGTATTGAGTGGCGGCCTCACGTCAAGACTTCCGAACAATTAAGAAATCATTTATCGTTTGGCGTTTTGTGGATTTCTCAAACTCCATTGGGAAAAGGTTAGCCTTTCTCAATTTTTCAATATTTAATTGAAGTTAGAGAAATTATTGAATGATTTGAATCTCTTGTTGAGTTTGTCTTGAGCAATAGATGATATTTGCACTATATGAAAATAATGTAAGAGTATATTGATTTGCGTAAATTAACTAATAAAGTAGGCAACCATGGTCAAGAAAACAATTAACTCATTCTTTAAGAAAAGATGTCCTCGAAGTGTTGAACACAATACAAATGCAAAACCTTCACAAAGCGCAATAGGAACTTCGACAATTGAACCTGAAACTCGTCCTCTTAAAAGTCCTAGAGTTGAATTGAAAGCATTTGATCCATCTACGTGCATATGACAAACATCATTTAGGGGTCGTTCCAGTTTTTGTTAAAATTTCTTTTTTTTGGTCCAAAAAGAAAGCTGGTTCCAGATATCTGGACCTTCCTTTTCTTCAAAAATGGAAGACCGAAACGACGTCGTTTTGGTCTCCAAACCCCACAGCCTCTCAAGTAAAATGACAATACTGCCCTTGCCCCATTTTTATCCCTTAGGGCTTCCACTGTACGGCAGAACACCTCCTCATCTCATCTCCGCAGCCCTCCTTCTTCTCCTTTTCCAGAAGTCGCCGTCCCTCTCCCATAAACTTCTTGTGCTGAATATACCAACACTTCTCATCCCAAAGGTAATTCCGTAAATTCAATTGGATCCCTCTTCGAAGTTGCTTGAGAAGTTGCTTTCAGTGGTCGTCTTCTAATTCTTTCGTTCTTGATTCCCCACGTAGATCTCCACAGCGACGGGAAGAAGACGAAGAAATTAAAGCAGGCAGCCAAAACGCCTAGTTCTCGGAAAGGGTCTGGTCTTTCTTCGAACCGTTTACGTACCTCTCGATCCACATATTTCTGCTCACTTTTGTTTCCGTGTGTGTGTTTTTGTGTGTTTGGTTGCTGAGAAAATGCAAAGGTGAAAGAAAAATTAGCTCATCTTTTTGTCTCAGCCTCATCTTTCTGGGTAACCAAATAGATGTTTCTGTTGGTTTGTTTTTGTATTCTTTTTCTGGGTCTGCAAACATCATCTTCATTTCTTTTGAACATTAGCTTCTTTTGATTTTTTTCAACAGATGTTGAGAGAGAGTCTGGGTCTGCTGCATCAAAGAAGAGGAAAAGAAGAAGGAGGGCGTCTGGGGAATTTGAGTTGGTAGAAGGGGTAATATGGTCATTTCAACATGGCTCTTTTAAAAAAAGAACAACTTTTCAGAGAAAGTGGAATGAGATTTCATTTATTGTACTGTTCATGACTACAAAAATAACTTTTGAAAACAGAAGGGAATCTGGAACAGCCCCTTGGTTTTTCTCATGTTATTTTAATTTTTTCTAGAGTCTTTTGACATTTTGCCACTGCTATAAAATCCTCGCTCCATCCCTGATCTTATGTTAATGGTCCAACAATCTATAACCATGGTTTTTTTACTTATCAAAAAATGTACATATCAACCTACACAATACCAACCAAAAAGACATGCACCAAATGAAAAGGCGGCCAATTCTAAGAGAAAATTACACTTCTACCACTAGAAGTAGGGTTTCAGCTTGTTCCTCTTTTTCCTAGAATAAGAGTGACACGTGTCCCATCCCAACTGATAGTAATAGAAACTTGCACCTCCTACGGCCAAGCCAGCAGGATGCCATAGGGGAAAAAAGATTGACCGCCTAGAGAGTGACAACCTTCCTCTAACCCGCTGCTTCTCTCATACAATACCAGCGGCGAGAGCGCCTTGTTGACTATGAAAACTACCAAGAATAACCAACGAAAAATAATGAAAAGAGCAAACGGCTCTGGAATTATTACTAAACCAAAAGCACCAATCTATACCTCAAGCAACTACCATCCATGTTCATGAACTAGTGAATTCCGAACAAAAAATACTAGGTTTGGTTAAAAAAAAGTGAATAACGATACAAAACTACTCCAAAATCAGCTAAACTAAAGGTAACAACCAGGCCTCATATATATTCTGAAAGTATATGCAAAATCTCAGCCTTGTTTTTGCTACGTTCGAAATCTATTCCCAGCACATGTTTGAATGTTGTTTATCAAATAAAATACTCATTGCCTCCATATCTCCTTCATTTCGTAGTGGAAGTGATTTCCAAGAATTCAAAACATCTTTTTGAAGGTTAACAAAAATGGCCTATTATCCTGACCTAAAGTAGCTGAGGACAAGTTTTCAAAACTGTCAATCAAAAGAGTTCTATATGCCTTCAAAAACTGAAAACCTAAGAAGCATGGAATCTCACCCCATTTGGAATAATGACCCCGCCAACCCACGCAATCAAACACACTCCCATAACAAGTTTGGCTGACAATCAAAGATGTCGGATACCCAAACCACCTAACCTTATTGCACAAGGAAACCAATTCCAATCAACTCAATGGATCTCAATCTATTCTTAAAAAGCACTCAGCAGAAATCCCGTTGGAGACCATTGGTTGCAGAATTCTCCTAGTGGGGTAACAACAGCACTTCGCTCTAGCACTTCAAAGTAAGAACCTCACAAGAACAATAAGTGGGAACCCATTCCCAATTGAGATGGAACCTCTCAGGTATGTGAATCCCAAGAAACAAAAAGAGAGCAGCCAAGAGAAAATTGAAGAAACCTAAGATAGTATAAAAGAATTAACTTATACTTCAACTAGCACTCAATATTTCCACAATACTTATCTATACCTACAAAATTGAAACAAACACCTATTTCCAACATTAGCTCATGTCATAACACGCATTCCATCTAAAATAGCAATATTTTGTGTTTTATACAATACATATGCGCTCCCATAGATGCACCCAACCTTAGAATCTTTCCATAGACTCTCGCACCCATTCCCGCTTTGTGAA
Organism: Rhododendron mucronatum var. ripense; assembly: GCA_019656295.1. NCBI lineage: Eukaryota > Viridiplantae > Streptophyta > Magnoliopsida > Ericales > Ericaceae > Rhododendron > Rhododendron mucronatum. The sequence continues at coordinate 1,105,184 of BPLT01000190.1, forward strand.
ACTAAGCTCCAATGTCTCTTCCACAAATACAAGGATGATAAAAATGGCATCGAGTATGTATATAAAGCTATAAGATCACTGTTAAAGCCCATTCCAAGCAGCAAGGTAGCTTTACATAACAAATGATAAAGTAACCAATGGTCTAAACTATATGTGATTAAGATGATAATCAAGACCATTCGTTTATACTATCTGTCTATGACCAATGAAGGAATTGGCACCAGAAGCTACATACAACAAACTTGCCGCGTGACAGATTAGAAAAATGTTTCACTGAAGGCTAAATGGTAGAAACTAACCCCTGTATAGCACGATGGAGAAATGCCGGATTCCCAGGATCCAGAGGAAGTCTTCTCAAAGCGCTGAGAGCAGCATATTGCAAATTACTTCGGATGATGAACTGATAATTCATAATTGCACCAAGAGAAAGACAATTAGTTTGGACAACATATCTGTCTCCTATGGTATCCACATCTTATATCCGTATACAAGCTTCATAGCCTTTGACAATTGCATTGTCGCCATTGAGCATCGATATTTACTTTTGTAGTTAACCATTTAATGTCAATAATTTCTATAAAAAAAACATCAACCACCAAAGAGAGATCAAATTTTTGAAACCAATCAGACTTTATAAAGACGTTAATGAAAATAGGTTTAAAAGAGCAGTAAAAGAAAATGAGGACGAGAAGTCCATCAAAGAAAATACACCACCTTAGAAAAAAGCAAACACAAAACCAAACCTATAACTAACTACACCTCACACACCGCATTGCAATTCCTGGCGATACAACATCCAAACGAAAGACAAATAACCCACTTTATCCCATAAAGAAGCAACATCATCGAACTTAACCAAAACTCTAACCCAATAAGCCAACGATTGAGAAAATAATGCTACACTATGAAACTTTCGCCTTCATGTTGCTTCCAAAACCTATAATGAAGAGGTTGGGTGCTAGAAGTCAGAGCCACCCAACGAATATACACTATTTGAAGAAGTTGGTTATACGAAGACAAAGACAAAGGACAGAAGAAGAATAACTGATTCAAAAATTCCTCCTTTTTCCTAAAAATGACACGCAAGTGGGGGGACAAAGATTGTGACAAGGTCTCATCATTTCGAAAATCTCAACAGTGATCATACAAAGAATGTGCACTTTGAGAGGCACTTCTACTTTCCACACCTTGTTATGATAAAGAAAAGGATGACCACTTCAGTAATCTCAAGAAAAGAGTTGCAAGATCTAAACTAAATCCTAAAGGGCCTAAACCCAAGGACTTAAGCAACCCACCCTTTTCTCACAAACATAAAGATTTCAGTAAAAATCATCAAGAGTGGCATTGCCCAGGAAGGCCATTCATTATCGTCGCACACAAAGATGATTTTATCCATACAAAGTCATTAACCTTAAGCCATAAAACTCTCTCAAGAACTCTGAGATGGATAACAGATTCCCAGAAGAGAAAAATCATCCGCAGGCATTTATATCATGAACAACTCTGATGTGATTTACTTGACAGAAGCTTAAACCTTTCATGTAGACTCCGCAATACGCAAACACTTCACATCTACATAATCACACATGAGAGCAGTCATCCTAGCAGGTGACATTTTGACATTTCCACATCTCACCAAAGGTATAAGAGAGAACTCTTAACATAGCAGTAGATATCAAGTACTATCAGAAAGGCATTGACCACATACCATATTTTCACTAAAAGATGCTGATCTAAATGCATACATTGAAGCAAATCTATATGCTGAAAGATGTACAATCAATAGCGAGATAGAGAAAATAAAGGAACAGTTGTCTCAAAAACAGAATCCCACGCTAATTTTTCTAAAACAAAATAGTATCAACTGAAAAATCTGATAATTCATACATCACGATTGTAACAACGAGAATAGTGTTAAAACACAAATGGTTGACAATCGTCTGATAACATTACCTCCTTGTCACCGCCTTTGGTCCCAAATATGCCTTTCTTACGTTTCTGAGGTTCGTCCGCAACCTGCAAAACAAATACACAATGTTCTAAATAAAAGGCTCCAAATCATATACCCATTGGCCAGTCTCAAAACAACACAGAAAGTCCTTCTATACTAGTAAACAGGAAATAATATGAACATGCAATGCTCATTTGTTTTGCGTTGTAAGCTGGAGGAGATCTCACTATCATTTTACTCTCTGGGTTACTAAAGAATAAGCAGCAGAAGAAAAATGAGGGCCATGAGCCCACAGTAGATTGTAACAGAGAATTAATGTATGAACATGTCTCCTCAGTTCCCCAAAGCCGTTCACATGAATCATATCACACACAGAAGAGAAGAGGAATACACTTCCCTCCCCAACCCCCCCCCCCCCCCCCACCCAAACCAAACCAAACCGAGCCTTAAGTCCCAATACTTGGGGTCGGCTACTGATTAGAGGGGAAAAAACACCAATTGTTAACCAAATATCTTGCTTTTGCCCACCACTGCTGTCTGAAAAAGCACACCCAAGAGACTGAACTTCTCAGAATCGCTCCAAGGAAATACTTAAGGCTTATCCCAGTTCATCACAACTATCAAGCATGCAAATCTTGTTTACTAGTGCTGCACCATTTTGGCTTTCTGCGAAGGTTTCAAGGTCAGAAAAAAAAAAAAAAAGGAAGAATACACAATTCCACAATGCTAAGTTCAGCTCCAGTATTTTTTTTTTTTCCATGAAAATATTGTTTTACTACTGCTTGACCATTTTAGCTTCTTTAATAATGACACCAAAAAAAATCCTGAACTTCTGATTCCAACCCTTAAATTTCTGTATGCGCCTCTAGTCAACTCAACCTCCTAATTTACTATCATATAAAAATCAACAAAAACAGAGAACCGAGGTCTAATTCAAAACCCAACCTCGTCATCCATAGTTGACGAATGGCAAATTGAAAACTCCTAATGTCCCTTCAGACCCTACGTCCAGGCATCCTACCTTTTTAGCAAGTGTTCTACTCCTAAAGAAGACCTTGCAGGTACAAATAGTCCAAGTAGACACACTGGCTTATAGGGGGGATAAACTACCTTGCCTTCAAGAAAGTGCCAACAACAATTGGAAATTCCATTCTCATAAGTCAACTTTTACTATTTCATCAGTGCCCCAAAGTGGAGAAGAATAATGCTGTAAAGCTGTAGCAGTAACCTATAAAATGACCCAAAGCACCATTCCATGATACCCCTAGCCAACCCCAAAAATACAGACACAGAAAGGTATTCAAGAAACTGATTGCCTAACAATTGAAAAAATGCAATCCACTGCTTGATGCCAATGAAATTGTGAAGGTTGGCGCAGGACAAACCTTGTCGAGAAGGCCAAACACAATTTCATACAACCTGGACAAGATTTCAGAGTTGCTTGAAGGAGCATATGTAAGAGCTTTCAGTGCTTGTATCCTTCGTGCATGAACTTCAAAGGAAAAAGAAATAAGTAAGCATTGTACTCGGCAGCCTCTGTAATGAGTTACACAAAAAAGCCAAACACGAACAGTTATCAATGCACAGTAATGCAGGAAAAAACACATCACACAGAGTTTTTTCCCTTTCAACAAATTCAAGAGATGCAAATAAAATCATATCCACAACTCTAGCTGCAGATGCTTTTCCATTGCACCAGTAGAATGGCATTTTAAAAGACGACCTGAGCCCAAAAGTGGTAAGGAAAAGCTCGCTTGATGAATATAGCAACCAAAGAGTCTCATCCACTATGTAATTTCAACAAATGATATGTAGCTAAAGTTCTGAACCAAGTCATACATCATTGCCGGTTTTTCTCATGAAACCTCAATTGCAAGGAGAGAATCTCTAATGCAAGACACAAATTGTTTCTAACAAAGACAAGAACAAAGAGGCATTCTCATCAGGTAGGGAAAACGTGGCTGCATTTAGCCAACCAAATAACCGACTAGAGTAAAATCAAAACTCCCACATCCAATACCAGTATTTCCCAGTTTCCAGTTCAGGACTTCTACCACAAACAATAACAACATATTACAACGGCACAAAACAGCAAAAACAACAACAGGTGACAAATTAAGGCCCCACACCTTTGGCCGCAATCTCCAATAAACAGGCTCAAGTTTGAGTTTCCTTACATTACCACTCCACAAAGAGAATTAAAACTATCATCAAAACTCCTTAAGAGTGGCATATTGTAAAAACCAGGTTTTTGACATAAGTAACAAGATCAACAAAGAGATCAAACAATTCAGCTCTGTAGTAGTCTTATGGCCATTTGTAAATACGGAATGGAGAATAGCAAATTTTGAACAGACAAGCAGTAGTTTATAGTTAACATATGAAGTAGACTAATCTTTGAGGGTTTTTTTACCTTAAATGCTATGAGCTAGCAGACTATTTTCGGACAGAAAAATTCCTCTTCCCGTCAGTAGTTCTCTGATAACCTGGCTAGCCTAGGCATGCCTATACCTATCCCCTTCACATGGACAACCTTCACTGGCTATATACTGACAAGAATGTATCTCAAACCCTTAGCTACATCTCGGTGAACTTATGTCTACGGTTCTCCTCTATTCCATTGTTTATTGTTCATGTCTCTCCAGTGTCTTCGCCTAAACCGAAAGATCTGAAACTAAGCCCTCCAATCCTCAAAATCATTAATCACAATTCCTGTGGCTCTGGAATTTCATATTTCAGCAATGACATTTCGTCACAGTCTACATGTCTCCCTATTCAAGCACTGCTCTACGCAAGTAATTGCCACAAAAAGTATTGTTGCTCTGATTTACAAGAAATGTACAAAACCCCACACCTAAAATCCAACTACGATGCACCTATCATTTGGCCTAAACTTCCTGCCTGCAGAGTTTCCTGGTACAGCAGCTAGGGTATTAGAGCTAGTGTAAGATTGTTCCCGCATTGATCCTACATTAAAGAACAAGATTCCTGATGAACGAGATTCCATCGCGAATTTAGGAACAAGATTCCTACATTAAAGAAAAACAAATAATTTTAGTTTAATCTAGGTGAAAAGTAAAAATATTTTGACTATGCATGTCTTTTTGGATCTACTTAAACAGAATCACAAGTAAGAAGTTTGTAAATTCCTTCCATTTCCCTTCTGCAATATTTTTACTTTTCACCTAAATTAAGCTAAAATTATTTGTTTTTCTTTCATGCAGGAATATCGTTCCTAAATTTGTGATGGAATATTCGTCTACTATGCTATTCGTGATGGAAAATTCGTCTACTTCTGAATTTTATTTTCCGTGATTCGTCTACGATGCTGTGTTTTTTTGTTTTTCTTAACCAGCTATGTTGCTTTGGTATTGCACATCTAGAGATCTACCTCATAGTAGCACAAAGAGAGTGGGAATGGAGACGGGGGCAGGGAGCGGAGGCACCTAGAAGCTGCTAAGGTTGGGAGCGTATATAGATTATATCTATTTTAGCATGTATATAAAATATCTTTAAATACTTAACCATTGAAGGAAAAGTGATACTTATTGAGAATTTTCGCAATCTTAGAAGTTAGATATTTTCAATGCAAAACTTGTTGACTAATATAATTTTCCGATTCTTATTTCCACAATGGCATAACTCCCTTAAAAGTAAGAGAATAAATGTCGCAACGGCCCGATAAGCTCCCATCTTAGTTAGGAGCGAGCTCCCGTATTGAGGGGAGCGAGCCCCCGTATTGAGGGGAGAGAGCTTCCTTCAAGTTCCCATCTTGGGAGTGCCCATTCAAGCTCCCATCTTGGGCGTGCCGATTCAAGCTCCCATCTTGAGAGCGCACCCATTTTAGAAGGATTCTGCTACTAAGATCTATCTGCCTAAGTTTTACGAAGCACTTATCCTCCCTTTTTAGTCTCCTTTCCATCATTTGCCCTATTACTGTCAAAAGGGGTAGGGATGTATTTACAAAGCCACCAATTCCAATATGAACAAAACAAACTGAAATTTGGGGGCTGAACAATAATTTTGTGGTAACGTCCAACTAGTTGTGCTCAGCCATTTATAAGGGGCATTTTGGCAGGCAATCTAAAATTTATCCAAGCATACTCGCAAACATCTTACGAGTAAATATGAAAGCAATTGTCTTAAAGTTCCAGTGCCGGCAATAAATAGGTAAGCAGGAGAAAAACAAATTAGAATGCAAAAGGCAATAGGAAACGATAGTGAAGCAGTTGAAAATCAAAATTTAAACACACAGAACCTAGGAAATCCGTTTACATTCAACATCTTCAGTTGCAACCTCCGAACTAAGCCGATCCACTATTCGAGGTACCACATCAGCACGGGTCACTCCCCCGACAGCATCAATGTCAGCTAAAGCATCCCAGTTTGGTGTAGGAATCCCACCACCAGGACTTAAACCTTGTGAACCAGTATCTGACAGAATTCTGGCCAAATAATAGTAGACATACCGCAGAACAGTGTTGTCCTCACACTGCTGTCCAAGCTGCAAGATGAAGAGAATTATATAGCTCACGTCAGTTTCTCTCATCACAGAGTAACGTCTTCAAATATTTGACAACTCAAATGCAGTCAGGCCAAGTCCATGATATGTAGCTTTATTTTCCATTCTTCTCTTCGGTGGACTTCTTGTGTTCCAATCTTCTTGATTTTTTCTTCTTTTTAGGGGGGGGGGGGGGGGGGGGGGGGGGGGGGTGGCGGTGTTGGGGTTTCATTATCAATTTTTCATTACATGATCCTACTAGCTGCATGGCTTCCAAATTAATCATGACTCAGAAGTGCTACGTAGCCTACATTGAAAAGACTTCTTATAGATTTACCAGGACTCCTAACTCAGAAATGTCGTTTTGGAACTGAATAATTATAAAACTTTCAACTAAATTTTGAATACATGAGGAATCTAGGCATCAAGAGTTATGTTACATCAGTAAAACCCTCCTTTGGTGGAGGGGTTCAGAATTTTGAAATGTTTGTCAGTCATGATTAGATATATCGTTAACCAAAGTTTCCCATCAAGTACCCAACCAACAATCTGCCTTTTTTTTTTTGTCTTCTCATCTTCTCTTTGTTTCTTGTGGAAAATCAACATTAAAGGGTATAAAATTGATCTAAACCAAACAATGAACTTGAAAAATAGCCCTGTATGAAGAATTTTAGCCAGCTAACTAAAGAAATCATAAGAGTTGAATCTATAGGTTGCAGGTGAAGGAACATTGTACATTTTGTGAAAGCAACATGCTTCATAAATATTTCACTAGAGTGAAGAGCTGTTAAAAACTTTAGGAGAATAGGTTCCTAGAAGTTTTGGTCAGGTAAACTTCATGCTGCAGAAGCAATAGGGAGCTGACCTGCCAACTATAACAATGCTAGGAATTAATCCGCTTAGAGTATTCGACTTCTTTGAGGTGACAGAAAGGTTTAGATATATAACTTTTTGCCTTCAAATGCATCTAGCCATCTACGATGACAAGAAAATGTTATAGAATGCAACTACTTGTTTTATGGTTTTATGAAACATGTAACAAGATCATAATAGCATCTTATCCTTCATCTACCATTAATCTGTTGCATCTTATCCTATCCTTTTCAACTGGAGTATTCTCAAGAACACACATTGCAAAACATCACGGAGTCACATGGTATAAATCGAATGTGGATTCCACAGCTAAAATGAAGGGGAAAAAACAAAGAAAGAGACTTCAATCTCTCAAAGTTTATAGATGAATGTATTGAATATCCGTAAAAGATCAGTATCATGTGCGGTGTTCTAAAACAAGGAATTAATCAGCAATTAATGGCGAATAATTGCTGGCGGGCCGATCCGATTAGGTCCGACTAACGATTAATTGCCGATTACTAATTAATATGCACCGATTAATCCAATTAATCGCTTGAAGGTGGCCAACTACCAAAGAGTGCCTAGCGACTTTTAGAACATTGATCATGTGCACACACCACCACATCGACTTGTGGAAGCTCAACAATGAACCTCAACAGCAAATTGAAAGAAAGAGTTCCGCTACTATAAGCCATAGAAGAGAAATTCATACCATGAGAAGAGAAGGTGCTAATGAAGGGTCCACTGAATTGTACACTGCAAGTTTTGGGAATACATGATGCACTAACTGCTTCTGCGAACTTTTCTACACATGAAATTGAAACAATAATAAGTTTCTTCCAAAAGAAAACTACAGAAAGAAACTGGGGGCACAACAAGAATGCATACTTGATCAGACGAGGCAGCAAGTTCGTGAATGCTCCTGGCAAGTTGTCCATAAGAAACCGGCTGCAAAATCTCAAAAAAGAAAGCACCAAGTTATGTTGTAACAAAAACCATCACAATTATAAGAGAAAATTATAAATACAAAATGTCATGGAATCTTAGGAAGTTGGTGTTTGTTCCACTTGATATCATGGTAAATTTTCGGAAGCAATTCATTTATGCTTTTGAGTTGTGAGATTGGGTGTTTGTTCCACTTGATAGCTTCCAGTGTCTGAAGTTCTACCAATGGCTGCACTATACTACTATATCGTTTTCTCCCCTGGGAATGATTTCTTCATAGTTATGTTTTCTCACTGGTACTTCACGCTCTATTTTCTCACTTAATCTGTTTTCCAGAACGGTGGCGGAACCATTTTGGCTTTGGATTTTCTAATGTTATTTGTGAATTTGGTAAACAGGTAAAGGTATGAGACATCACTCCTAACAAAGACTGGGCCATGGTCAAAATTGATTTTAAGTGAGAGGAAAAGGAGGAGAGAGAGAGAGAGAGAGGGGGGGGAGATCATCATCGGAAGCAAAAACGAGTAAAAGCAGTGCAGCATGTTCCTGCATGCTTGATGTTGTACGGCAGTGGTCATGCGTTGTGCAGCAGTGGTCATTGTTAGCGGCGGCCACTACATCCTACGGAGCTCAGGAAAACAAGGAGAGAGAGGGAGAGAGAGAGAGAGAGAGCGCGCCTTGGCTGCAGCCTATGGACTCGACAATGGCTTCTGCTGATAGAACTCCGGTAACAACATTAGTAGGATGTATTGTTGTTTTTTCAACATGTAATGGCTTGCCTAGAATGATGAAAGACTCGTGAAGTATGTAATGTACAAAGGAAATTTGATAGATTTCTATTGCCTTTTGGAGAGAAAACTACAGCCCAATCTACTTGGGACACATCCACCAGTTTCGGCGAAAATTTTCACTTTGGTTTGAAGTTCAGGGGATGTAAGTATCCAATAATGAAGTACAAGGGGACCAAGGGGTGTAGGTTAAAAATGGTCAAAGTATAAGAGGCATAAGTAAAAATTCTCCTTATTTATAGTTTGAAATTTCTAGATGGCAGAATCATTCTATGCTACAAAATAATGATGCTTTCCGTTATTTAAATCCCACTCCATTGCAGTATGAGTTCTTTACAACCTCCATCATAGAAATGCTATCCCTATGATTTGGATGCAATACTTGGGGAAATTTAAGAGCTCATATATAATGCTTGGGGAAAAAATGTAGGAGTAATTTTAATGGGTTAAATTGACCTCACTTCCCTCCACCGTTGATTTTTCTCCCCTCCCACCTAGCCTATTTTTGTTTTCATTAAGTTGTAAAACTCGCTTCTTGTTATCATGTGTTGACCTCTGGAAATAGAACGGTACGCCCAGGATTTTACCCTAGGAGTCGCAAGCCTATGTCGTTCGGCAATGACCAACACATCTACTAGTATGGTCCGGGGGTTTTCCACGTCATAGGGTGGTATTTTTTCTGACAAAAAAAAAAAAGGGGTGGTACTTTTCTACTCATGCTCTTATTTACCAAAAATACTCATAATTCTCACGGAATTTTGGTGGTCATTCTTCAAGACAACCAGAATGCTAAACTTCGTTGGTAAGAATAAGAACGCAGTGAAAACACGAAAGAAATCCAGTTTTTGTAGCATATCTTCTGTGCACATTTGGAAACTCAAATCATGCAAGCAAGGAGCTGTACAAGTTTCCCAAATTTCACTAGTAGAGTTTCAGGAACAAAAATATGCAACATGTACAAAAATTTCACTGAGGTATCTGTTGAAACTAAAAACATATAAGTGGCAAAAAGCTTCAAATCAAAAACCAATCGGAAATGAACAATGAGTGGAGAGGTCGCCAGCTAAGGCACATATACTAAGTTTCGAAGGTCATAATCAACTTAGATGGGCCAACTTTTAGCACTCCTCGCATGTACGGTCCTGACCATTCAGAGGACATAGGGATCATAATTAGACAAAAAAATGGACTAATAACAGAGAGAGTCTTGTCCAAAGTATCTGAAAGCCCAGCACAAGGTCTCCGAAAGCCCAGCTCAAGGTCTCTGAAAGCCTAGCTTTGATACCATGTTAAAAAGCATCCAAGTAAAAATTACTTGGCAAAGTAGAGAGGCCAAACGGGCTCATATAAACTCTGAAAAATATATGTTACTATCATAGAAGGACAAAATTTCCTAAACTACCTCATAAAACCGCTAACAAGGGAAAAAAACTGTCACCTTAGTTTTCTTCTGCCGCTTTCTACCTCCACATCTCAGATTTCATAAAGCATTGATCTCAACTGATGATTTTTCACTTTCCCTTTTTCACATAATTCGATTTGCACACGCAGTACAGAAATTCAACATTTTTTTTTTTAATACAAAGTGTCCCAGGCCAGCTTGTGCGCACCTCGGGGTATTCCCTACAGCCCCTCCCAAAGCTGTTTCACACGCCTACGCGTGGGGTGAGGTGAGGTGGCCCCAAGTCTTGCTAGCAAGGGGAATCCAACCTGAGATCATAGGAGGAGCAAAAAGTCCCTTGCTAAGATCACCAAGCCAACCCCTTGGGATTGAAATTCAACATCTTAGTTGACTAGAAAATATGTAGTCATAATACATATAAGAACAGAAATAGATGGAATTGAAATAAGTACAGTACCTTTTTCTTTTGTCTCTGGGGCATGATGTTAGTCCGGACGGGATTCAAAGCAGCTTTGGCAGCAGAAATAGTATCGCTCTGGATCTGCATTAGGGTTCCTTTCTTAGCTTTCCGATCCGCCTGCGCCGGTTTCCCAGACCCGGCATAAGGCGGCGGGAATGCGGCCGCCGGAGACACCGAAGGCGGGGGAGGCGCTGCCGCCGTGGCGGGTGGCGCGGGGTCCGAAGTTATCAGATCCATCAGCGTCGTCCCCGAAGAGTCCTGTACCAACACAATTGAACAAATAATAAACCCTAATCCCCAATCACGCTATATTAAGAATTGGGGAAAAAGGATCACAAAAGAGATCTGTATTTGGAATGGGGAAATTACCGCCATGTTTATTTGTCTGTGCTGGTATCCAACGGGGAGTAAAGGTAAATGGTGGCCGTGGCAGAGGCTAGTGGCAGTGGCAGTGGCGGTGGCGGTGGCGGTGGCGGTGGCGGAGGCGGAGGCGGCGATCGAAGTGGAGATTTGGGACCTCCTTTTTACTTCAGGCGAGAGGAGTCGCCGTTCTCTTTCTCCTTCTCTGTAGTAAAAAATAGACTGGCTGGACGTGGCTGTTGCCAAAGAATGGGGAAGGAAGGGTAAACTAGAGTTTTTGGCCGAAATCAATGTTCCGAATACCGTACCGGTCAGGGTACCAGTTTTCCTATTGGTACGGTATGTATCAGTACCAGTCAAATACCGGGTACTGTTTCGAATTAATCGCTATTAGTATTATTTTCCTACTTAAAAGAATTTCTAGTATAATATACACTTTTTTAAATTAAAAAATCCAGTATTTGTCCGGTACCATCCGGTATTTTCCCGGTACCGTCCGGTATTTATCCGGTACCGTCAAGTATTTACCGGTATTGACCGGTACTTAAAGAAAAAAATAATTTAAAATTAGTCCGGTACTGTCCAGTACGACCGTTACGGCTGGTATTTAAGCCAGAACGGAATTGGTGGTATCCCTCCACCTCTCTGCAAGTGCAACAAGAACAGCATGGTCATTTCTGACCGAAGTAAGAGTCTGTATAAACTCCCTGAAAACCTGCTTCATCCACCAACTGCTTCACCCTCGCAGGCAAACTCTGGTACAACGCCAAAGAGCTGCACACACCCCCAATACCGCGGATGTCTCTGTGCCTCGCTCGCTCCTGCATCAGAAACAGAAACAAGCAACAAGAGGACATGTCATCATGCAAGGTTTTCATTTCAAATTCTAGGTAATCAATGCAGCCTGACAACAGATGGTTGGTTCAAGTTATTATGTTTCATGCTTGGCATTTGATGTAAAACTATGGTATCGCCGTTCAAGTCTATTTCAAGAGTCGCTATACATCTTTCAATATTCAAGTATACAATGAATTTGAAATTGAAATTGAGGTTTTAGAAATTTACCTCTAACCAGCTGCTTGAGATATGGGTCTCGGGGTCTCTCAGGACAAGCTCAGAGTTGTACTTTGTCTGCCGCAAAGCCCCGACGGCACAAACAAGTGAAGAACGGGTAGCTCATACCCCTCTGCCGTGAATGGGACAAGCGTCAAGCTCTCCGCCTACGACACCGCCGTCACTCTAGGCCCGTGTACTCTGGCTCCAACTCTCTCCTCGATCTCCGCGTCCCTCAGGACCTCCTCCTCAGCAGCTCTCTCCTTTTTCGGCCCTTGCCACAGCCTTTGAAGCGGCTATCTCTCTCTCGCTCCTCTCAAGCTTCTAAGACAGCAACCCCTATTGCGGGGTTATCCTCCAAAAGTCGAGCGAGTTGTTCGTCGCTTAGGAGCTCTGCGATGTCCTGTTTCGTGATTGGCCTGTGGCCCGAAGACATCGCCGCTGGTCTGAAAAGCACATCTTCCTCTCTGTAAGCAGGCGGAACCTTGCTGCTCTCTCTTTCCTCAGCCGCCACACCTTTTCCCCTCGCCGGATCCCTCGATGGAGTCTCACTCGGCCCGGCATTATCACCATCGGCTCCTCTACTGCCCGTGCCCTCGGAACCACCACCGACTACCACTGAGCCACTCACGGCCATGCTCGGGTCTAATGGCTCAATGACAAGGCCCATGACCCCGACTTCCTCCGTCGTGCGACGATCTGGATCCGTCGCGCAATGCTCACTGTCGCCACCTACCTCCTGCTCATGGCCTTGACCACCATTGCCGCCGCCTGTTACCACTGCACCAGCACTTGCGACAGTCTCCACCGGCTGCTGATCCTCTGTTTCGACCTCTATCGGCCCTCCCTCGTCCTCCGGGCAATTAACTACATCCCCACCGCCTTTGTTGTCATCGTGGTCTGCCATGGGTGTTGATATGCGCGTGGGTTTGTTGATTTCTTGAAAAAATCAAGGGTTTGGGTTGAGATTTGGAGAGTTTGAGAGTTGAGAGGAGTTTTGAATTTTAGAAACCGACTGGAACTATTTCTGTAACGTCCCCGGGAAGAAAAAGAGAAAAAAACAGGTATGGACCGGGTTCGGGCTCTTTCCAGATCCAAGCCCTAACACGCCTCCGTCGTGCGACGAAGTGACTCCGTCGCGCGATGATCCAATTGGGCCTTCAGGCCCAATCTAGCCTTTGGGCAGGCCCCGATCATGTCTCAAAGGCCCATGGTTCATCATTATGGCACCGCAGCAACTTTGATGGTGGTCATGCATTACGTAATCTCCGAAGTCAGAACACTTTCATTTCCTCAACGACGATCCATCCGTCCAGATTCAAATTAGCGATGATCCATCTGTCCAAATTCAAATCAGCGAGGATCCATCCATCCAAATTCAAATCAGCGAGGATCCATCCATCCAAATTCAAATCAGCGACGATCCATCCGTCCAAAATTCAAATCAGCGATGATCCATCCGTCCAAATTCAAATCAACGACAATCCATCCGTCCAAATTCAAATCAGTGACGATCCATTCGTCCAAATCTCTTATTCCCTAGGAAAGTTCGCGTCGACAATTGACCATCTCTCTAATCCTTTGGTGCACGGTATTTGTATATACTTACTTGCACTTCTAATCGGCTTTTAGGTGAATTAGATGGGTGTCTAGAAATCTTTGACGTTACCCGTACTAGCCAATGGTGCTTTGCGTGCCGTCAAAGAGGACTACTGTAGACACCCCAATCTGATTTCCCAATTGTTTTATTTTGTTTTTCAATTCTTATTTCCCGATGATGAATCAAGTCGAAAACAGTCTTGAGAATGAAAATGGCTTGAGCTTGGAGTGTTTGTGGAACCCTTCCTTAGCCCTAAAACCCTTAAATCTGAACCCTGACATCAGGTTTTGACCATTATGCGGTCTATTGGGTCCCTCGTGCGATGCTTCATCTGCCAGGTAGTGGTCAAAGTCAAAGATTTGACTGTTGACCATCGCGGGGCTGGTTGAACACTGGTGCGATGGAGTCACTCCCTCGTGCGATGGTCAACACCTATCATTTTCACCTTTTCCCAGCTGGATTGTGTGATGATCAGGGGCTACAGGCCTGTGTAACCCCGTTTAGTCGACTGAACAGCGTCTTACAAGGCTGCCCTTGCACCACCTCTCCCTCACTCTCCCATCACCTTTTGTACCCTATTTCTCCACCAAACAACTACAACCAGCATTGTCAGTTGGTTGTATTGCCTTGTTTGGCCACCAACCAAGCCCTCTCTCCTTCCTAATATAAATACCCCCCATGGTTCATCTTCCAAAAGGGTTACAAAAAAATTCAAAAGTAAAGGAAGACACACAAGCCCAAATACACTCCATACTTCATGAACTCAAATCACTTCCATACACTCATTTTCCAAGCTACACCACCTTATTCAAGCCATTTTCAAAGCACTCAAGCAAATGTATAATTCCTATTGTTTACTGTTTTGATTCCTGAGGGGGGCTGGTAGGGCCAAGGTTGGTAATCAATACCAGTTCTGACCTTAAGTCAGTAGGGTTAAAAGAACAGTGTGCTAGCACTCCAACGCCGCGACTGACTCACTACATCGCGCGAAGGTCCTAGTCGTCATATGACAATCCTCGTGGGGATTGGATGCTAGTCATTTTCTGTTTCATAATATTGTAGGACACTGTGAAGCATGTTTAAAGTTATCCCACTGTTTTGCATGCAAAAACCAGTTAACTTAGCTTATTTTGCTCATTTACTTGCTTTGGAATGCCCCTGGGTTGCTTCTGAATTTGTCTCAGAGCCCAGGTATACAAGAGCAATCCCTGGAAGTCTAGTCAGAACAATCGCGCAATGCATTCACTCTCTCACGCGATGGTATGGCAATTTCTAGAAACTGCATGTGCATGGGCAACTGGGTCCCCGACCTTTGTTTTAACACCCTCACCGTTTTAAGGGTTGAATCTTATTTTTATTCATTCTGTTTGTAATATTTATTTACTTTCAGTACATATAACCTGCTTGGTTTGTTTCCTGGGTGTGCACTAGTCCGTCCAGAGCCCAGAAGGGAATAAAATTCAATCTGTTGGTGAGACATCAACACTCGCGCGATGGAATGGAAGTGTCGCGCGATGGTCAAACTTGCATGTTCGACTTTCCATGCATGCAAGTTCGCCGTTGTTCACGACAAACTCAAACCAAGGCACTATTTGATATCCAGTTACAGTTTTGGATTTTATCTCATTTATTTTTCAAATAATTCATCCATGCATGCTATCTATCACGTCCTTGTAGACACCCCATTCTGGACTGTCCGGATTAGTCCTTTTATTTTCTTTGTTGACCCGATGATGATGAACGGTCGAGAACAGTTCGAAGTCGATGGAAGGATTTGAGCTTTGAGCGTTGAACCCTCTCCCTTCAAACCGTTTCAAACCCCTTCAAATCCTTCAAATCCAGAGCCAAATAAGCCTCAGCAAAAACCGCACCTTGCTTACGCCATCTCCCTCTTGGCGTGCGCCAGGAAATTGCCACGTGTCGGACATCGACCGTTGACTGAGGACCTGGCGCACGGTATAGTACAGGTGGCGTACGCATGGTCAAGGCCGGTCAAATCACCGCTTTTCTGTCACGTGCTCGAGACTTTGCAGCCGTCTCAGTACGGTGCAGGGCCTCCTGATCATTGCTTTCTGCAGGGACGTTCCCCTCTCTCTCCTACATTACCCATCAACTAGTCCCATGCATTTAATGCATGGGACTCCTCCCTCTAACCTAACCAAACCCCTAACCCCAGCCTGATCACCCCTGGACTCAGCCCCTCTCCTCTATAAATGCAAGCCCTTGCATTCATTTGCAAGGGGTTAACCACATTAACTCTCTAAGTTCATTCCCTCTCTTCTCTCTTATTCTTGCTCTCCCATTGTAAGAGTGAGAGATAGAGAAGCCTCACACCCCCCTCTCTACTGATCAGTTACTATACAGCCTCCATCTTCAACCTCCAAAGCTCACTATCATCCTTCCTCTCTCTTGCACCAAAGGTATACCACCTTTGTGCTGCTTTCTGTTTTCAACCCCTGAGGGGAACCAGAAGGGTTCTGGCTAGTAACTGATACTAGTCCAGACCCCTCTCTGGTAAAATAAATCAGTCGTATGGGCCAAGCCATGGTGCACGCCAGCTCCGCGTAGCCGTACGCCACCTTTGGCTTGTACGTGCACAGTTGGCGTGGGGATCATGAAGAGCCCATTTATTGCTCATTTCCTTTATGTCATCACCTTCTAGCATGCTAATAATCAGTTTACTGCTTTTTGTACAGTAGAGTTATTTAAATGTAGCTTTCAATACCTGTGCCCTTTGCTTTATAAGGCCTCTGGGGTACTTCTGGTCATGTTCCAGAGCCCAAATGATGTAAAGCCAGACCCTGGTTAGCGTGCAAGCCTGGCGTACGGCGCCCGGTGGGTGGCGTACGGCATGTTTGACAACAAGCCAGTGCGTGGCCCTTACATCACAGTTCTATTTTGGCCCCTTATTCCTCCCCACTCTGTTTATGGGGTTTGCTGTGCTATTTTCATGGCTCTCAGCCATTTCTTATGTCTGTCTGCCTGTAATATGTACCTAATCTGCATTAT
This sequence comes from Rhododendron mucronatum var. ripense, assembly GCA_019656295.1. NCBI lineage: Eukaryota > Viridiplantae > Streptophyta > Magnoliopsida > Ericales > Ericaceae > Rhododendron > Rhododendron mucronatum. The sequence continues at coordinate 1,122,108 of BPLT01000190.1, forward strand.
AAACTGCGTGGTTTGCCCTGGGTGTGCACTGGTCCATTCCAGAGCCCAGAGGATTGAGAGTAGGAGCTGTGAGAAATCAGCAGGGTAGTGTACGCCAGCTTTTAGGTGGCGTGCGCAGGGTGTGTTGGCGTGCAGTGGCCTGGCCATTGCGTGCCAGCATGTCGCCTGCTCACGCACCGATGGGCAGCGTTATATCATCCCGTTGAACTTCTGGCAGTGCTTGTTCTCAATCTATGTTCTTACATTTAATTCAATTCAAGTAAGCAAACTAGCATCCATAAACATTTTTGTCATACAAATTGCAACTTGTTACAGTTTTAATCCCTATTAACTGTTCCCCAGCCCTAACTGGCCAAAGATGATCAAATGAGAGAAAAATGCAAATGTTTTAATAAAATGTCCGAGTAGAGACCGATCTCCGGATTGGGCGAGAGGGGTGCCATAAAACCATTCCCTCTCTCGTAACCTGGCTCCCGAACCTCAGATATCAAAGGTGACGACGGACCAGTCTACGCCTTTTTCTAATCAAATCAAATCTTTTCCAAATCAAAACAAAACGTAGCAAGCGTTCTCGAGTTCGGTTCCTTGGGTGTCTCACCGCTAAAACCCGAGTGGCGACTCTGAATCGAAGCGTTTCGCCGCGCTATTTTCCAAGAGGGCCGCCCCCAAATTATTTTCTTACAAACCAAAATCGGGCGATTTTTGGGGCGTGTGCCCACAGTCCTGCAAACATGTTACAGTTTTAATCCCCGATTAACTATTCCCCGCCCTAATTGGCTAAAGAATTAATTAATCAAACAGAATCGCAAACGAATATTTTCGCAAATGCCTAAGTAGAGACCGATCTCCGGATTGGGTGAGAGGGGTGCCATAAAATCTTTCCCCTCTCGTAACCTGGCTCCCGAACCCAGATATGGTTATGATGGACTGGTTCCTTAACTTTTTCAAATTAAACAACACGGCAAGTGCTTCGAAATATGGTTCCTTGGGTGTCGGACCTTCAAACCCGGAGTGGCGACTCTGTATTTTCGCGAGTCACTTGTCATCTAGCAAAAAGCGCTCCCGCCGAATCAGCATTTTTCTCTTTGGAAAAGGAACGGAATCCTTTTCCCGAAAAGAAAAAAGGGCACGCTGCCCACATGCTACTTGCTTGATCATCTTTTTTTTTTTTGGTTAAACTAAATAGATACTTGCCTGATCATCAGTGTCCAATCCATAGTTAAATTGGCCTGGCTTAAGACTCAAGAAGAGGTTTCTGTTTAAGGATGTAGGATGGAAGAAGAAAAGAAGGGGCATGGTTGGGCAAGAGGTGAAGATATGACATATCTATGTTAACATAATTCAAGCTCTTCTATTCTAGTTATGTTCCTTCCGGATTTAGAACCTCGATGGATTGCATGCAAGGAAAACCGATGAATTACATGATGCTTCAAATTTCAATGTGTTACATACGACTATAATAAAGTCATAAACAGTGAGGTAGTGGTGGTGGTGAAGCAAAAAGAGAGAAGAACAAGAGACGGCGGGGCGATTGGGCAGGAGGAGAAATAAAGTAGTCATTTCTTGTGCTTCTTGCGATGGAGCTCCTTGGCATCAAATGTCGTGGCTTATTTGTCTCTCTTTGGCATTGAATTGCACCTAGGGTCGCTACAAATTGCTCTTGGTCACATCGGATTCCTTTTGGCCGCATCAAAATGCACTTGGCCGCATCCAATTCGACGCGGCCAAGTGCAATTAGCAGCGGCCAAGTGCAATTCGTAGTGGCTAAGTGCAATTCAACGCTGCCAAGTGCAGTTTGCAGCGGTCCACTGTAAATAGACGCGGCCAAGTGCAATTAGTAGTGGCCAAATGTAATTCGACACGGCTAAGTAATCCGAATTCGCTTACTACTCTCAATTCAACTAGCAAAACTAAAACCAATTTCCCAAAACAAGTCCTATGGCAGTGGAATACAGAGTAGGGCATCCCTTGGCACACGCCAACGGTCATTATCGAAGCGACCAAGAGCGAGCAAAGCAACCTCATTCGAGCTCCGAAGCCAGAAATGTAACAAATGGTTGTTATATGGCCTGGCCTTTGTCATTTTCCAACCGGAATCATCGTACTCTTCACAATGACGGATTATGAAAGTCCAAACTCCTCAATTCCGGGTTAGTTCTGCCACATTCGGCGCTTCCAATGTCCAAACAACCACCCTTTCGTTCAACATAACGATGAACACTGCACTTGGGGTCAAGAACACAATTTTGTCCCTTATAAATACGAAAACTCCACTGTCAATTTCTTCTGTAAGGGTACACCAGTTCGGAGTGCTAAAATCCCAATTCAAAGCCTTTCTCCGATCCACCAAAAACATAATTGTTTCACTAAACCTGGTTAACTACCAAGCTGGGAATGCTAGTTGACTTTGAACGAAAGGTGGACCTCATGTTCATTTTCAAGAGGAAGAAAGCTACTAATTTGGATTGCACCATGGACTTCAATATTGTGACACGGCAACTCCGGAATGTCCAGTGCAACTAATGCTGGTGTTAAATTGATTACATGTATTTTAATTTGTTTTACAGAGGGCTACGTACTATTACAAGTTTACTATAGTCCCCCTTTTTTGTTTGATTGACTACTATAGCCTGTGTTGGTCAATGTGGATATTTTTTTCAGTTGTGTTATGGTTTGATAACCAACAGCCAGAGATGCCCAAACACCTAAAGGCCTCAAAGCCCAGATATACTATAATACAAATCAAACAAATAGAAAGGTCTTCAAATGCTAGATCGAAAAATAAATGCCCAATAACCATCTAACCCACCAAAGTGGGCTAGATCCAGCCCAAGAATATCCAAAACCTACCCAAGACTTCTGAGGTTCTTCACTGCAGCGCTGCCCCACCTCCAGCGACTAGACCACCGATAGAACCACCAAACAACCTGAATAGTGCTTTGCCAAAATAAAACCACCGTGCCACCATTGGCCCACCATGAGAAAGGCACCATCCGATACCACCCATTTGTCGCGGAAGCTCACTGAGCCGTTAGGCAATGACCAATGCATCCAACAATGCAACCAGCGGGAGACCAACGCCAGCCATGTCTAGGACCACTAGATCCACCTAGCTGTTAGGCCAAGAACTGGAAAACCCAAGAGAGAAAGACCGACAATGGATCCAAAGCACGGATGAAACACAACCGAGAGGGGATTGCCGGAAATAAAACAATAGAACAAGAAGAAACGCAAAAGGCTAGAGGAGGGGGCCAGAAAAAACGGAGGGAGAGGGAAAAGACAGAGGATCTAAGAACCATACCGAAGACGCCGACCTCGTCGAACGTCCTAAACCTCGGTGTGCACGCCGTGAAGAACAACTTTGTCGTCTCCCAAAAACAGACGGGAAATAACGGACGCTGAGATCCATAAACGCAAGTATGGAATAACAGTTGGCCGCGTCGAATTGAACTGGCCGCATCGAATTGCATTGGGGTGCTACGAATTACTCTGTCGCATCAAATACACTTGGCCACATCAAATTAGCACTGGGCCGCTACGAATTATTCTTGTCCGCATCGAATTGCACTTGTCCGCTACGAATTGCACTTGGCCGCATCAAATTGCTATTTGCCGCATCGAATTGTACTTGGCCGTATGGAATTACACTTGACCGCATTGAATTGCACTGGGGTCGCTACGCATTGCTCTTGGCCAATCGAATTACTCTGGCCACTAAAACATAAGGTTTATATTTGAAATCCACTTTCAAAAATTGTCGTTCGACAAAAGCTCGCCTCGTTAATGGAGGATTGGCTCGTTTTAAAGAGACTGTTTAATAAATGACTTACGCTCGGCTTTTTAAAGCTCGCGCCGAGCACGAGCTTGAGCTCCAGGTTTTTTTGACTTGTTTAGTAAACGAACCGATCTCGAGCTCAACAAAGTTCGGCTTGACCGCTTAAACACCCTAGCTGATCAATCCAACAAATTTGCCAGAAACTGGTAAATGCAGGAATGAACAATAAAATGCTCTCTTACTGCATGGGAAAAAACAAAGAGCACTGTTGATTGTTGCGAGAAATCTTGGACGAAGGTTCCAATTGTGATTGCATTCCCCCAAAGACAAAAATCATCTAGCTTCCAAGAGAAGCCAAGTGGCGCCAAGGTCATGTGCAAATCATGTGTTCTGTAAAACAAGTATGGTAGAAAACTTCTATATACCAAAAAACTAGCCCACGAATAAATCCTTTTTGGGCCACACACAAATTGTTATTGGGCAAACAAATGCCTGTTTGGATGATGTTTTAAAAATTTTTGAGTTTGATTTTTGGGTAATGAGTGAAGAAGAGAAATTAAGGTAATGTTTGTGTGGGCAATGCGATTTGCCCCGATCTTTCCCTCCTCCGGGGAAGGGATTCCGTTCCCCCACCTTTTTGAGAAAGGAGAGATGCTGCCGGTTCGCAGGGAGCGCTTTTTGAAGCTGGACGACAAGCGCTCGCGAAAATACAGAGTCGCCACTTGGGTTTGAAGGTCCGACACCCAAGGAACCGTATTTCGAAGCACCTGCCCGCGCTTTTTGATTTGAAAAAGTTAAGGAACCAGTCCGTCATAACCACATCTGGGTTCGGGAGCCAGGTTACGAGAGGGGAAGGGTTTTATGGCACCTCTCTCGCCCAATCCAGAGATCGGTCTCTACTTAGGCATTTGCGAAAAGATGTTTGCTTGCGATTCTGTTTTGATTAATCAGTTTTTTAGCCAATTTAGGGCGGGGAAACAGTTTAATGGGGATTTAAAGCAATAACAACTTGCAGGATGAGAAGGATAGTATGGATGAAAAGAACAAATTGAGATAATACTGAACACTGATTTCAAGATGCCAAAACAGTGCATGGGTACGAGTTTATCACAAACAGCGACCAACTTGCATGCACAGAATGGGAACATGCAAGTCACACCATCGCGCGACATACTCATACCCACGCGCGAGTATCAACATCCTTCCTACAGGTTTAATTTTATCTCCTTCTGGGCTCTGGAAGGACCAGTGCACACCCAGGATCAAACCAAGCAGTTCATATATGCTGGAAGTAAATAATTATTACAATCTGGCCGAATAGGAATAAAATACAACCCTTAAACAGTGAGGGTGATAAAATCAGAGACCAAAGGCCTAGCTGCCCATGCAAGGGCAATCACTGGGAATGCCTAAACCATCGCGCGATGGAAGCCACATCATCGCGCGAGTGTTTCGACTGGACATCCAGGAATTGCTTTGCATGCCTGGGCTCTGAGACATATTCAGAAGTTACCCAGGGGCATTCCAACATGAACAAGGAAAGCAAAACTAAACTAAACTACTGTATTTTAGCATGCAAGGACAGTGAGATGTATCAAATAGGGTTAAGCAGGAGAATATGAAATCATATACATCGAGCAGAACAAGAGACCGATCCCCACGAGAACCATATCACACGAGCTAGAAGCATCGCGCGATTGTATGGGTTCATCGCGCGCGGGTCTCCCATTCACAGTAACTTGCAAATTTGCTGGCCTTGGGGCCAAGAACTGATATTGATTATCAGTCCTGACCCTGTCAGCCCCCCTCAGGGATCAAAACAGTAAAGGCTGAACATTATACCTTTGCTTGAATGATTTGAATATGGTTTGAGTGAGGTGGTATGCCTTTGACAAAGGAGAAAGTGGTAGTAGCTTTGATTGAGAGAGAAGATCAAGGTTGTAATTCTTGTTCTTCTTTTTGGGATTTTTTGGTAACCCTTTGAAAGAGAACAAGGGGGGGGGGGGGTTTATAGAAAGAGGAGTGTTTGTTGGTGGTGATACAAGGCCATGCAGCCAGCCAACAATGCTGGCAGCACTCACTTGGTAGAGAAGTGGGGTGCCAAGTTGATGGGAGAGTGGGGGTTTAGGTGGTGCAAGGATTGGCCGAGCAAACGCCGTTCAGTTGATTGGAACGGGGTCACATGGACCTGCAGACGCCCTCATCATCACAAAATCCAGGCTGGATACGACAGGTGTTGACCGTCGCGCGATTGGAGTGAGATCGTCGCGCAGAGGGTTCTTACTTCCCCGCGATGGTCAAATCAGTCAAAGTTGACTTTGACCACCAACCTGGCAAGCAGAGCATCGCGCGATGTGTCTCAGAAAAGCTCGCGCGAAAGTCAAACACCTAGTCAAAGCTGGGTCAATGGTTCTGGGGTTAAGGGATGGGTTCTACACACACCAAACTCAAACTATTTCAATCAATGCTGTTTCACGACCTAATTCATCATCGGGGGAAACAAGGAACTGAAAAGAAAACAAATTGAAAAGAGACAAAATGCCTGGGGGAATCAAATTGGGGTGTCTACAGTTTGGAGATAAGGGTAATGATTGACAAATTGTTATTGGGCAAACAAATGCCTTGTTTGGATGATTCAAGTTATGATCCAAACAAGGCAAAAATATTAGGCCCCCACAAAATTCACAGAAGGGAAACCCACACTTTGAGCATAATTAACCAATCACAATCAAAATAACCATGAACAGAGAAAGCATTCTATAAAGAGCAACTCACAAGTCACACATGAGTTGCTTCCAAAAATTAAAGTGCTTTCCTTTTTCTTTGTTCTACTTGTTGAGCACGATTTTATTGGCTTTGCATGACTGGAAATAGAGTCCCCTCACACAAATAAAACACAAGATAGATACGCAATCTGACCACACTAAAGATCTATAGTTCACGGGTCTTGTATCATATGAAAAGAGTTTTAGCTCACTAGAATATGTTATGCTCAGTCACTAACAATTCACCATTTTTCACACCTCCACCACATTAATATGACCATCTACCTCGTATCCCATATCATTTGCAATCCTCGGAAAAGGCCCAACTTCAATATGGTTAGTCCAAAGACTCTCGTTTTCATCCAACACCCACACATCGAAGCCCCCTTCATCACGAGATCGACATAAGCATAGCAATTTTATCAGTAATTCTGTAAATTGCCAGTTGGTTAGATTCCCTTTCTTCTGCAAATACTGTGGTGTTGTTATTCTTTTTGAACACCTCATCACCCACTGTCGAAGGACATAACAACCAGTTGAATCAATTGCGAGTACAAGTGCAGGCCAATAGAAAACTCCATTCCAGGCTGTAGTAGAAGAATACACTGATTTGCACGATGCTATCATACAGCCCCCATTCATTCATTCTCCTCCAAGAACGACGACAGCTTATTAAAATCAATTTCCGACCAATTATTGGTGCTCATAACATACAGATCAGCTCGGACATTGTATTCCCTGATAAAAGGACTAGAACAAAACACAATCTAATCAACTTGTACTAATTAGCACTGGGATGGAAACCAAACCCCAAACTAACCTGGTCACCAAACAACCCTGCATTGTTATTATCAAAGCCGCCCACACAAAAGCGTAATTCCTGTAGCACAGGATTTTTGTCCAAGAAATGAAGCTGTCATTTATGGCTTTTTACCAAATGCAGTATCCGGGAAGTGTGATGAATATCCCCTTTGAAACATGCTTTTATTCCCGCAAAGCCAAAGATCTCACATCACACAAATGGATTTTGAAATGTATTCGTCATCAGGAGGAGCCAGATGGAACCAATCCTTTAACCACACATTGATAGCTACAGGAGAACCGGTTTCAAAATCAAGACGGAGGGAAGGCCCTTTCCACACATGGTTTGGAAATTCAGATTCAAACATCCGGTGTTCAATCGATACCTCAAGCACATCTATAGGCCCTTTCCACACATGGTTGGACTTTTTACAGAAGAACCGAAGATGGGATTAATCCGCTGTCAGGTTCATTCAATCTTTCATTCTCATCATTCTCAACATGTAAAGGGAAAAACAGCCTGTTCTAATTCTGTATTTGAAGCACCGAGGGGATCTACTGTTGGAAAGCAGAAATGACAATGACATTTGTCGTGATCTTGTAAACCATCTTTTGATCCAAGATTTAGTTGCAGCAGAATGGAAGAAGTTCTTTTCGAATGTTTGGAGAGTGGACTCCGGGTCTTGATAGAAGTTATCAAAAAGACGGTGAATTCCGGTGAAATTGGAAGCAACTTGAAGAGGCCAGAAGTCACTGCTGTCACTGCAGAAAAGGAGAGAACTCAAGGAAGCTGGCACTTCATACTTGCCTTTATATGAAAACGAGAACTACCATTGAGAAGTGTAACTGTATAAAATTTTCAAGGCGCGCAATTATGCTGTTTCTTGCCTTAAAAGACTATTTTTTTATTGCTGCATGATTTGTGCTTCTATTTCCCCCATTGCCTTCAAACCTCGAAAGGGGAAGTATGAGGCATTTGATGGTGAGAGGAATGCAGAAAGAATGAAAAAGCTAGTGCTACTTGCTTGATCATCTTTTTTTTGGTCAAATGGAATAGATACTTGCGTGATCATCAGTTTCCAGTCCATTAGTGAAATTGGCCTGCTTCAGAATCAGGAAGAGGTTTCTGTTTTAAGGATGTTAGGATGGAAGAAGATAAAGAAGGGCATGGTCGGGCAGGAGGGGAAGATATGATATATCTATGTTAACATTAATTCAAGCGCTTTTCATCTAGTTGTGTTCCTTCCCAATACAGAACCTCGATGGATTACCGCAAGGAAAACCGCATGAATTACATGATGCTTCAAATTTCAATGTGTTAAATACGGACTTAATAAAGTCATAATCAGTGAGGTAGTGGTGGTGGTGAAGCTAGAGGAGATAAGAAGTAGAGACGGCGGGGCAATTGGGCAGGAGGGGCAGAGTCGACATATCTATGTATAGTGCAGTGCGCCTAAGGCGCAAGTAAATGCGCTCCAGACGCACGCTTATGTGCCCGGGCGCACCTCAAAGTTGCAAAAAAGGCCTAACTTCCCAGGCTTGTCACGGACGCTATTGAACTCCGATTTGCACATGATTTGAACCGTTGAAAAATTTATTGAAACTAATTTCAAGAATTTTATCCTTAAGGGGTCAAAAAAATAGATTATTTTGACCAAATCCTTGCATCACCCTTCTTTTGAATCAAATCAAAACCTATTTGGTATTGATATAGATGGTCTGAAAATTGCTAAGAGATGGTGGAATCAAAAAATTAAGGTAATTGAGGTTTGACTACGAATAGTGGGTTGAAAAGATCGTTGGAGCCACTACGGCTAAAAAAATATTTTTGGGCCCTTCTACACATTCCAAACTTCATTCGGTACTCACTTCCTAGTTCAAACATATTACTTTATTCATTTAGAGTTTCATAGAGTTAATTGAGGTTTACACAAATTTTAGAGCTGAAGTTCTTTAAGACTTCTTTTTTAAATATTCAAAATCTTAAGATAGACTTGTTATACTTTATATGAATACGAGAACTACCATTTGAGAAGCATAGCTGTATAAAATTCTCAAGGTGTGAAATTTACAGTAACAAGACTAAATGTCAATTGTGACAAAACATAAATTTGTGCGAATGTTGGTTGGGGTGAACAAATTCAACTTGGGCGAGTCTGTGTTTCTTGCAAACTATATTCCTTCGAGGCCGGGTTTGGCAACTTCTCTAAAAGACTAATTTCTTTATTTGCTGCATGATTTGAGCTTTCTCAGAAATCACTATCAAGGCCATGGAGTCTGGCCTCCATTTCCGGAGACTCTGTTTCCCATGTGCTTTTGGATGCATCCAAGCATCCGCCATTTCTAAACTCACTCGATATATATATTAGGATTCAAATCATCAGACAAAGTCTTAATCGCCTTCAAACTTCGAAAGGAGAAGTATGTGGCATTTGATGGTGAGATGAATGCAAAGGAAGTGGAAAGGTTTGTGAGTTCGGTCCTTAATGGAGCCGTAAAGTTCACCAAGACGTAGCAGAAACCCAAGATGACGGAAGATGAAAAGAAGGGGCATAGTTGGGCAGGAGGGGAAGAGATCATGACTTATATATGTTTTGTGCAATGCGCCTCAGGTGCAATTACATGCGTCCCAAGCTCACGCTTATGTGCCTCGGGCGCACTTCTAAGCTTAAAAAAAGTCTGAACTTCGCTTGCTTTGTGCAAAGGGCCTCAGGCGCACTACTATGCACCCCAGGCAATTACATGCATCTCAGGCACTCCTCAAAGCTGCAAAAAAAAGGCCTAACTTCACAGGCTTGCCACGAGTACTTTCGAACTTCGATTTGTGTGTGATTTTAATTGTTGAAAAGCTTGTTGAGTCTAATTTCTAACCTAAGTAATTTGGATCCCAAAATGTATTGAAATTGAAAGATTTGAAATTTTTTAATGCGGGCTATGTTTCGCAGAATGCGCCTCACGCGCAGTTACGTCCGCCCTAGGCGCACCTTAACCTTAAAGCTGCAAAAAAAAGGCCTAACCTAACTTCGCGAGCTTGCCACGTTCAAAAGCTAGTGCTACTTGCTTGATCATCAGTTTCCAGTCTATCGTAAAATTGGCTTGGCTTCAGACTTATGAAGATGCGTGACCCAGGAAGAGGTTTCTGTTTTAGACTGCAGGTGGTGATAGTGGCGATGAAGTATTGCTGGTGGAAAAGTGATGGTGAAATGATGGCTTCTTGGTGGTGGTGGGATGGTGACGTGATACTGGTGGCGGTGAAACAATGCTATGAGGCGGTGATCGTTGTGATTGGTTCTTGGTCTAGGCAGTGCTGACCCCGACATTTGGGTTGCCCTTCCCAACCTCATGTTTTGTTGTCCACTTACTATTAAATCGTACAAAAATTTAAAAAATTAAGTACAAAAAAAAATCAAAATTACATTGTTTTTTAGCTTGAATAACATCAAAAAAAAGAAAAATCAACATCATAATGTAAACCCCTATTATAGTGCTTTATGATTAGCATGATCTGATTTAAAGAAAACAACTTCTCCTAGCATGTTTTGAAGAAAATTTCTCAATTGTTTCATCGTACTTTACTTATGCATGAACTTAGGCTCGTTCTGCTAACTTTTGTTTTTTTAGTTGATGGAGTATATGTTTGAAAAGCATAAGAAGTTAAAAAAGTCTCAAATGCCCAAAAATACTCTTAGTGGAATCGCGCCTCATATTCAATTGAGATCATAGCCAATCTCTTTAATCTCTCTTGCGAAATGGTAGTTCGAAGATAAAAATAAATACTGTGTTAGCTTGATTTATTTTAACTGACTTTTTTTTCATCAAATGTAACATATCACTTATAGATTATTGTTGGGAGGAAAACAAAAGGAGGTAGAATAAAAATTGTGGATTGGAGGAAAACAAAACAAAGATGTAGAACAAAAAAAAAAAATGGAGAAAAAACGAGAAAGAGCACGCCTGTAAGTCGAACCAGGCACTACTGGTGCTTTAACAGCATCTCAGCGACAACTACACCAAGTAAAGGGAAGGAAAACTTGTTGAAATTTATAATATAACTTCTTTTTTTTTTGGTTGCCCTAGCCCGTCGTTGTCCAAGACCGAGGGCTTGCAAGGCTTATCCCGGGGCCAGCCCTGGGCTAGATGGTGAGGTAGTGGTGGTGGTGAAGGAAGATGACGGAAGAAGAAAAGAAGGGGCATGGTTGGGCAGGAGGGGAAGATATGACATATCTATGTTAACATAATTCAAGCTCTTCTATTCTAGTTATGTTCCTTCCCGATACAGAACCTCGATGGATTGCATGCAAGGAAAACCGATGAATTACAGGATGCTTCAAATTTCAATGTGTTACATACAACTATAATAAAGTCATAATCAGAGGTAGTGGTGGTGGTGAAGCAAGAGGAGAGAAGAAGAAGAGACGGCGGGGAGATTGGGCAGGAGGGGAAGAGTCGACATATCTATGTTTAGTGCAGTGCGCCGACGGCGCAAGTACATTCGCTCCAGACGCACTCTTATGCCCCCGGCCGCACCTCAAAGCTGCAAAAAAGGCCTAACTTCGTAGGCTTGTGATTTGTACGTGATTTGAACTGTTAAAATTTTTATTGAAACTAATTTCTAACCAAAGTACTTTGGATCTAAAATTATTTTAAAATTAAAAAATTTTAGAATTTTATCCTTAATGGGTCAAAAAAATAGATTATTTTGACCAAATCCTTGCATCGCCCTTCTTTTGAATCAAATCCAAACCTATTTGTTATTGATATAGAGGGTATCAAAATTATTAAGAGATGATGGAATCAAAAAATTAAGGTAATTGAGCTTTGACTACGAAAAGTGGGTTGAAAAGATCGTTTGAGCCACTAAGGCTAAAAAAATATTTTTGCACCCTTCTTCTCATTCCAAATTTCATTCGGTACTCACTTCCTAGTTAAAACATATTACTTTATTAATTAGAGTTTCATAGAGTTAATTAGGGTTTACACACTTCATCAAAGCATCCGAAAACAGTTTCATCACGGAGATTCGCCAAAAGTCTGTCTTGTATATTTATGAAGCGAAATATGGATATCCACAAACACTATAACTTGACCGATACATACAACTACCACACCACCGCTACCACCACAACCATCATTAATTGACCACCATTCGACCACACCATTTCTGTTATGACCACCTCATGACCACGTTGACCACTATCACTTCACCACCGCACCTTCAGCGCACCACTCCATCATTTCACACATTACCGGCCACCACCACAACTAGGTCTCTACCACTCCACCACCATCACTCCACCACTAGTCGCGCACCATTATTTCACCGCCACCATTAAAAACATACCCCCTACTAGCAGCTTCTAAATTTTTATGCTCTTTGTGGAGAGACCACTTTTGTTTGTGTCATTGGTGTTTATACGTCGTCCAAAGCGAAAGGCAAGCTGGATAGATTCTATCAGAGGTTAGTCAAATAACTCAAATCTGAATAGTTTATTATTTTGATGAAGCTAGCTCCTTTGCACTAGCGATTAACTCAATTGTTGCCGCTTTGTGGTGACTATAAAGGAAACTATCCTTCCTTTTCCTTGCTCTCCTATTTCTTCCTTTAGTATGGTCTCCCCCTTCATGTCCTATTTCAACAATGCCCTGGCCGTCTCCCTGCCGTGACATCAGATAAAATTGGAACGATGCATCTCCCTCTCACACTACTAAAATTTCACTAATTAACACTCCTTCATTTAAGCGTTGTTTGAGTAAACTTGAAATGCAATATTGGAAGTTCTTACATCCTTTGTTGCAGATAAAAAAAAGTACTAGGAGTTTTTACCGTCGCCTTTTTAGAGCTGAAGTTCTTTAAGACTTCTTTTTATAAATATTCAAAATCTAAAGATAGACTTGTTATACTTTATATGAATACAAGAACTACAATTTGAGAAGTATATCTGTATAAAATTCTCAAGGTGTGAAATTTACAGTAACAAGACTAAATGTCAGTTTTGATGAAACATAAATTCGTGCGAATGTTGTTTGGGGTGAAAAAATTCAACTTGGGTGAGTCAGTGTTTCTTGCAAAATATGTTCCTTCGAGGGTTTGACAATTGCCCTAAAAGACTAATTTCTTTATTTGCTACATGATTTGAGCTTTCTCAGAAACCACTATCAAGGCGATGGAGTCTGGCCTCCATTTTCGGAGACTCTATTTCCCATGTGCTTTTGGATGCATCCAATTAAGCATCTGTCATTTCTAAACTCACTCGATATATATATATATATATATATATATATATATATATATATATATTAGGATTCAAATCATCAGACGGAGTCTTAATCGCCTTCAAACTTCAAATGGAGAAGTATGCGGCATTTGATGGTGAGATGAATGCAGAGGAATTGGAAAGGTTTGTGAGTTCGGTCCTTAATGGAGCCGTCAAGTTCACCAAGACGTAGCAGAAACCCAAGATGACGGAAGAAGAAAAGAAGGGGCATGGTCGAGTAGGAGGGGAAGAGATCATGACTTATCTATGTTTTGTGCAATGCGCCTCAGGCGCAATTACATGCGCCCCAGGCCCACGCCTATGCGCCTCAGGCGCACGTCTAAGCTTAAAAAAGGTTGAACTTCGCTGGCTTTGTGCAAAGGGCCTCAGGCGCAAATACATGCGCCCAAGGCGCACTACTATGCACCCCAGGCAATTACATGCATCTCAGGCACTCCTCAAAGCTGCAGAAAAAAAGGCCTAACTTCGCAGGCTTGCCATGAGTACTCTCGAACTTCGATTTGTGAGTGGTTTTAATTGTTGAAAAACTTGTTGAGTCTAATTTCTAACCTAAGTAATTTGGATCCAAAATTATATTGAAATTGAAAGATTTGAAATTTTTTAATGGGGCTATGTTTCGGACAATGCGCCTCAGGCGCAAATACATGCGCCCTAGGCGCACCTTGACCTTAAAGCAGCAAAAAAAAGGCCCAACCTAACTTCGCGAGCATGCCACGTTCAAAAGCTAGTACTACTTGCTTGATCATCAGTTTCCAGTCCATCGTAAAATTGGCCTGGCTTCAGACTCATGAAGATGCTTGACCCGGGAAGAGGTTTCTGTTTTAGAATGTAGGTGGTGATATTGCCGATGAAGTATTGCTAGTGGAAAAGTGATGTGAAATGATGGCTTCTAGTTGGTGTTGGTGGTGGTGGTATGGTGACGCAATACTGGTGGCGGTGAAACAATGGCTATGAGGCGGTGATAGCTGTGATTGGTTCTTGGTCTAGGCAGTGCTGACCTCGACATTTGGGTTGCCATTCCCAACCTAATATTTTTTTGCCCATTGAATCGTACAAAAATTTAAAAAATTAAGTACAAAAAAAATCAAAATTACATT